>OX421495.1:44144267-44744267 GCA_949126835.1 Anisus vortex | reverse complement strand
AACAATAGGCTGATAGGTCTAACAGATCAAACCTAACTGCCCATCTTTTTTCCAACCTTAAAGGTAAATACTAACACAATTATGACACCTGTTCACTCAGAATTACCATAATAAATAGATCTATGCCTAAAAAAGCAATGTAAAAGTAACTGTCAGGTCGAATTGATCATAGGGCCGGTGAAGCAGAGTTCACCGGTTTCTGTGGCTACGGTATACTAGGGAATCCTTCAGACTCGAGAACAAACCCTAGCCTTCACCAGGATTTGAACCCAGGCCCTTCAGTACGCCAGCAACGCACTGCCGTTTAGACACCGTGTCCGCTAAAACTAAACAATGTCATAGACTAATATTGTAAAAAGAAATCGTCGCTCGATGTCAGTTTCTGTAAGAGGGGGGGGATACGTGCTATCACATGACCCCTCACGCACACATCGATTTATTTATTTCATAAACTTTTTTTTTCTTGCTTTTCAATATAATGATGAATAAAAATACTAGCTCAGTCTGTCAAAAACAAGAGATTTGTAGCACAACAGAAAATTCAATAATAATAAAAAATTAGATAATCGATTCAAATATTGGTAGGAATGAGTCGAAAAGAAAAATCTGCGCCCCCCCCCCCCCCATATCTGTTTCTATAGGCCTATATATAAAAGCTTATAGTTAATTAAAGAGTCGTCGATGAATGTTTTAATTGCCAAATAGGTACAATAAAGACATAGTCAACACATAATAAGAAAATTATAGCATTGGTAAATAATATTGAACAGAAAGTAGTACAAATATTCATAAAAATAATAATTGTTTCAAAATATCCTAAAAAATAATTCAGCGGGGGGGGGGGGGGGGGGCGGTAATTAATTTTATAAAACAATTTGTAGAGGGAGAACAAAACAAAATAACTAAATTAATTAAATAACAGAAAATACCGGACACCTTTCACCTCCTGGACAGGTCGCCCATTGGAAAATTGGGTAGGCCTATAGAATAGGCTAGATCTATAAATTGTTATACATCTATAGGCCTATAGAATATATCTATAAATTGTTATACATCTATAGGCCTATAGAATATATCTATAAATTGTTATACATCTATAGGCCTATAGAATAGATCTATAAATTGTTATACATTTATAGGCCTATAGAATGGATCTATAAATTGTTATACATCTATAGGCCTATAGAATAGATCTATAAATTGTTATACATCTATAGGCCTATAGAATAGATCTATAAATTGTTATACATCTATAGGCCTATAGAATAGATCTATAAATTGTTATACATCTATAGGCCTATAGAATAGATCTATAAATTGTTATACATTTATAGGCCTATAGAATGGATCTATAAATTGTTATACATCTATAGGCCTATAGAATAGATCTATAAATTGTTATACTCTATAAATTGTTATACATCTATAGGCATATAGAATAGATCTATAAATTGTTATACATCTATAGGCCTATAGAATAGATCTATAAATTGTTATACATCTATAGGCCTATAGAATGGATCTATAAATTGTTATACATCTATAGGCCTATAGAATAGATCTATAAATTGTTATACATCTATAGGCCTATAGAATGGATCTATAAATTGTTATACATCTATAGGCCTATAGAATAGATCTATAAATTGTTATACATCTATAGGCCTATAGAATAGATCTATAAATTGTTATACATCTATAGGCCTATAGAATGGATCTATAAATTGTTATACATCTATAGGCCTATAGAATAGATCTATAAATTGTTATACATCTATAGGCCTATGCCCGGTAGTTGTTTATATTTTATACCGACAACTGCATGAGAACCCTAGAGGCAAACGCCTGTGCTTTCTTACTTAGGTTAACCATTTATTGTAAAAAAAAAAACTATATACTTTCATTTATTTGTTTTTTAATATGTACTTGATGGTTGAAATCTGCAATTGCAGTCAGGTAAATTGGTAATAGTATCAAATATTACCCATCATGCCCTGCAACCAACAAAAAGAAATTGGCGCGTTTGACCCAGATTTGATTTGGGGGCGACGAGTCATGTCGCAAAGACCCGCAAGTCTTTCTTTACTTCACATGCTTCCACCACTGCCCGCCCCTTCTCTTCCTTTCAGTCTCACACTCTCCTGTATAAATAGATGCAATACGCAAAATAACGAAAAATGTACCGCGATGCCTACAGCTGGCGCGTGCTGACGTTAAAAACCCCTGGAGCAGTGTCGAGGTCATGACACGCTCACAGTTTTCTCGATAACTCCTCCCCCCACACCCTTTAACAACACTTTCATTTCTTTTATTTTGAAATCTTAGATAGAAACAAGTAGATGCAAACGTGGAAGTTTTACGTTTTCAAAAAAACGTCTAGAATATTAAAGCTAGTTATGCCTTTATTTAGTTGGTGTTAGGATTTTAGAAAATGGCACTAACTTAGGTTTTATATTTTATGTGTTTGGTTTACACAAAAAAAAAAGACATGAAAAGAAAAAAGTATTGTGTTTATTTAGTTCCAGCATTCTTGGTATTTTGTTGTTTTATAATTGTTTGGAGAGACGACTGGATTAATTATGTAATTTCACCAGATAAACACGTGAGTTGGGTTGTTGTTTGTTTTGTTTTTTGCTTGTCATGTGACTTTATAATTCCAAATTCTAATAGGGCCTAATCTATGTTTTAAAAAGGCCTATTTTACTCAATAGAATTCTACAGCTGTTGTTTTTATGTCGGCCTATATCTATTTCATAGAGCCATAATATAGGACTACAAATGAATTATATACGTTTGGCCAGAGTAGGCCTATGTTGTGGCAATGTATTTTAATTTCGGCCAAATTATTTTACTTTAATTTATTAAGTCAGTGGCGGATTGAGGCGGGAGGTTAAAACGATAGTGAAGTGAAGGGGCCCCGCTTTTGATGAAAGACATGTAAAAGTAGACCCGTTTTACTAAAGAATTAGTCAAGATATAACTGTATGTTTTAAAGCAATTTCAATAAATGTAAGCCCGCTTGGATGGCTATATTATAATTGGCTCTAGGCCTGCTTGCACATAATATATATATATGACTATAGGCCTATGCATTTTTCCTAATATTTTTTATATATTTAAAACGGGGACTGTCGAGAAGATAATAAGCCTATGCTGTAGCAAGGCTGACATTGGGCCCTTTTAAAGCTAATATTGAAATGGTGTTTAATAGATTATAGAACCGCTCCATTTATGGGCCCCCTTTTAATTTTATGGGCCCCGGTGCAATGTATATAGGTTGCACCACATCCCCTTCATTTTTGGCCCTACTTAACTTACGTGTAGGCCTATATGTGCTATAAATGTTAATTTGTTTTGAATGATAAAAAAAAAAAAGAAACAAAGAATTAACCCCATTCTTTCCCTGCTCCTTATTAAATTCATTAGAAACTATAAAGACACGATTATCTACCTTGTTTCACAAAAGTTGAGTCGTATTTAATTTAGGCTACCAAATATTATTACTGCCCTTTGCAATCATCATTATCATCTTGCCCTTGGGTTCCTTGCAGAAACCACGTGTAGGCCTATATTAACTAATAATTGTTATACATCGTAACAGATATCACATGCGAACTTTTCTTACGTGTATCGCTATCTGCCTTTCTCCAAGTGATACATCCAATCACTGGTTTTAAAACTTTGTGGATAAAACGATGTTCGCATTCTAATAAGGGATCTTAATTAGCGATGTGTAGTTGTTGGTTTTTATGACTAGGCTATATAGTTCATGTAACACATTTCCATGTCGTATACTCTGGAAGAACGTAGGCTTAAACGTAGGCCCTATATGTTACCAGAGCCTTTACAAGCTTATGTAGCGCCGAAGGGCAAAAGTTTCAGCGCCTCCCTCTTGCATACTGTAACTGCTTGTTTAGTGCTATATTTGCTATATTTAGACTACATTTGCCGCCTTCCTGGAAGTGTCGCTTCCGCGCACATGCCCCCTTCTGCCCTCCCCTATGTGAGGGCACTGTATGTTACTTTTATCAGAAGATTACAAGGCCTCTTAGCGTAGAAGCCTGCGCGGTCTTCCAAGGTTTTGAGTCTAGTCTTACATATTGGATGGGACACTGTGGCCGAAGGTTCTGGGTTCGAATCCTGGTGAAGGCTTGGACTTGTTCTTGGAACTGGAGGGTGTACTTGCGTCTGTCCAGCTCTGTTGGGTACCTGGCAATAGTTGAGGTAAAGTAAAGTCTGCTGGGCATTGTGCTGGCCACACAATTAACCTAGTATGCCGTGGCCACAGAAACTGCTGAGCGCTGCTCCACCGACCCTGTGATCAATTTGATCCGACGGGATACTTTAACTTTACTTACATTTCGATTAGCCTACGTTCTAGAATGATGTTAAGTTGCTGGTTTGAGTGGTTTATCCGGGCTACCCATCCCATGCCCTCAATTGCCTTAGGCCTACATCAATTCTCCTTCTGTGTAGGGCCTATTTTATTCAGCTATAGATCAGTAAAATATTTTGACGAATTTGTTACATTTATAATACTTAATATAAGGCTAACTTATGTTTAGCTTTTTACTTATTTATGTAAGCTTACTGCAACGGTGTCTAAATTGGCAGTTTCAGCTTGGGTAAACATTGGTAGATTTAAAGCCAACATTACAATATTGAGCCAATGTTGATCCAATATTGGGTCATATATCGTGTTAGATGGGACGTGCATTATTTCGTTCTAATAATTATGTTTTTTATTATGTTTCGTGTTTTTTTCCCTCGTTCTGTATGAAAAGGTAACTTTTAGTGAGACAGTCAAAAAAGAACTTGATGGCACGATTCGATCAGAGCAGAACGAAAAGCTTCCAAAAGTCGGGTACAATATTATCAACAGCAGAAACGTGGGCGTTATAAGGACTTTACCAGACACAAGACATGAAAGGTGATTGTATACATAATAAAAGTAACACTTCTAGCTCAAGAGCTTTAAAGAAAGTGTGACATGTTCAGAGCACGGTGGTGTTACGAAGGTTCTGGGTTCGAATCCTGGTGAAGACTAGGACTTGTTCCCGGGACTGAAGGGTGTCCCTGTGTCTGCCCAGCTCTGATGGGTACCTGACATTAGTTGGGGAGAAGTAAAGGCAGCTGCATGGGCATTGTGCTGGCCACACATCCCTTAGTATGCCGTAGCCACAGAAACTGGTGAACGCTGCTTCACCGGCCCTACGATCACTTTGGTCCGACGGGATTATTTTACTTTACTATGACATGCTCTTCAACATTGAGAAGTAGATTTTTCAAAAGATTTCTTTTTTCTTTCCAGTTGTGTCTCTTCCTCAAATTTGAATCTGCAGAAAAATGTCAAAATTCCACGAATCAGTGTTGTGGTTACAGTCGATCAAGCTGAACGATCAGTTATTGTGAGAAATATTCTGAGGTAATTTATCACATCTTTAATATATCACACTCTTTCCTCTCCCCTTCCCTCTCACTCTCTCTCTCTCACTCCCACATACAATCTCTCTCTAAATTTGTCCATAGATGCTAGGAATGTTACATGATAAGTGTGGTGGTGGTGTGTGGTTTAAGTGTTACTTTTGAAAGCACTAACAAAGTCTCACAGTACTTTCAATGAAGATGTTTTGTTTTATAATCTACAAGACAGGTACCCAGGGTTGGCTTGCCACTGCCATGAACACCAATCAGGAATAAAGTTGGAAACAAAATAAACACAAACCGCAAGGCATCAGTCACGACAGCTTAAGGGAATAGTCGGAGTGTAAAATCAAATATCAAATGAGATGACTCCAGAATCCGCGGTTATTTTATTTTTTTGTCTTGCCAACTTCGTGTTGACAAACTAACCCATTTAAGGATGGGCACTATACTACATAAGCAATGCGGTAGGCGATATAAAAAATTATTCCTTATAGGACAGGAAAGGGGGGGGGGGCAGAACCACATTAGTTTTATCTAGCCTATATCCGGGCATGGAATGGGTTGCTTGAACAAAGCAGGAAAACAGTAACCTAACATAATTTAAAACACTAATAACAATGCAGGATTAGACTCGGATCACGGATATGCGTAGGATGCAATCATTTTCTTTATAGAAGGAGCGTCTGTAATGTATAAGACAAGATTACTATATAGTTAGACAAAGGCATAGTATTTACTGTAGAGACCATATTTTATGGTAGCCTTGTACATTGTCCTAGTCAATTCACAGATATGTTAATTTTAGGTTGATCTAAATTGTTATTACTTATATTGGCTTTCCATGGAAATTATTTCGATCAAGATGTAGGCTACATTAGTACATACGTTACGTCATTGTTTCAAAATGTCAGTGCTGCGCTAATCTTTAAACTGGATTCTTGAGAATAACTATAGGCTATAAGGCCTATAATTATGTATCGGTAGCTGAAAATAATAACTCTTGTTCAGAAAAAAATGGAATTTAAAGCTTCACATCATTTAATTAATCTACATTTTTAAGTTTCAATCACTGATAGATGAAATATAAGTTTATTTTTTTAAGTTTCAATTAATGATAAATGAAATATAAGTATGGACTAGCATGAAATTGTGCCAATGATCAGAATGTGCCTGCTGCTGTTGCGCCCCCCACTCCCCATCTACCATAATAATCCCCCCCCCCTTTTGTGCGTCTGCTTTGCACTATTTACCTCCCTCTTGCACAATTTGTCTCCCTTACCTTGCACTATTGCCATGCTTACTTTAACTATAAGACTTTTAGTAGTTTTATATAAAGAAGTAGAAATGTTCACTCAAAACCTTTATTAGGATCACTGACCTGTACATAAAGTCGCTACATGTGCCTTTCTTAAATACCCATATAAGCATATAAGTCTCACACATTATTAACTAGGCCTACCTACATAGAATATGAACGTATAATGTGCCAATTAAAATGGATATAGTAAATTGGCAGTACATTTGCCTATCATTCGAGGATATGGCTGCTTAGCCATACGAGGAAATGCAACCCAAACCCCATGGTGATGTCTTATCTTTATCTTATACATTACAGAGGCTCCTTCTATAAAGAAGATTATTGACTCCTACGCACATCCCTGGTTTGAATATAATCATGTAGGGCCTACCATAGTCTATTGAGATGGAAGGATGCTGAAGAAACATTATATTTTGTACAAATAATGTATTCTCTATTACAGTGTTGTAGTCCATGCTGAACCTGTGACCATTTTTGAATTGATAGTCATTTTTGATGGAATCAGTGACTGTAAGTAATTTTGTCTGGGCATTTAAAAATATGGGTACATTTTCAAACTAAAATAAAAAAATATTGTTCATATTCTTGCATAAGTAGACTAACTTCTATTTTGATATTTTGGTTGTTGTTTTTTTCTCAAGCAACACTTGAAAATTACTTGATGAAGATTCCTAGAGTCACTGTCTTCAAACATGATTCTCCAAAAGGTTAGATTTATTTCATTGTTTTTACGATGATATATTTTGCAATTCAATTCAATAATGTATACCTTAAAAAATTGTTACATCTTTTCACACGTTTTGTTTAGTTAAAATTTTGTTATCTTTTATTTACAAGTGCAATAGTTGCTTGTTTTTTTCTGGAGTGATAAAAATGTTCTTTCTTTAAAAACATTATAAGAATTTAAGGTCTTTATATAGATTTTAAGGACTTTATATAGATTTTAAGGTCACTATAGGGATTTTAAGATCTCTATAATTCCTTTTAAGGTCTACATATAAAGTTTAAGGTCTCCTATAGATTTTAAGGTCTCTATATAGTTTTTAATGACTCTCTCTAAATTTTAAAGCATCCATTATAGATTTTAATGACTCTCTATATATTTTGAGGTGTCGATATAAATTTCAAGGTCGCTAAAAAGCTTTTACTGCTTATGCTCTCTCTTATTTTCTATATACATTATGTACAACCCTTCTTTTTAGGTCGTGCAATGTCAAGGATGAAAGGAGTTTCCATGGCCAGAGGAGAAATTATTGTTTTTGTCGATAGCCTGACAGAGATGAATGCTGATTGGCTAGCGCCCCTTGTATTAAGATTAATGGAGGTAATTAAAACTTTGATTAACTTTTTTAATGATTGTAAACATCAATTGTTTACTTTTTGAAGTATGCTCTATAAAACTTATAGAATATCCATTTTTATAAAAAGGCTGTAACTCATACAAAAAAAGAATTTAAAAAATTTAATATAAATGACACAATTTTAATTTCATTTTGATTCAAATAGTGCTGTTGCTTTTACATTGCAGAACTGCCAATGTATTTAATAATTTTAGTTTAAGTCATAACTATGCACCTAGGCTAATAATTCTGATCATGACATATGCTTTAAAAACAAAATCTTTGAAATTGTTTATATATTTATTATCTAATTTCTATTTTATAGCTTAAAGTTGATCTACGTTATTGACAAATAAAAATGAGATCATAATTTGACAGCGCAATTATATTTTTTTCATTTATATGTAAACCTATAGATAGAATTATTATAAAAATTCTAATTCTCTTATTTGTAAAATCTTTCATTTTTTTTTTTTACAGCCAGAGTGAGAAAAAAATAATACTAACTGTAAACGAAGTAAATAATATTTTCTTTCTTTTTTTTTGTAAATTCTATTTTTTAAAGAGCCCTAAAAGCATTGTTGTACCAGTCTTTGATGTTATTGATCATTTAACATTCAGCTACTATTCCTTGGCAGAATTATATAGGCTAGGTAAGCAGTTAGCATATATGTCAATGTGTTTAAGTTTTGAAGCTATAATTATTATTGGCTAAAAAAAACATTTATAATATGTTTAGTAGAAATAAAACTATATTTAAAAGTTATCTGAGAATGAAAAGAAATAAAAAATAGATGAAGGCCTAAAAGTATCCTATTATATTCTACCTTTATTATAGCTTTAATAATTTATATAATTTCATTAATTTAAGTTAATATATTAATTTAAGTTGCATATTTTTTTATGTCCCACCATATCTCTATAACAATTGCCCCCCCCCCCTCACATGGTCTTGTGATAACATTTATGGATAGCCCCCCCCCCCCCCCCATCTTTTTTTTAGTGTGTGTATCACATTGAGATAAGCCAATCTTCATTACAAAACAAGTTGTTTTTTTATGAAGTTGTTTCCCCTGCTTACCATAATTACCACAGCAACTCTAAATTTTAAATTGATGCAATATCCCCAGGTTTTGACTGGAGTTTGAAGTCCCATCTGGAACAATTGTCACTCTCCTATGTTATTCATTCAGATCCAGTCACTGTGTTTAGGTACTGGTAAGAGAACTGAATTACTATGATTTCTCTTGAATAATATTGTGGCTTAAAGAGCTTATCGTTTACATTTTCCAGAGTTTATTGTTTTGGCTAAATATGTGGTTAATATTTGTTCAAAAATTTGCAAAATGTTCTTGCTAAAGAAAAGTACTAAATTGTAATTGGATGATACGGTACATTTTTAATCTTCCTAGTTTTGTTTCCCTTCTTTTTTCTGTGTTTTGTTGTTGTTGTTTTTCTTTGTATGAATATTTTAATAATTGTAAATTTGACCAATTCAATTAATAAATAATGTTATTGGTATATGTTATAATGTAATAATTTTTTTTCTTATCTTTAAAAAAAAACAACTTTGGTAATTTTCTAGCAGATAGTTGGATGAAATTAAACATTTTTTGTTTAGATCACCTTTGATGAATGGAAATGTTTATGCAATAAAAAGAGACTTTTTCATTTGGCTGGGCCAGTATGACAACAGTTTTTGGGCATACACTACAGATGACATGGGTAATGTTTTTTTTAAAATTGAGACTAGCCGCTGTTTGTTTTCTCATTTTAACTTGAATTAAATTAATGTAACATCAACCTTTGCATTGCAAGAAATGATCTTCATGATCTGTACAATAGCCTTCTGTGCCTTTTTTACTCTCAGACATCCAATAATCTTTTGTGACATGTTATTAAAAAAATATATTCTCGTTATATAATTATCTTTTTACGCCAGCTATTGAATAGGTCATTTTATATTAAAAATATAGTTCTATACTGTGACAAGAAATGTAAAGCTTGTCAAGCTCAAACAATGAACTACATTGTTGTCAATTTTTCAATTAACTGAAGTAAATTTGTGTAACATTTTTAAATTAGTATAAAGAGTCTTTGGGCTTTTTAAGGTGTTTTAAAATTCGTTTAATTATGCCATATGTTTTAAAAGCATGAACAGAAAGATGCATACTGAAATTATATTATTATGATTGATATTATTCATTATCCGATAAATAAAAACTTAACAACCAAATTATGATATTTTGACAGAGCTTTCCCTGCGAGCTTGGTTATGTGGAGGACAAATTGAAGTGATACCCTGCAGTCGTGCTGGCATCATCAACATTAAGCTCACTGATAGCCATGCTTCATTTAATAATTACTTGAGGTACTTGCAAACTTTGGCCTATTTTATTGTTATTTAAACACATACATTTTAAAGGAAAAAAATTCAACAACCTTAAAAAATGATCTTATCATAATATTGCAGAACTAATTTGTAAATACCGGTAATTCAAGACAGATTTTAGTATATTTTAGGTCAAAAAGTTTTTTTTAATGTGCTTAGGCAATATGATAATGGGTAATAATCAGTAAAAAATTTATAGAAATTAAAGACTTCTGATTAGGTTACAAGGTAAGGTATTCTTCTCCCAAGTAAATACTTAGTTATAAAGCAGACTTTTCAAACTGGATTTAAAAAGAAAACTTTATTGATCCAAAAATTAAAAAAACTTCATTATGATTACACTGTAAATTTCTGTATTTATGCTTTTAAATAAATTGACTTAATATTTTCTTTTGAAACTTTGCTGCAATTTTTAACTCCACTTGTTTTTGTAGAAGTGCTAAAAGAATAGCTGAAGTCTGGCTGGATGAATACAAAAGATTCTTTTATGCTGTACGTCCATCTGCAAGAATGCAGCCAATAACTGAGTAAGATTTAAATGTCACTTTTTAATATTGAATAGTCATTTAACTAAAAGAATTAGCACAAATCATTTTTTAATACATAATTTGGGGACAATAATTTTTTTTTTTAATTAACATTTTCTGATTGCTCATTCTATTTTAATGATGATGTTATTATTTTTTATAAATATTTTCTCCATTAGGAATGCAGTATAAGATCTTATCTTATACATTACAGACCCTCCTTCTATAAAGAAGATTATTGCGTCCTACACCTTTGTATGTGTTAATTGACATATTAACAACATATATTGGGTGGATCACATATAATAATTATAACAATATTCAAAATTTTAGGGAGTAATCATTATATACAGCAAAATATACAACAGGCTGCATAGGCCTATAATATAATGTTTTGTAATTAATATTGTTAAATCTGTTTTTCCTGCACAGTGTGAGCAGCATGAGAAAGTCCAAAGAAAAACTCAAATGTAAAGGTTTCAAATGGTTTCTGACAAGTGTCTATCCACAACTTCAGTAGGTCATCAGTACACATTGATATATTTTTTTTTCTTTTATAAACAACTAGCAAAACGGTCCTGCATTGCAAAGGGTAACAATTAGCCAGAAAAATTAAAAACTACCCTAATCGAAATCTAGCCCAGGTGTCAGGTGGGGATTCTAACAACGATACTATAAAGCAGAGGTCAACAACCTATGATATACGTGCCACACTTGGCACGCGGGGCGATTTTCAATGGCATGCGTAAGGCATCTACAAAGCATTTCTAATCTCTTGTCCATGAAATTAGGAGCCTAGGCTGAGCATAAATGACTTTAAGGATGTTGGCACATTGAATGAAATGGAAGTCCTACTTTGTCACACATAATCAAAAGGTTGCCAACTCCTGCTATAGAGTACACATAGGGGAACAAAACAATTAAATATAAGACAATGAGGACCTATGTCTTTATATTAATCAATGGACATCAAAATTGACACTAGCCAAACTTTATATATATTTTTGCAGATTATTATTGATATTCATTATATATTGTATTTAATTTATTTAACAGAGAATATTTACCAAGCATAAAAAAAGGAAAAATAGGAAACAAATTGCCTATATATTAATTTATAGAAAACTTTTTAGAAAACAAAAATAAAGAAACTGCAGAATTCAAAATGTTAATTTGTATTTCATATAATTAATCATTTTGATTAGTCATATGTGATACATGTGATTTACTTATATGTTTATTTGTATCCATCACATACTTCATTTATCATAATTTTTGCAATAAATTTTTAAGACCTTTAGTGTATGATGAAGTGGCATTTGGTAACATAAGACAAGGTGAAAACTGTCTTGACCTTGACCCAGGTCAACTACCTTTGATTGCAAAACTTCGGCAGTGTGAGATGGAAAAGAATTCTCAAGTAAATTTCTTTTCTTTTTTTGGTCTTGTTTCTTTTTTTTTAAATCAGTTTCAAAAGATGAGAAATAAATATCATTTTTACATAAAACAGTAATATAATAGGGTTTATATCTCTAGTAGGTATGGTTTTCAGATCTCACATAGGCCCCATGGCTTTACAGCATTAGTACAGAACTGTTGATTTCTAAACAAGCCTTATTGCAAATTACGTTGCCCCTGTCACACAAAACTCCCTTGCATAAGCAAAAGAAATAGCCTGCTAGAATAATCAACTGCCTCAATCTTATAAAACATTCAAAATGTAAAATATATATAAGAAAATAAATTACTTTAATATTGCTGTTGAGAAAAAAAATACATGAAGAGTAAAGATTATTCAGTTTAAACTTAGAGGTTTGAGTTGCCTTGGATAATTGAATGAAATTTAGCCACTCTCCCCCCCCCCCCCCCCCCAAAGAAAAGAAATAAGACTAAATTTCAGCTGACATCATTGGCCAAATGTTGTGCAAGATTTTTTGTCATTTAATCCAATATTGAGCGAATGAAAGTCAATATAGTGGTGTGATAGGGTGAAGCGTTATTATTTAAAAACAAATTGATTTTTATATAAATAGCAAAAAGAATTTGACGTTTTTTTACTTATATTATATAAGTCTTACAGACGTTCCTTCTAGATAGAAGATTATTATGTCCACTAGGCCCAAAACTCCTGCAGGGCGGCAGGGATAAGTCGGAGGCCGGGATAGAACCCGCTACGTGTTTTACAACATTAGACTATAATGAAAATGTACATGTTCTGTTCCACTCAAATGAATTTAACTACAAAAAAATAAAAACAATTTTCATTCCCAGGAATGGTCTTGGAGAAAGGCAGGGTTCATTGTATCCAATGGCATGTGTTTAACTTCAAATCTTATTGACATGAGAGCGTTTGTGCTTGTTAACTTTTGTAAAGAGTTTGATAATAATCAGGTAATTAACAATAAGAAGAAACTTAGGCGATAAGTAGCAATTTTGTCTTAGCTTATTATATCATTTACAGGGAATATATTTTATCCTGCTCAAATCAATGATGATTAGTTTTGTTAAATAAATACTAAACTAATAAACAAGTTGTTAATAAAAAAAAGTTTCTTAAATTCTATGCAATTTCCAATTTTAGTCTTTATAGTATAATAGTATTTGCCTAAAGCATGGTTTCTTCATTGCTCAATCTTGTAGATTTGGTACAGACATGGAGAAAAGATTGTCCACATGGATACTAATTTATGTCTAGATGCACAGCAAGGAAGTACAGGCCTGGTTATAACTGACTGCATCAAAGGGAAAACTAGTCAGTTCTGGATCATATCTACTGAATACAATGCTGAACTCAACATTTAGCAATTCTAAGAAACTTGAAACAATCTTTAAAACTAAACTCATTATTAATATAAATAACACAATTCTTCAGATTTTCCTTAACTTTGACCTTTACTGAATGATATGAAAAATACTTCAAGATATTATTTTATAGTACTGCCTTTGTAAAAAAAAAATTGCTATAATAAATATGTTTATATATTTGAAAACCAGATTTCCCTGTCAATACACATTATTGGACAAATATTTCAATCTGGAACAAATACACTGTCCCAACATTGAACAAATGTCATGTAGTAATATTTCTTAAAACTGTTTGTTGTTTAGAAATGTATCCCTATAAAATATCAGGAAGTATAAAAGCAAATATTAGAAACAAAAAATTTGTTTTATTTCACACCCTTTAGATGGCAACAAGATAAATCTCAACTGAATGGTTTTAAGAAAGGAGATAAAAAGAAAATTACAGGAATTCCCTAATAAACCATTTTTCTCACCAATAATTTTTGTAATTAAATTTTTACCTCCCCTATTTTGTTATTGTTAAAAGCAGTCTGTTGTATTTACCTAAAAGTGGTCTATAACCCATCAATAAATTTATATTCCTCCCTATCATAAAATATGAAACAAAATAGGCTTTGAAACATTTAATAAAATTAATACAAATTTTGTTTGGCTACATATATATTAATTGTCTGCTAATGAAATGTTTTGCAGTTTACTCTTATGGGTTTTATGTGTCCTTTTTTCTCTATGCCTTGACAGAAAAAAAACTTAAGATCTTTATTGTCAACTGAGGCAACACATGAATTTATTTTAAAATTTTTTGCTTATTTAATTATTATTATCTTTTGTTGAAAAAGATTGTACGAGAATGAACATATCAAGTTTCAACTGTTGTTTTCTACATCTGTACTTTTTACCTGATTTTGTACATATAAAATTATTTGAATTTTTTTTTCATATGTCATATAGCTAAAGGTTAATATATTTTTTCCCTACTTTTCAATTGTTAAAAGTGTGTCTTTGTAAATATTCATATTTCTTCTTGTCAACTTTGTAAAAAGGAATTTATACTTTTCTCCAAGCTTGGCGTTTCCCAAACTTGTATTTGTGACCCTGTTAGTCCAGCGGTTAGTTCACCGGACTGTCAACCAAAAATCCAACTGGCAGGTCGCGGGTTCTATCCCTGCCACCGACAAATCCCTGTCGCCCTGCAGGAGTTTTGGGCCTAGTGGACGTAATAATCTTCTATCTACAAGGAACGTCCCTAAACTTATAAGACATACTTCTACTTTTCCACTAACATTTCTATCATTCATACCAGTCTATAGGTAAAATGTATAAGGATATGAATTTCCACAGTAATTGACTAATGAGCTCTATAGTCAATGATAGTAGCTAAAATCAGGATAAAATATCACCAAACGTCTGCTTGAGGACAAAATATTTTGTTACATGTTTGCCGCTAGTATATCCCAATAATCAAACAGAATTGTAATTTTTGCAACTTAGGGTTTCCACTTGTAAAGTTTTGAACCTGACAGTCCAGTATTTAAGCAGACTGTCCAGTATAAAATAAAAAGAAATGCAGAAGAAATGTAACAATATTCTTAATTTCCCTATGGACTGGTTACCAGGGATGGTATTTATTAAAAAGATATGTGGCCAACCAATTAGCGACCAGGTAATTATACTTTTGATGTGCAGGTCCTGACAAGCCATTTAAGAAATGCTGCATCAGCTGCTTCCATTTTTTAAAAAAATGAAAGGGTGGAATTTATTTGTGTGTAGGCTTTTAACACTCACAATTGTTTTTATGAACTCATTATTTATAACAAACTTTTATATTTAAAAAGATCACAACCATTTCATTCTGTTATATATTTATATAAATGTGATACTCAATAATGTGGGGCAGGTACCTTATGTCACAGTTTAATTGAACTGGCCCAGTGCTGTAGTATCCCTCTCAGATCATGTTTTTCTGTGGCTGTAATGGAAGCAGAATTCACTGGTTTCCCATGGGCACAGCCAGAACAGTGCCCAACCCTATTTACCTTCCCTAACTTAAGGCATGTAGGGCCTACCATTTAGAATCAATCACCAAATAACGAGGAAAAACTAAAGTTAACCTGGATTTGAACTTAAGACCTTCAGAGTGGCAAATGGAACATGTTGCCTCTAGAGCAAATCTATTGTACATACACTGAAATACTAACAATGTTTACTAACAAAAAATTTAAAAAAAAATTTAAAGTTTGTTCATGCTGGATTCTGTATTGTGTTTGTATGTGTGAGTAGACCTATGTATGCTTAGACACTGACCTGTGATAACATACAAATGTTACTACTGATAACCTTTTCCCAAACATATTTTTATCAGCTTTGTGATGTTATGTTCAGTTGAGTTAATGTTTTATTTATTTTATATATTTTCATATTCAATTTATTTATTTTTTTTTCAATTTCTTACCAATAGTTTCTATGTTTATATCATACTAACCTAGTCTTTAAAAATAATGCAATAAAGTTTTGTCATTTTAAAATATTGAATCAAAAGATATTAAAATAGATACTAAATTCATATATTGTGTTATTTGATGAGTCCAGTGATTTAATGGGTCAGTAATTTAACATCATTTAAAACTCTAATAAAAAGGCTAAGACTAGACACAGACTACAGGAACAGCATAGGATGCAATAATCTTCTTTATAGAAGGAGCCATGAGCTAGTAACAGCCATGTGCCAGTAACAGATTAGCTAGGAACAGTTATGTGCTAGAAACAGCCATGTGCTAGAAACAGGCATGTGCTAGAAACGGCCATGTACTAGAAACAGTCATGTGCTAGAAACAGCCATGTGCTAGAAACAGGCATGTGCTAGAAATGGCCATGTGCTAGAAACAGCCATGTGCTAGAAACAGGCATGTGCTAAAAACAGGCATGAGCAACAAAGAGCCATGTACTAGAAACAGCCATGTGCTAAAAACAGCCATGTGCTAGGAACAGCCATGAGCTAGAAACAGGCATGTGCTAGGAACAGCCATGTGCTAGGAACAGCCATGTGCTAGGAACAGCCATGTGCTAGGAACGGCCAAGCCCATATTACATCTTTATGTACAGTTGTATGTTTGAATATTTTATCTGCACATTTGATTGTTGTATATCTGATTTGATATTTTGTATGTTTTGATTTTCGCATGTTTCAATGTAAAATTCAAGTATTTTTAAGTAAACAAAACAAACAACCTCAGCAATTTTAAACATAAAAACAATCTTTAAACGTCTGTTACGGAACCATCCAAATCATAACACTGAAAATTGTTAAATCAAGTACTTTAGTGACCAAATGTTTTATTTCAAGTATTTATTTAATCACCATACTTCAACAAGTTGTGTTTATTTGATTAAAAAAAATAATAATTAAATTCTACACAATTCTTACTTAAATGCTGATTGAAAAAAAAATGTTTTTATTGTAATCTTTGGATAAATCTCATATGGAGCAATATACGTTGAACAGATAACAAACTTTGCCCTCATGGTTCATAATAAATAATAAACGTTTCATACAGTGTACTTCTGGATGCCAGAATTTAGTTCAAATTCTTCGTTAGTGAACAAAATAATAATTTAAAAAAAAAGGGGTCCATCAATTCATTTAAAAATATAAAACAAAAACATTGCCCTTTTTTTTATTCTCTCTTGTTTTTAAAAAACATAAAAATGGGTTTTTTGTATATTTTCATAATGAAACAACAACAATAGATTGTTTTTTTTAAAAAGAAGTAAAAGAAATAGTTTGGCATGCTAATGACATCTAAACAAAAAATAAAACAACAAAAAAATAAGGCAGTCTGCATACTGAACAAGAGAATGATAATGCATTTTTTTCTTTCTGATAAAAAAAAACAAAACCACCTACACTACTAATGAATGGCAGGATGAGATTAGCAAACATATAGACTGAAACACTTCACTGGATGCACTTATATATATATTTATAGAGCTAGCTTTGACTCTGTCAACATTGTCAGGCTTTCTGCTTGTTGTTTTATTTTAAATTACAAATCAAAATTGTGTGTGTGTTCGGTTCTTTGCTTGCCATGTGTGTGATGCTTTGTCCACGTGTAGTTAGGGTTCGTCCATAAATGACATTACATGATTTTGGCTAGTGCTTAACCCCTCCCCATCCCCCACCATCACTAGTCGTAAAAAAAAGTCTGAAACATCCCCCCCCCCCTTCAAATATGAAAATATGCCATGAGGCCGGCTGGTCCGCAGCTAGTACACCAGACTGTCAAGGACGTAATAATCGACTGCCGTTCCGAGGGGTCTGGGTTCGAATCCTGGTGAAGGATTTGTTCCAGAGACTGGAGGGTGTCCCTGAGTCTACCCAGGTCTGATGGGTGCCTGACATTAGTTGGGGTAAAATAAAGGTGGATGGGCATTGTGCTGGCCACACATCCCCTCGTATGCAGTGGCCACAGAAACTGGTGAGCACTGCTTCAACGGCCCTATGATCAATTTGGTCCGAAGTCACAAGACTGCACCTACCCCTCCCCACGAAAACCGTTTTATTTCAAAATGATCCTGTTTCGCTTTAACTTTTTTTGTCAGACCCCATGAGAAATCCTCGGACATCCTTAGACACACAATCAACAGTTCAAAGGAGATATATGAAACAAGATATTACAAAAAAACAAACAAATATAATTACTGCAGTTAATTAAGTGAAACTTGTTGGAATAAAAATTGTATTGACTGATGCACATCTTTTAATGTGATGTCACTATCTTTACCCCCCCCCCCTTTTTTCTCTCTTATCATAAATGTATGACCCCCTTCCTGCCTCCCCTATGTGCGTACATCATTTATGGACGGCCCCTTCGATAACATCAAAACATGCACAGTCACATATATGTAAACCTGTGAGGTTTTCTTTATTACTTCTTGTCACTTTATAATTTCTAAGTATGGGTTGTTGTATATGTTTTAGTTGTATTATGTATTCTTGTCACTTTATCATTTCTAAGTATGGGTTGATGTATTTGTTTTGGTTGTATTATGTATTCTTGTCACTTTATCATTTCTAAGTATGGGTTATTGTATATGTTTTAGTTGTATTATGTATTCTTGTCACTTTATCATTTCTAAGTATGGGTTGTTGTATATGTTTTGGTTGTATTATGTATTCTTGTCACTTTATCATTTCTAAGTATGGGTTGTTGTATTTGTTTTGGTTGTATTATGTATCGTTTAAAAAACAAAAAAGAGCATGACACTAATATCAACCATGATATCATACAATTGTAAAATAATATATTTTAAAAATTTAACTCAAGAGTAACAACTTTAATACATAATTGTGACATGGTTAAAATAAGATAAAAAGTTCACTGACACTTTATAAAAAAAGAACCACTGTAAAGTCATAAAAGTACTTTCCCTAAAATCAATTAACTCCTAACCTCAAGGATGCTTTGAAGAAGAAAATAAAAATAAAATATTAGTTATACATTTATTTTTAAAATGTTAACTGTCTTGTTTTGTTTCTTTTTTTGGTTGTTGTGGTTTCACTAAGTTCTAAAGAGGGAGAAAATCAAAAGTTGTGAAATAAAACACATTTTCAAAGTATAGAATGACAAGAGCACACTGCAAGCGAACACGACACATTTGGTCTCAGGACAACTTGGTTCAAGGCAGTTCTCAAATTGAAACAGGACATTTACAAAAACTACGGAACTCATAGAACAGAGCAGCAAGTGTCTATACAAGAGACCAACTCTCTCTACCAGCTTAACAAACAAATCTATGTGTGTACTGATTAGTTTTAGATATACTCTATACAATGGCATGTTTCATAGGGTGCCATTAACACAGAATTAACTTAATTACTAGCTTAACAGCACAGCTGAAGTACTTAAGGACTTCTTAACTTCATAGTTATATACTTTAAATGTGGACAGTGGCAGAGTGGCAACACTTTTGACTGGTGTTCTGAAGGTTCTGGGTTCAAATCTTGGTGAAGGCTAGGATTTTTCCTGTACCGGAGTCTACCCAGCTCTGATGGGTACCTGAAATTAGTTGCGGTAAAGCAAAGGCTGCTGAGCATTGTGAAAGCCACACAATCACCTAGTATGCAGTGGCCACAGAAACTGGTGAACACTACATCACCGGCCCCATGGATCAATTTGGTCTGAAAGGTACTTTACCATAAAGTCATTTTCTCCACAGTATGTACCCTGTAACCTTTAAATCTTGTTGTGTTAACATATATTTCATATATATATAGAAATTAAGTACCTATATCTATTTATATATATATACACATATATAAAATTTTAAATTTATATACCAGTATATACATATATAAATAATTGTAAAACTGCATGTATTTGTGCAAGCAAAACTTTAGACCTTTACTAAAAACAAAAAAAGTCAGATAAGTCCTCATTTTGTTTACACAGGATTAAACCTTCTTTTAAAGTGTTCATGTATGGTGTGTGTGTGTGAAGTGGGGGAGGGAGAGACACTTATACTATGCTATAAGTTATATATATAAGCTACCACCAGAGCCATTATAGACATATTTTCAAAGCCCACTAGTTCAAATTTTGGGTACAGGTACTTAACATGTCCAATCACTTTGTCAAGCCACAAGACACAGGCTTACATGTAGAGACCATCTTAGACACACAGAGGTTAGTGAAGAAATATGACAGAAGATCCTGTACGCCATTACATGTATCAGAACTCTTCACAAAGAAGACTCCCTGCAGTCAGAACTAACCAACTAACTGGAACGCGCTACATTTTAAAAAAAACACCAAAACACAAACATAAAAAAAAACTACAGAACAATGTAGTTAGGCATCGCAAATTAACAGGATAATTATACCGACACAATCAGAGAACTGCCTGTCCAAGTTTGACCTGGTCAGCTCCCCCCACCCCAACATTCTTGGTGTTGACATCGACCACTTGAGCTGGGGGATGGGGGGTTCGCCTCCTAATTCACTTTCAGCGCGCGGAAGTTTCACGGAAGAGCAGGTAGCACCACCATTTTTTGGGGGTTGGTGAGACGTAGAATTACACATACACATGTATTCACTCAACTACAGTATCCTCTAAGTATCCATATGAACATACGACTATGTACTTTTACAGTCAATATTTCTTTCTTTTTTCCTCTGCAACTGTTTTTGTTGTCTACATTTCCTTCATAGATGTGATTTAAAAAAAAACACAAAATGTCCAACACTGTGCAGGTCCACAGTGTGATCACAGATGGGGAACTTGTTCTCCTTTATGTTGTTTTGCTTTACAAGTTAAACAGATTTATTAAGTTAATATAACTGGATCAAAAGAAGGGTTTCCTTTTTTCTATAAAATAAAAAAAAAATGAAAAAAAAAAATTCTATAAAAAGTTTGACTGGTCGGCCAATGGGCCAAATTTTGAAGAAAAAAAAATTGATAACAAATCGTCCAACGTTTCCAAAAAAAAAAAAAAAAAAAGAAGCCGTTTTTGATCCTCAGTCCCTTTACAGTGTCACATTGAACTAAACAACAACACTGATCATTCCGGCGCCATCAAGTGTTGCGGGTGTTGGTGGTGTTGCGGTGTTTGGTGCTGTGGCTGCTGTTGTTGTTGTTGCGTCTGCTGGTGGTGGTGCTGCTGCTGCTGCTGCATCCGCCTCCTCTCGCCCGACGAGTTGTGGGCGTCCAACATCTCCGTGAGGAGGTCGCAGAACGTGACGCAGCCCTCCATCTTCAGCCGCTGGAAGTAGGTGATGCCCCTCTCCCCCGCCTGGCGGATGTGGGTCAGCAGAAGCAGGATGGACGGCGCGTGCCTCCAGCTGCTGAAGCCTTGGTGGCGTCCAGCGACTTCCATGAAGACATCTAGAATGACTTGCCGCATCTCTTGTATCTTAGAGAAACTATCTAACCTCCGCACCTCTGTTGATGATATAAAAAAATAACAATGTTTAACTTTGAGATTGATTTTAAAACTGAAAAAAAAAATGAATTCATTTTATTCTATGAAGAAAGATCTTTATATTTGTAATAAATTAAACCAGAAAATGAAATCTGAATTAATTAACACTGTCAACAATATTTGACGGTCAACAATATTTGACGGTCAACAATATTCGACAGTCAACAATATTTGACAGTCAATAATATTCGACAGTCAACAATATTCGACAGTCAACAATATTCGACAGTCAACAATATTTGACAGTCACTAACTAATGTTTGACAAAGAATAAAATATTATGAACTGCAATTATGCTATGAATTTTGCAATTTACAAAATGACTATGATAACCCTTAAGAAGATTCTACAACTTAGAGAAACACTTTGTTAGGGTGCTACTAGAGAAACACTTTGTTAGGGTGCTACTAGAGAAACACTTTGTTAGGGTGCTACTAGAGAAACACTTTGTTAGGGTGCTACTAGAGAAACACTTTGTTAGGGTGATACTAGAGAAACACTTTGTTAGGGTGCTACTAGAGAAACACTTTGTTAGGGTGATACTAGAGAAACACTTTGTTAGGGTGCTACTAGAGAAACACTTTGTTAGGGTGCTACTAGAGAAACACTTTGTTAGGGTGCTACTAGAGAAACACTTTGTTAGGGTGCTACTAGAGAAACACTTTGTTAGGGTGCTACTAGAGAAACACTTTGTTAGGGTGCTACTAGAGAAACACTTTGTTAGGGTGCTACTAGAGAAACACTTTGTTAGGGTGCTACTAGAGAAACACTTTGTTAGGGTGCTACTAGAGAAACACTTTGTTAGGGTGCTACTAGAGAAGCACTTTGTTAGGGTGCTACTAGAGAAACACTTTGTTAGGGTGATACTAGAGAAACACTTTGTTAGGGTGCTACTAGCAGAGAGTAGGGGAGAAAACAAAGAAAATGTGTCCTCCTCGTGTGACATCAAGTTTGTAGAGCCACTTCACCATTAAGTTTTGTCATCCTTGCAAGGACAGTCAGGACATGGCAGAACTTGCAGAAGAGGCCTATTACTAGGACCAACGGGAGTAAAGGCAGGGACAGCAACACACTGTGGAGTGTGAGAAAGGACACAGCGAGGTAAAAGACCGCTGTAGGCCATCCACTGCATACGAAGCTATCCCCAACCATCTAGAGTCTAGACAATGTCTTGCCCACTGAAACAAGAATGACTGGACGAGAGAGTGGAATTCTACCTTACTTATAATCAAAATGGAGCCCAAGTTATGTCTCCAAATGTCTTTAGCGCAATCAAAAATCCTGCGGAGATGGGCAAGTAGTAAAGCAGAAGGTGAATGTGCACTTTCAAAAGTGACAAAAAGAACATACTAAAAAAATAATTTTCCATCTAGACTGAACACAAAGAAATGTTTCCCCAACAGTAAAAAAAAAAGTAAAGCATCCCGTCGGACCAAATTGATCATAGGGCTGGTGAAGCAGCGTTCACCAGTTTCTGTGGCCACGGCATACATGGGGATGTGTGGCTATCACAATGCCCAGCCTTTACTTGACCCCAACTAATGTCAGGTACCTTTCAGAGCTGGGTAGACTCAGGAACACCCTCGAGTCCAGGGAAAAAATCCTAGCCTTTACCAGGATTTGAACCCAGGACCTTCCCTGCTACAGTTGAACGTGGCACCGTGCCCCCCCCCTCCACACCCGTGCATCAACAGAAGAGAAATAAACTCTGGACTCCTTCTATGTGTGAATGTAAAGAAACAGATTCCCCCCCCCTTTTCCTGGAACTCACCTGCATTGACTAATACTGTGGCCTGCAAGAGAAGCAGCTCTTCTTTGTTGAGATTGTATAAGACCATCTGCTCAGACACTGCTGCCACCTGCTCCAAGACGTCCCCCATCCCAGTCAACGCCCACTGGTGCCTGAAATAAATACACACACAGAGAAAATGTCAAGGCGACCCCATCAAGTCTCTCCAAAACATGACCACACAATCAGCTTGAAGAATTACTACTAAGGCTATGAACAAAATTCTAAATGTTTTACGGACAAGGAAAATACACTGCAATATTTAGTAAAGGCAAGGAAAAAAAAAACAGTTTTAGTAAATAAAATAAAATCTGGAAAGATCAGAATTTTTTTAAAAACTATTAGCCATGCCAGTTATTTTGCCTTGTTTCTCATTGTCTGAAACCAAGAAAGAAGTACCCAAGGCAAAAAAAAAGAGATGCTCATTTTAACTGCTAGACCTTACACTACACACTGACAGGAAGTCACTCATTTGGGTTTCTCTATTAACTTTTTATTCAGATTTCACTTTTTAAATTGTTTTTAGAAAAAAAAATGTTCGGTTAGATCTCAATTTTTATGAATATCAAATTAATTACAGTGTTTCCCAATTATTAATTTTTCCACAGAACAATAAAACTACATTTGTATTTTCTGGCAGATCCTAAACAATGAAAACATGAAATGAAATATGTTAGGCCTAATGAATTTTTTTAAAACTAATAGTTTAAAAAGATGGCCCTGCTTTTCACAGCAAATATTTATTTTTTTATTAGTGGTTTAATCAGCGACAAATCCACTCTATTTTCTTGGTAACCCTTCTGCAATCTTTTGAGCTTGTTTAAGTTAATTGACATCAATTAGAGGTTGCAAATAGCAAGATTTTCAAGGCAATTAAGCTCAGTACTGATTATTCAGTGAGCTCCAGTATTCATAGACCTCAACATTGGCCCTTAATCTTGTGGAAACCTTGAGATATCTCATAATTTAAAAAGTAAATCAGCAATGTGCTGAGGGCAGGCCACACAAACAGATTAGTGGATGATACTATGGGGAAACATTCACGTGTTCAAGTGGCACTGAAACAAATCAGCAAGGAAGTCTAGATACTAAGTGACTATTACAGAATGCTGGACGTTGTGTGCTACTCCATCAGGTAGCTGACTAAATTCCATGATGAAATAGTACAGACTAATAAAAAAACAAAAAATATTAGTACTTTGAAAAAAAAAAAATGTGTCCGGGAACAACTGCCGCAACATTGAATCTGCCAAATATGCAGGCCTCCTGTACCTACATACATCAACCAATACAAAACCTTCAGTGGCAGATACAAAATATGGTAAAATAGTCAAACACCACTTGCCTCTCTAGATGAAAGTCTGGTGCAAAAACCAGCGTCCTGCCCTCATGTTCCATTGACCTGAAGGCGCAGTTCAGCAGGAGAAGCTCCATCCAACAACACTCGATTAAATGGACTTGGTCACTTAGGGTCAGACACGTGTAGCCTGAAAATCAAAATACAGAATCTACAGTCAAGACAGCCCAAACCTGTTGAAAGCTAAACTATTTCAAGATTAAGGGGAAAAATTGCGAAGCTTCTAATAGAGAAAATATATTTTGCTGCAATTGACGCCAATTGAAGAGCAATTGACAAAGTATCCATGATTTATAAAATCATCAACGACTGTGGACCTTTCGACCCAAACAAGTAGAATGCAGAAAGTGTCCCGCTCTACCCCGAGGCCATCAGCTCAAGCTGCATGTCCCACATGCACGGACCGACGTCTACAAACATTATTTTTTTCCGTCAGCTGTTAGGCTGTGGAACACCCTGGACCAGGCCTCCATCACTGCCCCTACAGTTCCGGCCTTCAAATCGTCACTAAAGTGCTGGTCCAAAAACCTAAAGTGACACTCTTTTATCTGTATATAACTGTTGTTTGCTATGTTATGTTTGCTATGTTATTTTATGTGTATTTAAATTGTGGACTTTTTCCTCGGTTCTACGGGGTCTCCACAGTATTAAGAAGAAGAAGAAGAAGAATAACCAAACAACTAAACATTGACACAGGTATATATTCAGTGGACAATAGTTAAACCTGACTGGGTTTTCAAACAAAGGCCTACCTGGTACATGTTTCGCCCAATTTATTAGATAAACTAGTTCTCTGTCTGATAGTTTGATTAATGTGTTTAAAAGGTGGACGCGTGTAGCTGGCAGACTATGGTTGTGATAGCTCTCTAACACGGGAAGGTCAGCTTTTTGTAATGCTTCTAGGATTGATGCACTTCTAGATCTTTTGGCCACCTGGAATATAATTTGTAGGTATTTGAATATATTTGATTATGTAGCATATAAATTGTATAATAGAACAAATATAATTTTTAGTATTTTAAATATCTGATTATACAGCATAAAAATTTTATAATAGAACAAATATAATTTTTAGTGTTTTAAATATTTGATTATATAACATACAAATTGTATAATAGAACAAATATAATTTATAGTATTTGAAATATTTGATTATCGATACAAATTGTATAATAGAACAAATATAATGTTTAGTATTTGAAAGATTTGATTATATAGCATACAAATTGTATAATAGAACAAATATAATGTTTAGTATTTGAAAGATTTGATTATATAGCATACAAATTGTATAATAGAACAAATATAATTTATAGTATTTGAAATATTTGATTATCGATACAAATTGTATAATAGAACAAATATAATGTTTAGTATTTGAAAGATTTGATTATATAGCATACAAATTGTATAGTAGAACAAATATAATGTTTAGTATTTGAAAGATTTGATTATATAGCATACAAATTGTATAATAGAACAAATATCATTTATAGTATTTGAAATATTTGATTATCGATACAAATTGTATAATAGAACAAATATAATGTTTAGTATTTGAAATATTTGATTATATAGCATACAAATTGTATATTAGAACAAATATAATGTTTATTATTTGAAATATTTGATTATATAGCATACAAATTGTATAATAGAACAAATATAATAAAAAACTAAAAAAGATAGATCTAAAACATAAACTGATGTTGCGTTTTCTAAATAATTTTTTTAATGTGATTAAACAGCACAAACCTTGGAAGAGGAAGCTCCATTATTGGTTGAATTGATGGCAGAGTCTGAAGAGTCTGCTCTACATCGTTTGCCTTTTAGACCACTTGTACTGGCACTACTTTTTCTTTCTTTTCTCTGACTACCTATTGGTGAATAAGAACAACCAATCAGCACTCAAAGTATCAGGTTGCAGCCAATCAGCTCTCTGAGCATTTTGTTACAGCTTATCTGCTCTCATGGTGTTTGTTACAGCCAATCAATCTCTTAACATTTAACTCAATAACTACCATGGCATTTTTCACCGTATGGCCAGCCCATTTTCATGACCTTTTTTTTTTTTTTTACATAGACCCAATGCAATCAAAGCTTTTTTTTACAGCTTTTATTGTAAATGAAGCCCTAAGTGTTACATATAAAAATAAGCAGAAATAAAAGCTTATCTAGAATATGCTGATAGAACATTTTTAAATTCTTGAATAAGTTTGAAAGTAAAGGTAGTTATTGAGTTAAGCAAAAATAAAAATTGCATGCTTAGAGCACCATGGACATTTACAAGGCAGAAGTTTGTTTACAATGGTCAAATGGTGCAATACTGCAACTGGTGCCTCTAAACTAGAATCACCAAAATAGGGCCCCACATTTAATTTTTTTTTAATCATATCAAAGGTACAGAACCTTTTTTTTTAAACCAGGAGAAAACTTTTAAAATCTAAATCACGTAGAAGCATACCAAAACAAGATCATTCATTTCCATCTTAATGTCAGTTTTCTTCAATTACGAAACAAAAAAAAAGAGTATTTTATGGTTTGTTATAGTTAGTTTAAATCCTTTTTTGAATGCAAAGGAGCACCAAAATATCTGAAGTGTTTACGGCCTTGAATGGTTTTAATCCAGCCCTGCCAGGAGGTAAGAATTATCTCAAATGGGTACATGTATTCTTTATCATGTTAAATAAAAATGATTCTTAATTATTTTTTTCTTCATTGAATGCACATACTAAAAAAAAATCTCTTCCGTTAGTCAGCACACTATTTAACAAAAAAACATAAGCCAGCCAATTAAAACAACTTTCTTTAGTATTAAGAAGGGATGTTAAATGAAAACCGGAATTCCGGATTTTGTTTTTTCAAAACCGGGTTTTGGTTAGTTGGTTGAAAAGTAATCATTTACTTCAAGTACCACACAATTTTTTGGTTCTGGTGGAAATATTTTCAACAAAATAAATGCTGGATTTGCACAAATCAACCACCCCTTGAATGTCCTGCAAATAACTAATTAAGTTTTAACTATTTTTCAAATAGACCAAGGACTACTTAAGACAGGACGTGCAAGCTTGAATTTCTGACTTAGCTAGCTAAGGCCAGTTTTTTTAACAGTAACTCCCTTGTCGCGCTGATATATGAAGTAAACTATTATTAAGTAACTAACATAATTAATGTCAATAATGTTAATGTGCAGGGCCGTTTACTAATGAGGGGTTAGGATTGAGGGGGTTTAAAAGAGCATTTGAATATTATTTAAGATCTATTTAGATGATTAAATGATTAGGGCCGTACACATGATACCCTATATATATATGCGGTTGGTGTTGACGGTTTCGTGTAGGGGGTCACCTAAGGAATAAAAAATTTTTTTTTTTAAAAATGAAAAAAAATCTTTATTTCTTGACTTAAAAAGGGAAAAACGTAACCCACCCATAAAATTTCTCACGCTCATAATTAAGAGACAAATGCACAGCCTCTAAAAAAATGTGATTATGAAGTAAGTAGATTATTTGGGTTTAGAATTTTGCCAAGTGGTACATGTATACCATTATTATAAATACGATAATTTGATTTCTATATCTATGGCAAAATTTATTTGTGTTTTCATGACCAAGGAATATAAAGAATGTAAATTGACTGTGATAGTTAAAAAAAACAAAACATTGTGCTCTCCTCTCATATTTTCTGCTTTCAATAATGGTATACATGCACTATTTGGCACTTTAAACAAACGACACTTGTTGGCAGCATTATAATTACCTTTACAATTAACTACACCACATTTATTAGGCATTTGGATAAAAATACACGATCGAAAAATTAAAAACAAACACAGTGAAGTAAAATCCAACAACAAAAAGTATCCATGTTGGAACCAAACTGTGCCTTCTATTCATACTCCTTAAAAAATAGTGCGCTCATGCTTGGTAATTATTAAGACATTTTAATGGCTATTAGATCGTTCTTTGTCATTAAATAAATGAAAATGACATAAATCATTAATACAATGAATCATATAAGTAAAGAATTTTGTTAGTTACTTAATAATAGTTTACATTATATCACTGCGCCAAGGGAGTGTATCGCTATTGTTAAAAAAACTGGCCTTAGCTAGGAAGTCAGAAATTCAAGCTTGCATGTCCTGTCTTAAGTAGTCCTTGCAATAGACATAAAACTTCGCACACTTTGCTTTTCCGGCAAGTGACATCGTGTGGGATGGGGGGAACCAAAGTCCGGTTGAAAACCGGATTTATAGAACCAAAAACCAGTTTTGAAAAATAACTGCATTAACATCCCTAGTATTAAGTCATTACTTGGATTCAACAAACAAAGATTATAGTACAATATATAATTCACCCATTACCCTTGCCCATTACCCTTGCCCATTACCCTTACTGTACATACATTACAATGTCAATGCAAACAAAACATACACACACACACATAGAAATCACCCATTACCCTTACTGTACATACATTACAATGTCAATGCAAACAAAACATACACACATAGAAATCACCCATTACCCTTACTGTACATACATTACAATGTCAATGCAAACACTGCATGCACACACACACATAGAAATCACCCATTACCCTTACTGTACATACATTACAATGTCAATGCAAACAAAACATACACACACACACATAGAAATCACCCATTACCCTTACTGTACATACATTACAATGTCAATGCAAACACTGCATGCACACACACACATAGAAATCACCCATTACCCTTACTGTACATACATTACAATGTCAATGCAAACACTGCATACACACACACACAAAGAAATCACCCATAACCATTACTGTACATACATTACAATGTCAACGCAAACACTGCACACACACACATAGAAATCACCCATAACCATTACTGTACATACATTACAATGTCAATGCAAACACTGCATACACACACACACATAGAAATCACCCATTACCCTTACTGTACATACATTACAATGTCAATGCAAACACTGCATGCACACACACACATAGAAATCACCCATTACCCTTACTGTACATACATTACAATGTCAATGCAAACACTGCATACACACACACACAAAGAAATCACCCATAACCATTACTGTACATACATTACAATGTCAACGCAAACACTGCACACACACACATAGAAATCACCCATAACCATTACTGTACATACATTAAAATGTCAACGCAAACACTGCATACACACACACACAAAGAAATCACCCATTACCCTTACTGTACATACATTACAATGTCAACGCAAACACTGCATACACACACACACATAGAAAGCTGTCTGGTCAACCACTGACCAAAAAAAAAACTCAGTGTGGTCCAACATTGTCCTTACCTTTATTCATGCCAACTTCATAACAACGTCGTAGTCTACAAGCCTGACAACTTTTACGTCTGTGTTTATCTATAGTACATGTGTTGGTAGCAGGACATATATAATCTACAGGACCTAAACAAAAGACAAAAGATACCTCTAAATCTTACACTTATAAAAAAAAACACTTTACTTTCAATGAGGACCTTTTTGTTTCACTTAATATTTACAAATATTACTATACATATATAATAACTTATAAGTATTGAAACAAAACATACACGTCATGGAGTTAGTGTTACATTTAGTAATTGGATAATGTGGTCAAGTGGCAGTGCTCTTAGATTGATGCACCAAAGGTCCAGGGTTTGTATCCAGGTCAACACCAGGGTTCCTCCCCTCCATCCCCCAGGACTAGAGAGTCCACCCCCTCCCCCGAGTCTACCCAGTAATGATGTGGGCCCAATGCCAGTTGAGTAAAACCTAAAGGTGCCTGGGCGTTGCACAAGCCACACATGCCAAGCCCCGTACTTGTATGCCATAGCCCCAGAAAATACACAATGCTGTTCACTATTTGGGCGTTGTGCTGGCCACACAATGCACTTGTATGCCATATCCACAGAAACACATTTAATGCTGTTCACTTTTCTTTTTTTTTTTAGGAAATATACACACATATAATAATTCATTATTCTGTTCATCATTTGGTAAAATATAATATATAGATAAAAAAATTCTTTGCACTCAAAACTTTGATTGTTTCAAACAAAAGAGATAGATAAGAATCTGTTTGTATCTTTTGATATAAACCCTAAATAATGAATAACACTGGCTTACTCAAAATTTCATCTGCACATAGAAGTGTATAGGTAGTAAACAGAATAAGTTGAATGTACTAGTGAGAATGCACCTTGGAAGTCTCTAACAAACTTATTTTAATATTGATTCCAAGAATTTGACAATGTTGTATCTTAATGCTATTCTAATATTTATTGCAGTTTGTATATATCTATTGGGAAACATTTGACTTTTTTTGTTATCTGAAGACCTATTTAACTATGCTTTTGTTTTTAAGATTTAAATTGTTGGGCTTTTATATCTAGAAATATTTAATTATGCTTTTAGTTCAACTATTCTATTGTCTTTGGATTAATTTAACTTTGTTTTTGTCTTTTAGACTTTCTTTCTTCTATGTCCCAAATGGGTGAATATCAACTTACCCTGTATACTTCTCTTGAAGAAAGCCTTACAACCTTCACAGGACCACACACCATAATGAAATCCCGATGCATTGTCATTGCACACTTGACACAGTTTGGCCTGAACACTGCTTCCAGGAACTGATGACAACCAACAAAAAAAGAACACATGAACACGTACATTTATTCTAACTTTACGCCTCAATTCTAACTTTATAATTCAAGACAACAGATGCATTCTTAATAAGGACATTTATTTTAAAGATTAATATTATTAAAAGAAATCAGATTAAGTTGTTTCATACGGTGATAACATAGTTATTAAACTGTTTCATGAGTTGATAAAAATGTTATTAAGCCAGTCCATGAGGTGATACAATTGTTACTAAACTATTCCATGGGGTGATAAAATGGTTACTAAACTATTCCATAAAGTAATAAAATTTGTAATAAACTATTCAATGGAGTGATAAAATTGTTACTATACTATTCCATGGGGTGATAACATTGTTACTATACTATTCCATGGGGTGATAAAATTGTTATTAAACTATTCCATGAGGAGATAAAATGGTTACTAAACTATTTATTGACGTAATAAAATTGTTACTCAAATGTTTTATGAAGTGATAAAATTGTAAATAAAATGTTCCATGAAGTGATAAAATTGTTACTATACTATTCCATGGGGTGATAAAATTGTTACTAAACTGTACCATGAGTGATAACATTGTTACTAAACTGTGCCATGAGGAGATAACATTGTTACTAAACTATCCCATGAGTGATAACATTGTTACTAAACTATTTAATGGGGTGATAAATTGGTTACTATACTATTCCATGGGGTGATAAAATTGTTACTAAACTATTCCATGGGGTGATAAAATTGTTACTAAACTGTACCATGAGTGATAACATTGTTACTAAACTGTACCATGAGGTGATAACATTTTTACTAAACTGTATTATGAGGTGATAACATTGTTACTAAACTATTCCGTGGGGTGATAAAATGGTTACTAAACTATTCCATGAAGTAATAAAATTGTTACTAAACTGTACCATGAGGTGATACAATTGTTACAAAAGTGTTCCATGAGGTGATACAATTGTTACAAAAGTGTTCCATGAGGTGATAAAATTATTACTAAAGTATTCCATGAGGTGATAACATTGTTACAAACATGTTCCATGAGGTGATAACATTGTTACAAACATGTTCCATGAGGTGATAACATTGTTACAAACATGTTCCATGAGGTGATAACATTGTTACAAACATGTTCCATGAGGTGATAACATTGTTACAAACATGTTCCATGAGGTGATAACATTGTTACAAACATGTTCCATGAGGTGATAACATTGTTACAAACATGTTCCATGAGGTGATAACATTGTTACAAACATGTTCCATGAGGTGATAACATTGTTACAAACATGTTCCATGAGGTGATAACATTGTTACAAACATGTTCCATGAGGTGATAACATTGTTACAAACATGTTCCATGAGGTGATAACATTGTTACAAACATGTTCCATGAGGTGATAACATTGTTACAAACATGTTCCATGAGGTGATAACATTGTTACAAACATGTTCCATGAGGTGATAACATTGTTACAAACATGTTCCATGAGGTGATAACATTGTTACAAACATGTTCCATGAGGTGATAACATTGTTACAAACATGTTCCATGAGGTGATAACATTGTTACAAACATGTTCCATGAGGTGATAACATTGTTACAAACATGTTCCATGAGGTGATAACATTGTTGTTAAATAGTCTAAGAGAGTAGTAGACTCACCTGAAGCACCAATTTCTTGTTTCATTTGTGAAGTAGGACTTGTCTCAATCCCACCCGCCTGCACCTCCATCAGGAAATTATGCGGCAGTTGCCCGGTCACAGATTCAGGTGTTGTAGAAGTGGCTGCCTGGAGGTGTGCTGTCCCTACTTCTCCCGAGCCTCCTAAAGAGAGGACTTGCATGCAAGAGTTTGGTGAAACCATTCGGGTCTCAGCCTTGGGAGATTTACAATCAGAAGGCTCTCTGAGAAATACAAAGAGAAATATTCAATTAAACTGATGCAGCGACAGGAGTAAAAGTAAAAGTAATGTACCAGCTGGACCAAACTGATCATAGGGCCGGTGAAGCAGCGGTCACCAGTTTCTGCAGCCAAGGCATACTAGGGGATGTGTGGCCAGCGCTTTTACTTTACCCCAACTAATGTCAGGTGCCCATTAGAGCTGGGTAGACTCAGGGACACCCTCGAGTCATGGGGAAAAAATCCTAGCCTTCACTAGGATTCGAGCCCTAGACTTTTGTTATGCCAGCCATTCAATTTAAGTATATATATCATATATGCCAACCACTAGGCCACCGTGTCATGTCAGAGACAAGAGTGATGTTCTTTAATTCAAATAGGCTTCAAAACGAATGCATTTAACCCACTCTCTACTGCAACTGGCTTTTTGAACCATACAGTTTGCTGTTTATTGGTCTGACAGTTTTTACGGGGCTGTATGGCTCAGTGGAAGCTCTATGGCCCATTGGAGGCTCTAAGGCCCTATTATTTTTTATTCATTTAAAACAGGGCTAAATAAACAAGTCACAAGGAGGAAAATATATCAGTAAGGAAAGAGTTCAATTAACCAACATAAGAACTACAATAAAACTACTGCTCAGTAAGACTGTTAACTCGTTTTTGTTTTTTTTAAAGCAGTGAACTCTAGAGATGTACTATAATTTTATGAGTGTGAAAAGAAATTCTAAATTCAGTACAAAGATAATTACAAATATTATCCTTTAATCAGTTTATCTGTGTTCTTAAGTGTGTATTATTGTTAAGATTTATCCAGTGCATCTTTTACTGTGTTAATATAACCATGTCAATATTGACTGTATAATATAATATAGTTTCATTTAAAGTTTGAGCCAGTGATCCAGAAATGTTGTTCTTAATTAACTGATTAAATCACCAGATACTATATCTGATTGATTTTATATTAAAAGGCCCTAGTCTTTGTCAGGGTTGCATACATCAAACTGCTAACTATGAAAAATACTTAAAGATTAAGGAAAAAGTAGTAGAGAGAGAAAAAAAAATTGCTTATGGGCATTTGAAAAAGAAAATTGTTGAAGTAGACAGTTGTTAAACAAATGAGTCTTTTCATTTCAAGAAAGTCACAGACACTGAAGTAAAAGTTGTGAATTTTACATTAATTTTACTTAAACAGTGAATTGCAGCTTATAAAAGTAAATTTTAAAAAACAAATCGCAAAAGATTAACAACATAAAGAAAATTAAAGATACGACAAAAAACTCGACTAGTTTTGAAAGGATAACAGTAACTTGACTACTGTTTAGTGGTCAGTAATAAAGCAATGGAGCCTTATATAATTTCATTTATTTATCATGTATTCAGTATATTTCCTTAAAGCCTTTTATTCAAATTCTAAGGTTTCCTTTGTGGCTTTTTTTAAACCCCGCAGTTTAAGAGAGTTTCCGGTTCTGTGCCCAGCACCTGTGAGTTTTACTCTGGGATCAGGCTGCATTGAGTCCGGGCTGAGTTGTGCTGAGGTGGGGCTGGCCTATGGTCCAATCTTGGCCATCCACAGAGCTCTCCAAATGGTTATGACACTCAGCTGTGCCATTTAGTTTTTTAGATTCTGGGAATACTCAGTGGAACTGTCACATCCTGGATCCAGGCCACTTCACGACTTTACACCCACCCATCCCCATGCTACCAACACCTCTATCCAGGGTAGTGCAATCTGGACCTCTGTCAAAGAGTACTACATGACATAGGGGCCAGGGGGTTTCAAGTTTTGCGTGCCCGGGTTATACCGAATGCACAACCTACTATTAGTTGCCTTTTACGACATACAAGTGGGGCTTAGCAGTGGGGTTATTCTTTCACCTGGTCCTTTCCAGGACCACGATACCCACATGGGAGACTTTTATTGATAAATCAAATAATATTTTTAAATATCAATTAAATATTTTTTGGTAATTTTGAAGCAATTTTTTTTAACATAGATCTAAATCTTTTTTTTCCCCTTATGTTAAATTTAAAAAATTCTATGCTTGACTAAAACTTTTTTTTATATAGATGACAAGTTTCTTTCCTCTTGCAGCTAACCCTAATTTTCACAGTTAAGTTTAACAAACTTTTATACAACATGTAATGGTTACTATTCAGTAACCCAACTGCCCCAAAAAATTAATTTAAAATCAGAAACTTCAATTGGACTGTCTCTTTATGGTCTCCTCACCATTATAAATTTAAAAAAATTCATTCACTAAGAAAGGTTTAAGGCCTTTGAACAAAAATATTCCCCAAAAGAAAAGTGCCAATTAAACTTCTGTCACACTGTGATTAGCAGCAATGATAAGGATTTCGGTAAATATTCTATGAGCTAAACCCACTTAAGCCTTTGGCCACAGACAAAAAATTGTGAAAAATAAATGCACAGAAGTATCACAGAAGTATTAACCTCAAGCCCATTTGTCAATTTCTAAAAACACTGTCTATGAGCACTGAGACTAAAGCCATTTGAAGTTCCAGTGATTGCTCAAAGTCTAAATAATCACACCAGTTAAAAATCAAAAACATATAATATTTTGACAGGATGAATCAGAAGGTGATGTAAATATCTATACTAGTCTTCAAAACATTATCTTCTAGCACAACAAAGTCTGTATTGAAAGAATTTCAGAATAGAACTTCAGATGCTCTTTTTGAATTATTTATTCAAAACTCAAAACTTTCTGAATAGTTGAAACTATAAATAGTATAAAGACAAATGAAAAGCCTATCTAAGTCTACACAATCCCCTCAGTTGTTAGGCTAAAGCAAAAAATGAGTAGAGGTGAGGTTGATGAAGATGATTGTATTGAAGAAAGGTAGGGTTGATGAAGATGATTGTATTGAAGAAAGGTAAGGTTGATGAAGATGATTGTATTGAAGAAAGGTAAGGTTGATGAAGATGATTGTATTGAAGAAAGGTAGGGTTGATGAAGATGATTGTATTGAAGAAAGGTGAGGTTGATGAAGATGATTGTATTGAAGAAAGGTAAGGTTGATGAAGATGATTGTATTGAAGAAAGGTGAGGTTGATGAAGATGATTGTATTGAAGAAAGGTAAGGTTGATGAAGATGATTGTATTGAAGAAAGGTAAGGTTGATGAAGATGATTGTATTGAAGAAAGGTTGATGAAGATGATTGTATTGAAGAAAGGTAGGGTTGATGAAGATGATTGTATTGAAGAAAGGTAAGGTTGATGAAGATGATTGTATTGAAGAAAGGTGTCTTTATAATTGTACTCAATATTTTACTGTTGGACAGATATGGCTTTCTTGTGCATATTGAAATGAAAATAGTTATCCTGAATATTTCTAGTCATATTGGAATTACTCTGCACATTTGTTATGTTTCTGGTGTATAGTCCAAAATTACTGGATGGTTCAATAATTTGACCAAAGCAATCAAAATGTCAACTGGTGAGTAACTTAATTAGACTGTCAGCATGCAACAATGACTTACTGAGTTTGTATGCTTTGATGTAGAAATGATTAGGACTAAGGGTCAAGAGTATAGAAGACTTTGGCACATTTCTAACAACTGATGGTTCAATATTGTATCTCATCAACAAATCGTTTTGTTTTAAACTACATTTCTCTTAACTAGTCCTGCATTCCATGTATCCAATATAAACAAATGATTAAAAAAAAAAAAAAATAGTTTTCTAAGGAAGATAACATGACAAACAACAAAAACGAAATGTTTCTTTTTCCAGAGCTTCACATAGAAGAATCAATTCAACGTAAGTTGACATTTTGCTCAAACTCTAACAGCATACTTTCATTCATAACAGAAGCATTCAGAAAGTGAATATGGTAATTATAATTAATCGATACATTTCAAAACTAGAACTTTCATTTTATCTCCAGCCCATAAGTTGTCTGCCCCTGGATACCCATGTTAAATAAGAGGCTAACCTTTCAAATCTCTCACACCTGTCACCAAAATATCTTTCAGCTCAGCACAAACATTAAAGTAACTTACACTGACTTCATTCACCTGTACTTTATGTAATTCTATATGTGTTCTGTGTCTGTGGGGGACACAGTTGTCAGGAAAATAATGTCAATTATATTTCATAAGTGGTTAATCACATTCAAGTGAGTCTCATTGTATTTTCCTAAGAATTTTCAACCATACTTTTTTTCTAATAGTACTAATGTTGTTGTTTTTATAAGGAAATTTTTGAATCATATGATCAAAACATCAAAAGAACCTACTAAAGGATTTTCTTGAAAATAATATCTGATGTACAAACAACTATTGTTTTAAACAAAGCAAACTAACGTACGATGAAATCTTCACAACTCAGTCTGGTGGAAACCAGGGTTTTTACCGTACTCTAAAATCACTCTAAAAATTCACAAATTGTTACTTAACTAAAATTCACAAACCAATATAAAACAGTACTGCTATGTGAATGTGGGAAATGCATAATGTAACTATGTAAACCAGCTGGATATGTTGACAAGTCTTAAATATTATGCATGCGAAAAGGGTAGAAGTGTAGAACATTTCCGGTCCCGTTCGTTCATTTGATAAAAAAACATGTCTGTGGGCTGCGTTAGTGGTGTACAAAAAGATGTAGTGGATTAAATTTTATTTCATTTCCAAAAGATGTTGCCAAAAGAAAACGATGGATTGTGAATGTCAGACAAGACTCACCTATTTATAATCTCAAAAGTTATTGCTTGATGCAAAAGAATTTTCGTTTTATGTTTTTATTAATCTACGCATTGTGTTTTTTTAAATAACCAAGAGCGCACTGAGCATGCTAATAATAATAGCATGGATAGAAGCGCTATAAGAAATGACCATCATTATTCATGACTAATTTATTTTATTAAAAAAGCTAAATTTAACTAGACTCGACTTTGGATAGAAGCGCTATAAGAAATGACCATCATTATTCTTGATTAATTGATTTTATAAACAAAGCTAAATTTAACTTAAGTCGACTAACACTTTGAGTATTAATTATCGCCTACTCAATTTTGATGTTAAAAACGGATTCCTCAAAACTAATCTTGTAGCCTTTGTATATTTCTAAAAGACCAGAACTGGCTCTCAAGGTTGAAATCATTTGTCAAACACCAGCAAAGGCATGGTTTTTTTGTGAGCTGGTTAGACTCAGGGACACCCTTGAGTCCAAGAAAAAAACTTCCTAGCCTTCACCAGGATTCGAACCTAGGTCCTTCAGTACGCCAGTCGAATGTCCTGCCGCTCGACCACTGCGCCCTGCAGAAGTTAAGGATTCCCAAAAAAATATAGAAAAAAAAACTGAAAATAATATATTCACACCGCTGTTTTTTATAGTGAAATTTCCTAATTTTCCCAAACTTGAACAACTACGTCATCTTTCCTAAACTTAAAAATCTAAGTCAGCTTTCACTAACTTGAAAAACTACGCTAACTAATCTTTCCCTGACTTTAACAACTAAGTCAACTTTCCCAAACTATCGCAAGCCTGCATGAACACTGGGAAACAAAAGAACACAAAACAGCAAATACAAGTTTCTTAAAGCTCCAACCACACAATCAACTTAAATAGTTTTACATTCAACAGCAGATTGTTGCTTCATTATTATGATACTAAAAGAAAAAAAGCATATAACGTTAGGAGATTAAAGTGTATAAAAAATATACTTCCACATGTGTGTATGACATGATGTATGAGAGAAATAATTCAAGCATATTTATGAACAGCTCCGCCATGAAATAAAAGGAAACCGGGTTTATTTTTACTTTTTTGGTAGGAACAGGAAGAAAACTTAGAAGTTGCGAAAACCACAATGTAGGCGAATAAAGACAAAGAAAATGCAAACAACTATGCTCTATTTCAATGATAACACTTTAAACAATGGTGATTTAGAAAGATCTGAACTTTTGAAAAACTTACAAATCCAACCAAGGAACACCAAGTATAGTGTTTGCTTTTATATAAATAGTCAATCTCAGTTCAAGTAAACTTATACAAAATCACTCTAGAAATAACTCAATACATGAAACCTTAAGTCAGAAGATTGATTTTTTTCATCTGCCTAGAGATAATTTTATGATGTACATGTCAGTGAAAGCTTACTTCCTGGAATTTTTTAAACCCAAGATAAAACAGAAATGGGAGATTAAGCATCAGAACAAAAAAAATATGAAAATTGATACATCAAATACGAAAATATGAAAATTGATACATCAAATACTAAAATATGAAAATTGATACATCAAATACTAAAATATGAAAATTGATACATCAAATACTAAAATATGAAAATTGATACATCAAATACTAACACATTAAATATAGAAGTATTATGAAAATTAAGTTTGCAATGTTTATTATATATATATTCAAATATACCAGTCAAATAAAACAAATTTAAAAAAAAAAGGTTTAGATTAGTATTACCCACATTACTCCATTATCTGAGAGTCAAATATCGACTACCGTACTTTTAATTTTCATTTTGTTTAAAACTTAGCAAAAGGTGAACTCAAAACTCTTGGCCATAAGCGAATTTCAAAGAAGATCTGCCAAGAACTTCCAGAAGAATATCTTCCAAAAAGATTCATAAGATCTGCTAACAGTTACAGAAAAAAAAAAAACTTTCAACAGATTCCAAAGAAGATATATCAACAGCTCTCACTATGCCCACTAAAACAGTTCCACATTAGTCACGGATTTCTATTTTTTTTAAAGATCTGAAATAAAAGCAAAGCTGAAATAGAGTTTTGTTCTATTTTTTTTCAATTAAGAAAGGTTGATAACTCTTGTAAAAAAATGAATAAAAAATATTAATCAGATATTTAAAAATTCAATGCTTTGTTAATGTCATATATTTTGTTGTACAGTATATAGATATCTAATTCGTTTTTTTAATTTCTCAACGGTTCAAATTTGTTTTCAAACTTTTTTTATTGTAACTATCAGTCTATTCAGCATATTATGTCTAAATGTAACTAGAAGGTAGACTTATGAAAATAGAATACAAGTGACAAACATTAACGACGCAAAGCATTCCTAAGAGACGCGGTAGCTTGGAAGTAAATTTAAAAGTGAACAGCAAAGAAAAATAAAGAAAGCAACAAAAAAAAAGTGCCAGTCAAAATGAAATGAGCCAGAATCACAAACAATGAAACAGGAGCAGAGAGGAAAAGCCTGAAGAGATGATGAAAAACTAATACATGAGCAACACACAGTTCTCAAGCTAGAAGAATTCACATGCTGATGTTTAAATGATTCCAATAAAAAAACTAGACAAATGAGTATTTTATTGTTGAAGTTACAGAAAATAAAATCAGCATTACTTCATTATGGAAGTTACATTAAATGAAATCAGCATTACTTCATTATGGAAGTTACAGTAAATGAAATCAGCATTACTTCATTATGGAAATTACAGTAAATGAAATCAGCATTACTTCATTATGGAAGTTACAGTAAATGAAATCAGCATTACTTCATTATGGAAATTACAGTAAATGAAATCAGCATTACTTCATTAAGGAAGTTACATTAAATGAAATCAGCATTACTTCATTATGGAAGTTACAGTAAATGAAATCAGCATTACTTCATTATGGAAATTACAGTAAATGAAATCAGCATTACTTCATTATGGAAGTTACATTAAATAAAATCAGCATTACTTCATTATGGAAGTTACAGTAAATGAAATCAGCATTACTTCATTATGGAAATTACAGTAAATGAAATCAGCATTACTTCATTATGGAAGTTACATTAAATAAAATCAGCATTACTTCATTATGGAAGTTACAGTAAATGAAATCAGCATTACTTCATTATGGAAATTACAGTAAATGAAATCAGCATTACTTCATTATGGAAGTTACATTAAATAAAATCAGCATTACTTCATTATGGAAGTTACAGTAAATGAAATCAGCATTACTTCATTATGGAAATTACAGTAAATGAAATCAGCATTACTTCATTATGGAAGTTACAGTAAATGAAATCAGCATTACTTCATTATGGAAGTTACAGTAAATGAAATCAGCATTACTTCATTATGGAAATTACAGTGAATGAAATCAGCCCTACTTCATTATTAAAATTAAAGTAAATGAAGTTTGCATTACTTCATTATGGAAATTACAGTAAATGAAATCAGCCCTACTTCATTATTAAAATTAAAGTAAATGAAATTTGCATTACTTCATTATTAAAATTAAAGTAAATGAAATTTGCTTTACTTCATTATGGAAATTACAGTAAATGAAATCAGCCCTACTTCATTATTAAAATTAAAGTAAATGAAATTAGCCCTACTTCATTATGGAAATTACAGAAAATGAAATCAGCATTACTTCATTATGGAAGTTACAGTAAATGAAATCAGCCCTACTTCATTATTAAAATTAAAGTAAATGAAATTAGCCCTACTTCATTATGGAAATTACAGTAAATGAAATCAGCATTACTTCATTATGGAAGTTACAGTAAATGAAATCAACCCTACTTCTTTATTAAAATTAAAGTAAATGAAATCAGCATTACTTCATTATGGAAGTTACAGTAAATGAAATCAGCCCTACTTCATTATGGAAGTTACAGTAAATGAAATCAGCCCTACTTCATTATTAAAATTAAAGTCAATGAAATTTGCATTACTTCAATATTGAACTTACAGTAAAAGAAATTAGCCTTCTTTCATAATTAAAAATTACAGTAACTGAAACTAACTTTAAAAGAAAACCATTCCATCGTTTCACGTGTCTCTACTAGCCAAACGGCTAGTTTCAAAACAAATTAAATGCACACTAACCATGGGTTGAAACAATGTATATATTTGGTGTAACAAACAACCAGTAGACACCATACTCTACCTCGACTGTGCTCAATCGAGCATACAAATTGAAAAACTATTCATAAACAATGCCTAACCAAGTAGGAATATTTGATAACAGCTGTGCAGTCATTCTCTATATACCGACATTTCTTATTTCCCAACTGCAAACACAGTAGTCTAACAGACAACATAATAGACTTAGAACTAGGTTTTTAGTAAACTATATCAATAGGAGTTTACACAATTTGTTGAACAATAAAAACTATTAATAGCCACTGGTTTCATTTTTAGATTTTCTCTTAACTGTATAGGCTAATTTTAACCTTCAATCTAAAATATTATTTATTTCTTTTTTTAAAAAATTCAGAGTTGACTCAATAGTAAATAGACATACATCGAATCTGGACCCTGTATCACTTTTCAAAGGCTTTAACTTTTTAACATTCATTTCTTTACAACTTGTTCTTTTTAATCCTTTTCAAACAGTGTTTTTAATGCTATTTATTTTCATGACATCTTGCATCGAGAAATTAAATTTTATAACCAGAAGATATAGAAGATCTCCACAAATGTTTCGAGGCAAAATACTTCCACAAAAAGTTGCAAGAAATGAGAACAATATTAGAATGAAGAAAAGACTTCACATTCTTCCTATAACACACAAAAATTACTTAGATCACAGGCTGGTTACAAATTAGATCTACATGAATTTAGAGCCTAACTTCTAATTTCAACTAATCAAAACACACTTTAGGGAGGTAAAAAAAAATGGCCAGTGATAACATCTTCACAGTAGAAGTAGTCTGAAAAATAAATCAAAGTTAACAGTTGTAATGAAACGAAATACACATTTTTAACAAAGAAAAGAATTAAAAGCTGTATGTACTTGCAAAGTGAATGAGCCTTACATCAGATTATCTGCAAAGGAGAAATCAAAATCCATCCCGTCACATAACAGCAGCCCCTTCAAGTGCTGTAGATCTCTGTTGCACTTTGATCTCATGATCCTTGCCTAGAAGACATGGCGTCACTGACCGCCAGACTTACTTAGAACACAGTAGGAATACACTGCATTGTATTTACTAACTCACAGGTCACTTCTCATTTAACTCGTCAGAACCAATTCTCACTTGAGGAATTTCAAATTATAGAAATTTTTTAAATTTTTTTCAAGACAGTGGCGCACAAAACGGATATAGTACTTGAGAAGGATCCGCAAGAAATGGCATGGATGAATTTGACAAGGTAACTTTTAAAACATCCAGATTTCTGATTTTTCTATCGGGGGTAACAGAGGTAAAACAAGAACTGTAAGATTAAATCACAATACCGTTATTGAACTGCCGTTGCTTTAGACGTTGTTAGCTCGGGGCAAGTCTAGAGTTGCGATTAAGATGTAGAGCGAATGATTCGGGCAGCATGACATATCAGCATGGCGCAAACTCATAGCGTCTCTTTATGTTGACAGTGTGTACCTAACTTTCTGTCCCTTATAACAAATAGAAAGAACTGATCCTCACATTTTAAAGTAGCCAACAAAATATATCCGTGTTGCGGGAATCGGTTTCACTTTTACATGTTTCAAAATTCACACTGAAACACAAACATTTTAAACAAGTAAGTCGAAGAAATAGAGGAATCCATGCAGTCTCAATAGCTTCATTTCAAATTGAAGAGAGAGAGGGAGAGAGAGTTAGTGGTGAGACAACCCAGACAGACCTGAAATGCATGTTGTCCCAGTTTCTCCCGCCCCACCACTGCACTCCCCTACACAGTGCGATGAAGCAGGCAGGTTGTGTAAGGGACTGCACAGCGTTGCATGCACCACCTCATGCATCCAGACAGCAGTGGGCAAAACTAGGCCAGCATGGAGTAATCCTTTCCCTCCTTTTTATTACAGCATCCAATCAACACACACATGGAAAGTGCCATATGTTTACATATGCTTAGACACACTTAGCCAGAAAGAGTTGAGGAGCAAAGCGAGAATTGTGTGTGGGGGGGGGGGGTGAAGTTAGTAGGAGGAAATCTTTCTACTGTGCTCCCCCACCAATAACACATGTACATAAACAGTGAGAAAACTGTTCACTTTCTATTTATTCAGTGATACATAGTGACATAGTGCTACCTACATACAGGCTCTACTTCAACTTTAACACTAGCCATAATCTCACAATCATTGTACACAAGCGAAACCTTTTTCTTTTAAATTTCCTTTTCCATTACTATGATTCATCCAGATAAGACTAACCAACAAAATAAAAACAATTGTAAACTCTTCTTAAAGAAGTAAGTAAATAGATATCAGTAAGTAAAGATTTCTTTTTTCCAACTCTTCAAGAGATCTTGAGACTATAACAACCCATCATATAGCCTACACATTAAACTCTAGGCTTACTACCAAAACAAAACATATACTAAATCAAAATTGATGATAGGAATAGGTTTTTTTTTTTTTTTATTTTGTAAGAGAAAAACATGTTAAAAAAAATTAGCAAAAGGAGTATTATACAATTCTCTTCTTCAACTTCTAACCTCACTCCTCTTATGTCCAGTCTAGACTATGCTTTGTTAAGGTGATTATAAAAAAAAATTACCCCCTCCCCACTTTCAATCACATACCTATATGATGATGATGAAGTATATGCATAGACTATAATATACATGGACCGCTTGCTTTAGTATTTTTGCTATATATGATGACTCAAAACACTGATTTTTGGAATTTCTGATTCGTTGTTTCCTTTGCACTTCCGGTTTATTGAATCGCTTCGATTTTCTCAATGAAAAATTAAAATCAAAAGTTGTATAAAGCGGAAACATTTAAGAAACAAAGAGGAGCGTAGAAGTAATTTAAGACAGCCTGATTGGTTGCGCACCGGAAAAAAGGTTGATATAAGCTCTAAAAAAAGAGCAAGCGGTCCATCTTATTATAGTCTATGGTATATGTTATGTCTATATGATGATGATGAAGATGATGTATATGTTATGTCTATATGATGATGATGAAGATGATGTATATGTTATGTCTATATGATGATGATGATGTATATTATGTTATATTAAATGTCTATATGATGATGATGAAGATGATGTATATGTTATGTCTATATGATGATGATGAAGATGATGTATATGTTATGTCTATATGATGATGATGATGATGATGATGTATATGTTATGTCTATGTCAATATGCCCTACCTGACACTGAATAGCTCCTGGGACATCCAGAGAGAAATCTAAATTGTATTTTTATAGACACTTATACATCCATGGCGCTTATTTAGTTTTCATTTCACAAAAAAAAAGCAGGTAGAAATCATTGAATCTATTGATACAGCAACTGATCAACCTGCACAAGGCAGACATTGAATAACACAAGCAGTCCAGACATTTATTTCATTCCTTTCTTTTTTTTTTTTTTTAAAGTCTTTCATGAGCCTTTGATATTTATTTTTTCTCCCTCTCAACCCCTCCCCCACCACTACACGCCTATTTCAGACAGACAGACTGGTGGCCTAAAGACCCAGTCCCCCACTCACCACAGCGGCTGGCTGTGTGCCTTGTTCAGTCTGGATCATTGATCTGTCTCTGTGAGTGGTTGGGGGCGAGGAGGGGAGGAAGGGGGGGGGGCAATGGGAAGAGACTTCCCCAGTAATAAAGTTTAAAAAAAAACTATAAAAAAAAACACTAGTCACTGGGCTACAAGTCTTCACTGATTAACAGGCACAAATAGCAAGATGGAAAATCATCAACTAAAAATAAATCACACACTTTACAGCACTAACCCCTTTGTCTTCATGACACCCATTAGTACAACACATGTCTGCAGTTGTGCACTAGGAGGAAAAAAGATGCAAGTCCACTTATCAAGAGAAGAGGTGTGGGGGAAGGAGGGGAAGGCTGAGATGGGGAGGGAGGGGGGTGGTGTGTGTGTGTATGAACTGCCAATAATAGTTTTAGTAATTTGCCATTTAAAGAATGTTCAATGGTGACATGGAGTAAGGAGAGAGAGAGAGAAGGCAACACACTTCATGCACACAATACTGCATCAAGACCTGGGCTACATTCGACTGACATTATTTCAGACCTTAAAAGTAGGGCCAGGGTTCTGCAAGTCCAATTTAAGCATATACTACCAAGTCTCCGCCAGGTGGTGTGACATGTTTGTTGTGCTGCATGTTGGCTTATATTCAGGGGTATACATTTTAGAATAAGTGTAAAACTCCCTTCGGTCTCCCCCTTTCTCGCTCTTCTCTCCCTCGCTCCCTATTGCCTAATGCTTAAAGATTATGTATATGCTGATCAAAGGGCAGGCGAGGAGGCATGAAAAGTGGAGTATAAAACACAAACAGGGTCAGAGCACATGTGTGGGTTTTTTTTCCCTCCTGATTTCAGTTGTTATGAGCTGTCAATTTGGATCAACTGCTGCTCATCAATGGGAAAAGTCACCAAAAAAAATGATAAAAAAGCAGATATGCTTGCAGTGGCCCACTGGTGGCTTAAAAATAATCAATCAATGAAACATTGACCTACTAAAGCAGAATGACTTTTCCTCATATTCAATATAGTTTGAATAAAAAGTTGTACAGTTTTTAGATAATCAGGTGCAATTTTAACTATTCATTGAGTTTGAGTAACTATGTACTATATGGCCAGTATAGCTGTAGTTAATCAAGTCAAAATAATTTACTAACCTATTAAAAAGAACATTTCCTAAATTCTTTTTTAATCAAGTTAAAAATACCCAGCTTAAATTTGTCGATTTGACATGAACAATAAATAAAAACAATATAGGCCTACCTAGGCCTATAGAAAATACCACAAAATTTAATTAATAAATAACCTATAGCTTATGACCTATAATAACTATTATAATAGTAAAAATAATTCCCAATTCATAATATTATTTAAAGAACATTATTATTTTTTTCAATTTTTTTTTTTAGTAAGCAACATAGTCTAAAAAATGCAGATAGGCTAACCTATGTATGAAGTTTGATTATTGAGTCCATGTTTAGGAATTTTATTAGACATTACCTCTCTTCATTTTATTATCATTATAAAAATTATATTAGATAAAGGCTTTTGATTTGAATTTGGTTATTTTATGTCGTAGTAGTTTAAGTTTATGTTACAATGTTATTTATGTTGATAGGCCCAATTTTTGCAAAGGCTCGTTACTGACGTTACTCATTAGTCAAATTGGTATTAGGCTTTATTAGGCACTATTATGCTTTTTTATTATAACCTTTCTAACTTCAGGACAATATACAACAAAAATTAACGCATCTTTGTTTAAAATTGTAGGCCTATGTTTATGTGCGATGATTAATTTTTTTTTGTAGTTTTTCTCATTTTCTGCTTTTCTCTGACTTTTGTCAAATTATTTAACCGGAATACATTATTAATTAGAAGAAACACTATATTCTTCATTTGTCATTTTAAAGTAAGATTTAAAATGTTTTTCTATTACTAGTTGCGTTGTTTGTATATATTTCTTTTTGGGGTGATAGCAGCAGTTAGGCCAAAGAATGTTTTATTTACGTACCGTTGATAGGAAAATTTACATACATTTTCGTCAATTCTAAACATAGTTGCACATTAAAAATTAAAGAGCTCTACAATAACATTAAAAATATAACTGTTGCGCCGCAGCGGTAAAATCGTGAGTAGGGCCTACACATTAAATTTTATTTCAGACTAAAGAGATATGGGTCGATAAATTATTTAAACATTTGAGTTAACTGAGTATAAATTAACAAATTACAGATAGCCATTGTTCTCTTTTTTAATTTTTAAACGATTTTAAGTATTAAATTATTTGAACCATAATATAAATTAACAATGTGGCGAAAAGAAAGACTAGGCCTATTTAGTTTAGGAAGAAAGGGGAGATGCGCAAAAATTAAAAATAGTAACTCAGGGTTGCAGCTCTAGGGACTAATCTAGGGTTGTGCATTGTCTTTGGGCGATTAACATTAATTGAAGTAGTTGTGTAACTATTAACCAGAAAACGATGATAAAAAATATAGTTATAAAGTTCTAGACTATATGCTCTATGTCCTATGTCTATGCTCAAGTGCAATAATCTTCTTTATAGAAGGTGCGTCTGTAATATAGATATCTATAATTCTATAAGTATAAGATAAGCTGGTCCAGCGGTTAGATCACCGGACTGTCAACCAAAAACCAACTGACAGGTCGCGGGTTCTAGCCCTGCCACCGACGGATCCCTGTCGCCCTGTAGGAGTTTTGGGCCTAGTGGACGTAATAATCTTCTATCTAATAATAGGAACGTCTGTAAACTTATAAGATAACTGTGGGTCTCGTAATGCGAGCAAGTTTATATTTTTTTTAAAGCGTTCAGAAAGTGAAACCAGAATAAAATGTTTAACGTCATTGGGCGTTGATCGTGTATTAAGTTTATACATCTATTTATATAACCTCTCTCTTGGATATCGTTTTATAATACCATGAACAAATTGTGTTTGTTTTTAACAAGATTCCAAGACAAACTATTACAACATTATTACAATGAAAATAATAAGAATAGGTCTAGATCTACTACTACTACTTAGTCTTAAAGGCTCAAGCCAAGGTCGAGGGTCAATGTCTTTGGTGGTAACAATGTCAAGTAAAGTTTAAACTTTAAAATAGAACACACACACACACACAATAAATGCAACTGCAACTTTTCACTGAATTGGGTCTCATCATTATTCATTCACGTAGGCCTATATTGTTATGGCTTGTCCTGCGTTATTCATGCACGTAGGCCTATAAGCTTATTGTTATGGCTTGTCCTGCGGTTAGTTTACCGGACTGCAACAAAACGGCCAGGGTTCTATAACCCTGCCGCCGACTAATCCCTGCCCCTTGCGAGAGTTTTGGGCCTAAGACGTAATAATCTTCTATCTAAACGGAATGTCTGTAGGCTATAACTTAGAAATCATAAGTCAATGCTAACTTCCCATGGGGTCTCGCAAACATAGGCCTATGGACCTGAATGTAGCCTACAATCGCGATGTCACTAAAAATATAAGCTAAGCTTAATTATTATCCTTCTTTGTACCGTGGAGTTCCGGTAAGTCCCGAAGAAAAGGTAACAAAAATTAAGGGTGAATTAAATGATTCGGTGATGAAAAAAATATTTGAAAACACGGAATCTTTCATAGGCTAGCTCATTACTGGTTTATATAATGGGCATAGACAATCGTATCTTGGAGGCTATGTTAGCTGTAAACCGTTATTGCGTCCTACGCTTGTCTCGTAGTTTGAGTCTAGTCTTATTGCATTTTTTTTTGGGGGGGGGGTTAAATTATTTTTAGTTTTTTTTTTTTCAGGCAACCCATTTGAAGACCAGGATGTCTCTAGGGAAGAAAGAGAATTTATATGCGTTTGATTTTGCATATGGTTTAAGAAAATAGTGTAGGCCTAAGCTTACACAGCCTACCGTGTTATATGTGTAGGCCTATATATAGGCCCTATAAGCTATATTTCAAAGTTAGAATTTTATTCAAATGCATTATTAATTCTTTGCTATTTACTATTATTTTCCTCTAGTGTTTCTATGTTTAGGCCTAGTTGTTGAACTGTTGGTGTTACGACTTTGACAGTTGTAAATATTCACTAGAAATGTTCAATGTTTCAGACACTCTTACATACGATTAGCCTATTGCAAATACATGTGTTTTGGGTAACATTCATATAGAGAAATAGTGGCACAATGAACAAACACACAGAGGGTAGGCCTATAGATATCTAGTCTATAGATGTATAGGCCTACATTTTGCGAAGTCGAGAACTTAACAACTGATCTTTTCTATTGTTGGTTAAGTCGTAAGAAAAACAGTAGGCTTTTTTTAATAATCTTATATCTTATATACTTATATCTTATATACTTATATCTTATATACTTATATACTTATATCTTATATACTTATATCATATAAACTTATATCTTATATACTTATATCTTATATACTTATATCTTATATACTTATATCTTATATACTTATATCTTATATACTTATATCATATACTTATATCTTATATACTTATATCTTATATACTTATATCTTATATCTTACATACTTATATCTTACATACTTATATCTTACATACTTATATCTTATATACTTATATCTTACATACTTATATCTTACATACTTATATCTTACATACTTATATCTTACATACTTATATCTTACATACTTATATCTTATATACTTATATACTTATATCTTATATACTTATATCTTATATACTTATATCTTATATACTTATATCTTACATACGCTCCTCTATACATTTTTGTTACGCCCTACGAGGCTATCGGTATCTTGAGTCTGGCAAGTGTAGCAATTTGAGTGTAGCAGTTTCAGCATGGCAAATTGAGTGTGGCAAAATGATTGTGGCAATTTGAGTGTAGCAATTGAGTGTGGCAATTAGAGTGTGGCAATTTGAGTGTGGCAATTTGAGTGTAGCTATTTGAGTGTAGCAATTTGAGTGTAGCAATTTGAGTGTAGCAGTTTGAGTATAACAATTTGAGAATTAGGCCTACAATTTTGGAGTCTAGCAAATTGAGTCTAGCAATTTGAGTAGCAATTTGAGTCTAGCAATTTGAATCTAGTAAATTGAGTCAAGCAATTTTAGTCTAGCAATTTGAATCTAGCAATTTGAATCTAGCATTTTGAGTCTAACAATTTGAGTCTAACAATATGAGTCTAGCAATTTGAATCTGGCAAGTCAATGATAGGCCCTATTCATTTATAGTTTTTTTTTCTGATTCTGGCAGTAAGGGCGAATTAAAAAACAACAACTTATTCTCAATCCAATCAGACTTTAGAAAAATAATTGCCATATGCATCATCCTTTTGATTTTGTTTAGTTGTTGTTTTTTATTGAGCTATCTCTTAATCAGTTGTTATAATTGTGTTTATTTCTAAAACTGTATGCAAGTCATAGTCTAAATATCCTTTGTAGTACTAATGAACATGTATGACAAGTTTGTCTCTTTTTGTTTTGTTTACATACAGCGTTTAAAGTTTAAAGTGTTTTTCCTCTCGTCAAAGGGAGAGGGAGGTAGAGAGGGAGAGACAGAGCAAAAAAAAGCTTTACAGTAGGTCTGTCTATTAATGTTACCATATATATTATGCTAAAACGTACACATATTTTATAGCTTAAAATATCTGGTCCACCCATAACATTTGTCTACTTTTGTGCAGTTATAAGCCTATAGACTTGCTCTTCTGGAGGATGAGCGTCATCAGAATAATTTCCACGTTGGGGGGGCATGTTTATATAACATCTTTTCAAATGGAAAGGGGGGGGGGGGAAGGTGATTAGATAATATCATTGTTTAAAAAAAAACTATGTCTAATGGAGAAACAAAAGCCCTCATTTGCCGCCCACCCCCGACATCCAATGATCGTGGTATATATAATTCCTTGAACTAAAATATATAAAGACTGTTTTACCAGCCTCTAGGTCTGAAAATATATTTCATAGTTTTATATGTCCGATTCAATATTTAGCCTTAGGACTTGGGTATTATGTCTAAACTTATATATATATATATATATATATATATATATATATATATATATATATATATATATATATATATATATATATATATATATATATATATATATATATATATATATATATATATATATATATATATATATATATATATATATATATTCCTTTTTTTAATGTTCATGCAATGCAAAATATGAGCCTGTCTATGAAATGTCATATCTAGTTTAATCTATGCAGTTCTTCTTCTATCACTGGGTCTACAGTCTACACTATCCCCGCGCATTCTTTTCTTTGTCGTTTTTTTCTATAATTGTTTTGTTTTGCTCTTATTGGTGTTTTTTTTTTTAAAATATGTTTAGTCTGTTATTGCCTCGAATTCCTTTTCACTTCAAGTCTATTTATCTAGTCTCTGTATCGCACGTATAGCTTTCTCCGGTAGAACATTCTAGTCTTATAGGAAAATACAACGATAATGAGTTTAGTTGTTGCAAGTTTAACGGGAGACTAAAAGTAAAAGACGAAGAAAGGGAGAACGCGCCCGCCCGACTACTCCCCACAACCCGACGATCTATTATTAACCCTTACAACATATGTTGGCTATGTTCAAAACTTTAAGCTTCTAACCCCATTATATTATTTTTTTAAAAACGTCTTATAGTATAATAATACAATGTTAAAGAGACCCTCCCCCACCCCCCACCCCAACTCTCTCACCCACCAACTAATCTGAACAAATTTAGATGACGCCGATGAAGTCGACCATTTCCCAAAAAATAGAATACTTCTTTGATTCTTGTCTATATAGACTTGACACATTAATTTATTCAAATGAACTTTGAACTATAAAGCAGTCAACACATTAAATTTTTATATATAGGGGGCCTAATATGTATATATGTATGCATACTATTTGGTTGAATCTTAAGTGTAAGCAATGACTATATAATAAGATGGACCGCTTGCTGTATTTTGTTGAGAGCTTATATGTACTTTTGTTTTCGTGCGCAGCCAATAACACTGTCTTAAATTACTACTACGGCTGTCTAAAGGTTTCCGCTGTTTAAAACTTTCGATTTAAATTTTCCATTGAGGAAATCGTAGCGAATAAATAAAACGGAAGTGTACAGTACAAAATTAGTAAAATGGGTAGAGACCTAGTGATAACCTGGGTAGCATTGTTATAGGGTCTGATTAAATTAGTAAAATGGGTAGAGACCTAGTGATATTCAGAAAAGAAGTAATTCGAGTCATCAAATAGCAGAAATATTAAAGCGAGTGGTCCATCTTATTATAGTCTTTGGTGTAAAGAAATAACCCGTTGATTAATCACATAAATATGATTAGCACACTCTTTTTGGTTCACGCATTTAATGCGATTGCACTTAACATTTATTATTTATCTACGTCTGCTGCAGACGATTGAGAGAGTGAGAAAATGAAACCATAGCAATTAATTACATCCACCAGGAATAACAATAATATTAGAGATGGATCTTTGACGGTAGTGGCTGAAACTGGTGGAGAAAAAATCAAACAACAAAGTTTACTAATTTAGTACAATTCTACACATGTTATCACTAGGTCTCAACCCATTTTACTAATTTAGTCGAACCCTATAACAATTTTAAACAGGTTATCACTAGGTCTCTACCCATTTTACTAATTTAGTTGAACCCTATAACAATTCTACACATGTTATCACTAGGTCTCTACCCATTTTACTAATTTAGTCGAACCCTATAACAATTTTAAACAGGTTATCACTAGGTCTCTACCCATTTTACTAGTTTAATCAGACCCTATAACAGTTCTACCCAGGTTATCACTAGGTCTCTACCCATTTTACTAATTCAGTCAGACCCTATAACAATTCTACCCAGGCTTAAACTATTTCTTTACCCATTTTACTAATTTAGACATAACCTATAACAATTAATACCCAGGTTATCACTAGGTATCTATCCATTTCACTAATTTATTCAAACCATATGTCAATTCTACCCAGCCTATAACTATTTTACTAACTTACTCAAATCGTACCCAGGCTATCACTATTTATCTATCTTTTATTCATTTATTTCAGACCATGTAACCCTCACTGGGCCATCACATAGGCCTACATTTCTTTATTCCATGTTCTATCAACAATCCCAACAGTTACTATGTATTTCTTTACCTAGTTTCTCAGTTTAGTCAAAGAGTGCCAAACCCTACAACAAAACTACCTTGGCCGAGCATACAGCATTCATTTCTTCACACTTCGTTTCCTTACAGAAAGAGTCGCCGTTGTATTTCCATACTATAATTTCTTTACGTTACTCAACATTGACCAACATTGACAATTTAAAATGATATAGCTACACGAAACAAGGCTAAATAATGTTGCTGAACATGTTTTATATCTGGTGGGGGGAGTCACCTTAAGGGTGTGATTGTTGTCTGAGAGGTCTACTTGGTTATAATGTAGATCATTAAACAAATCTATGAGAACAGAAGATATACATTGTCACAGTTTAACTCTTCACATAAGTAAAATCAAAATCGAGCCATTATGTTCGGGCATACAATATAGCGAAACGTTAGGGAAGAGTTAATTTCTTTCACACTCATTGTAGAAATATACAGTACATGCCAATGATAATATATTTTATTTCATTTGCAATCTGTATGTCTCGTTTCTACGTCTTTGATCAGCGTTCCCTTTATTTATTCTCATTTAGATAGCAGAATTGATTTCTCATATTTCCATTGTATAGATGCATTACTTCAGAATAGTTTTACAATATGTATGCAAACTTGTGTGTTGCTTTGATCTTCATTTTAAACTGTGGCCATGCCCGCGTCTTTTCCAGGTTCGAATACAAAAAATAAAATAATAATAACCACAACAATCAGTCTTTTGTAGCCATTTTATTCAACTTTTTGTGTTGATATTTTAATGCATTCTGTCTACAACAGTATAGCTAGGGCCATTGTTCGTTTGTATAATTATGTGTTGGTACTTTCAGGGGCAACTCTACAAGGAAACAGCCCCGCAAGTGAACAGTCATGCTAGGGACAGCCCCGCAAGTGAACAGCCGTGCAAGGGAACAGCCCCGCAAGTGAACAGTCATGCTAGGGAACAGCCCCGCAAGTGAACAGCCGTGCAAGGGAACAGACGTGCAAGGGAACGGCCGTTGCTTTATGCAATGGGAACATTTCAAATCAAATTTATTCAACTGCACACATGCGTTTCAATTAAATCCCCACCCAATATGTAAGAGCCCACGTCGGGCCTATTAGTATAGTGTTAAAATACCTTAACATTATCTGTTGTGTGCAGTTTGTATTTGTTTTCTCCAAGTCGCTACTCTACAATAGTCATTGGGGATTCATTGGGGATTCATTAAGCTTAGATACTGTGTACTTGTATAGATTCTAGTGTAAAAATAATTTAAAAGATGATGAAAGTTGTGTGCCCCATCCACCAGCTTATTCCCAAACCCCAAACTCCTCGAAAAGCCTGCCTCACCAGACATGACCTTCACATCAATAGCTGCTTGAATACTCTCTTGATATTGTTGACTGTGTTACATTGATTAAATTGTATTAGGTCGTTTACAGAATCATACTTTTTATTTATTTATATTGTTTATTGATTCGTACTGTTTATAGATGTATATTGTTCAATGTAGTAAATTGTTTACTTCATTACATTTTGAACCAATTTATAATGTTTACCGATTTATACTGCTACTGTATTAACATGTTAAACTGCACTATATTGTTTACTGATTTACACTGTTAACTGTATTATATTGTTTAGTCTACTTTATTACTTAGTTTACATTGTATACTGAAATTATTATTTGTTTACTGATTTACTGTAAGGCTATATGTCTACTAATGTAACGGTATATTGAAGCGTAATAACCCGTGCGTCAGTGTGCTGTACAAAAATAAGAAGGGTTTGAGTGTGATAACGCAAACACACACCCACACACATACTTCAGCAGTAGCCTCCCCTCACATTGACAAAGTAAATTAGTCGCGACTGAAAACTTTGACCTTCGCGGAAGCAGACAGAAAGAAATCGATGCGACTCGGCGGGCAGCTCAGTCTCGTTTCTAGACGATACATAATGACTGTGTGTAGTATAACAGCAATAATGTGTGTCGTCTAGTGTTGTACAGTATAACAGCAATAATGTGTGTCTAGTGTTGTACAGTAACACAGCAATAATGTGTGTCCAGTGTTGTACAGTATCACAGCAATAATGTGTGCCTAGTGTTGTACAGTATCACATCAATAATGTGTGTCTAGTGTTGTACAGTATCACAGCAATAATATGTGTCTAGTGTTGTACAGAATCACAGCAATAATGTGTGTCTAGTGTTGTACAGTATCACAGCAATAATGTGTGTCTAGTGTTGTACAGTATCACAGCAATAATGTGTGTCTAGTGTTGTACAGTATCACAGCAATAATGTGTGTCTAGTGTTGTACAGTATCACAGCAATAATGTGTGTCTAGTGTTGTACAGTATCACAGCAATAATGTGTGCCTAGTGTTGTACAGTATAACAGCAATAATGTGTGTCTAGTGTTGTACAGTATAACAGCAATAATGTGTGTCTAGTGTTGTACAGTAACACAGCAATAATGTGTGTCCAGTGTTGTACAGTATCACAGCAATAATGTGTGCCTAGTGTTGTACAGTATCACATCAATAATGTGTGTCTAGTGTTGTACAGTATCACAGCAATAATATGTGTCTAGTGTTGTACAGAATCACAGCAATAATGTGTGTCTAGTGTTGTACAGTATCACAGCAATAATGTGTGTCTAGTGTTGTACAGTATCACAGCAATAATGTGTGTCTAGTGTTGTACAGTATCACAGCAATAATGTGTGTCTAGTGTTGTACAGTATCACAGCAATAATGTGTGACTAGTGTTGTACAGTATCACATCAATAATGTGTGTCTAGTGTTGTACAGTATCACAGCAATAATATGTGTCTAGTGTTGTACAGTATCACAGCAATAATGTGTGTCTAGTGTTGTACAGTATCACATCAATAATGTGTGTCTAGTGTTGTACAGTATCACAGCAATAATGTGTGTCTAGTGTTGTACAGTATCACAGCAATAATATGTGTCTAGTGTTGTACAGTATCACAGCAATAATGTGTGTCTAGTGTTGTACAGTATCACATCAATAATGTGTGTCTAGTGTTGTACAGTATCACAGCAATAATATGTGTCTAGTGTTGTACAGAATCACAGCAATAATGTGTGTCTAGTGTGTCTAGTGTTGTACAGTATCACAGCAATAATGTGTGTCTAGTGTTGTACAGTATCACAGCAATAATGTGTGTCTAGTGTTGTACAGTTTAACAGCAATAATGTGTGTCTAGTGTTGTACAGTATCACAGCAATAATGTGTGTCTAGTGTTGTACATTATCACATCAATAATGTGTGCCTAGTGTGTCTAGTGTTGTACAGTATCACAGCAATAATGTGTGTCTAGTGTTGTACAGTATCACAGCAATAATATGTGTCTAGTGTTGTACAGAATCACAGCAATAATGTGTGTCTAGTGTTGTACAGTATAACAGCAATAATGTGTGTCTAGTGTTGTACAGTATCACATCAATAATGTGTGTCTAGTGTTGTACATTATCACATCAATAATGTGTGCCTAGTGTGTCTAGTGTTGTACAGTATCACAGCAATAATGTGTGTCTAGTGTTGTACAGTATCACAGCAATAATATGTGTCTAGTGTTGTACAGAATCATAGCAATAATGTGTGTCTAGTGTTGTACAGTATAACAGCAATAATGTGTGTCTAGTGTTGTACAGTATCACATCAATAATGTGTGTCTAGTGTTGTACAGTATCACAGCAATAATGTGTGTCTAGTGTTGTACAGTATCACAGCAATAATGTGTGTCTAGTGTTGTACAGTATCACAGCAATAATGTGTGTCTAGTGTTGTACAGTATCACAACAATAATGTGTGACTAGTGTTGTACAGTATCACAGCAATAATGTGTGTCTAGTGTTGTACAGTATCACAGCAATAATGTGTGTCTAGTGTTGTACAGTATCACAGCAATAATGTGTGTCTAGTGTTGTACAGTATCACAGCAATAATGTGTGTCTAGTGTTGTACAGTATCACAGCAATAATGTGTGTCTAGTGTTGTACAGTATCACATCAATAATGTGTGTCTAGTGTTGTACAGTATCACAGCAATAATGTGTGCCTAGTGTTGTACAGTATCACAGCAATAATGTGTGTCTAGTGTTGTACAGTATCACAGCAATAATGTGTGACTAGTGTTGTACAGTATCACATCAATAATGTGTTTAGTGTTGTACAGTATCACAGCAATAATATGTGTCTAGTGTTGTACAGTATCACACAATAATGTGTGTCTAGTGTTGTACAGTATCACATCAATAATGTGTGTCTAGTGTTGTACAGTATCACAGCAATAATGTGTGTCTAGTGTTGTACAGTATCACAGCAATAATATGTGTCTAGTGTTGTACAGTATCACAGCAATAATGTGTGTCTAGTGTTGTACAGTATCACATCAATAATGTGTGTCTAGTGTTGTACAGTATCACAGCAATAATATGTGTCTAGTGTTGTACAGAATCGCAGCAATAATGTGTGTCTAGTGTGTCTAGTGTTGTACAGTATCACAGCAATAATGTGTGTCTAGTGTTGTACAGTGTAACAGCAATAATGTGTGTCTAGTGTTGTACAGTATCACAGCAATAATGTGTGTCTAGTGTTGTACATTATCACATCAATAATGTGTGCCTAGTGTGTCTAGTGTTGTACAGTATCACAGCAATAATGTGTGTCTAGTGTTGTACAGTATCACAGCAATAATATGTGTCTAGTGTTGTACAGAATCACAGCAATAATGTGTGTCTAGTGTTGTACAGTATAACAGCAATAATGTGTGTCTAGTGTTGTACAGTATCACATCAAAAATGTGTGTCTAGTGTTGTACAGTATCACAGCAATAATGTGTGTCTAGTGTTGTACAGTATCACAGCAATAATGTGTGTCTAGTGTTGTACAGTATCACAACAATAATGTGTGTCTAGTGTTGTACAGTATCACAGCAATAATGTGTGTCTAGTGTTGTACAGTATCACAGCAATAATGTGTGTCTAGTGTTGTACAGTATAACAGCAATAATGTGTGTCTAGTGTTGTACAGTATCACAGCAATAATGTGTGTCTAGTGTTGTACAGTATCACAGCAATAATGTGTGTCTAGTGTTGTACAGTATCACAACAATAATGTGTGTCTAGTGTTGTACAGTATCACAGCAATAATGTGTGTCTAGTGTTGTACAGTATCACAGCAATAATGTGTGTCTAGTGTTGTACAGTATCACAGCAATAATGTGTGTCTAGTGTTGTACAGTATAAGATTAACAGCAATAATCTGTGTCGTCTATTGTTGTACACTATCACAGCAATAATGTGTGTCTAGTGTTGTACAGTATCACAGTTTTAATGTGTGCCTAATGTTGTATAGTATCACAACAATAATATGTGTCCAATGCTGTATAGTAAGATAGCAATAAGGTGTGAAGTGTGTATATGTGGATGAATTTCATTACTTATATAATTATAATTATTTTTATAAAAAAGAAAACACGATGGGAGTTAAGGTCTTCTTAACTGAACCAAAAATACATTTATTTGTATTGAAATTTTCCAACTTTCCCTAACATTGGTCAGTGTTCAGAAAACTTTATAAACTTTTCCTAACATTGGTCAGCGTTTATAAAACTTAATAAACTTTCAGAAACATTGGTCAGTGTTCAGAAAACTTCATAAACTTTCCCTAACACGAAAAACAAGTCAGTTCTCACAAACTTTCAAAACCCTGCATTCAATAAACAATAGGCAGATATAATTTATATTCAATCAATTTCTTGTTTTATCACAGCGGCCCATTATAAATATGGGTCATTCCCAACCTCCCCACCTCGTAAAAAAAAAAATAACGGCCAAAGAATATACAGCCCATTTCTTAACCAAGGCATGTCCATTTAAGCTTATTAGGCGTACCTGACCCAAAAAGGAAAAACAAAGCACGGTACTTTAAATTGATTCGAATGTAGGTGTAATAATGTATGTCTCGGTTTTAACCCAGCCAATGCCTGGACATAATTTATGTCAATACAATAATGCATAGCAGTAATACAATACATTGTCTGTAAATATGGGGAATTCAAAATATTGATAACGTTTAATGTCAATGAAACTATCTTTATTTTTATTTTTTTATTTTTTTTAGGAATGCAAGACCACCAAAATAACATAGATCTGTGTGTAAAAACACAAGGCTGGTAGACATAGGGCTTTTATTTTTTGTTAAAAGCAGAAGTAGAAAGCAACAGTTCCAACTCAGTGTGATGAGAACAGATCTCGAACTTTGTTGTTTCTCAGAACACTCCGGTCAGACAGACTGCGAAAGTGTGTGTATGTGTGTGTGTATTGGAAAGATTATAGGCCGACTATATTTATATTGTAGGTCATAGTATTCGCCAACTCCACCCAACAGTTCGACAAGATTCCTTGAGCAAATGCGAACACCAGTATTACTGCACGTAACGACTAAAGTAGATAACGTACACTCCCCACCCCATTCCCATTCAACTAACGGGGGTGAACAATTTGCAGCTTCTATTCAACCCCCCCCCCCCCTTTCAATTTTGTTCCAGGTCTACTACCGAAGGCATGTTATTTGCCCTCGCTTTGACTTAAACGAGAGAGAAAAAAAAACAAGATCACCTGATAGCAGAATGTTTTTAAAAAACTTAACACAAGAGCTATAACTCTGGAAATAATACAGAAAAATGAGGTCATTAAGCGTAGCTACTCTTAGTATATTATATTAAAAAAAAAGGTAAGGGGCGCAGGATAACGAAAAAAGACATACAGACTCCTATAAATGCACCAAAATAAATATTCAAGAAACAGGAAGTAGACGAGCCTTTTGACCGAATTATTATGTATGTAGCAGACAGGTGTATTGCATACAATCTGTTCTAGAAAGATAAGTAGGTTATATAGTGTGATACTTTATTTAGTGTCAGTTTCTATTTTTATGTTAGGGTCTAAATGTTATGAATTCTTCATTAGTGTGCATAGCTAAAATATGCATGTATTGGGCATGTATAGATAATATTGATTATGTTGATGTATACATCACACTCGCAATCAAACACATTGAGATTATCTCACAAGCTAAATATCGAATGAAAAGAAAAAACAATGAATCTATGTCAAAACTCAAAACAAGTCAATCACTGAATCTATCTCAGAAAAAAATGAAAAACACAATGAATCTATGTCAAAACAAGTCAATTACTGAATCTATCTCGTAAAAAATGAAAAACACAATGAATCTATGTCAAAACAAGTCAATCACTGAATCTATCTCAGAAAAAAATGAAAAACACAATGAATCTATGTCAAAACAAGTCAATTACTGAATCTATCCAGCCATCGAATAACTTGGGCAAGTGTATATTATTATGACACATTATTATGATTGTTATATTTTGAAAAAGGGAGAGGCAAGATATTTTAAATTTTGTCTTAAAAATAATTTTGATGTTGTTGGTAGAGGGGCAGGGTATCAATTGACATAGATCTAGAACTAATCACATTGGCTGCTTTTAAATTAATGAACTATGCACACACGGAAAATGTTTCTGACAAAGATTCTAATTAAACACGCAGCTCATTCGAGTTTGGCCTTTGCCTTTAAAACAAAATCATAATATGCTCAAAGGGCTTAGGCCTATATGTCAGTGCAGAGAGAAAAAAACACAAGAGCAAATCGGCCATATTGGTAAGCACAACTTATCTATATTTTACATTTAGTCCTGAAATGCTTTGCTTGACTGAGCACTGAGGTAATAATGTAGAGATAAGTGTGTGTTTCACTTTACTAGCGGATCGATTAGTCTTTGGCATTGTAGTGTTTCTTTAAAAGTGTTTATACTGTACTGGCTGCAGTTCCCTTTTCATGCAAGCTATGTGTTTGTACTGCATTGGCTGCAGTTCCTTTCCGTGCAAGCACACATTAGGTTCAGCCCACTGCAAGCCATAAATCAAGGACTCTTCAGTTCATTGGTCGAGCTTCATGGTCAAGATTTACCTTTAGGTCGGTCAGCAACAATTCGCTACAGCTGACTTATCATTCTACTACTGGGCGGAGTCTACCATCCATGCACTTTTTATCGAGCTTCGAGACCGTTTTTTATCTATATATATATTTAGTGTATTAACTTCGGACAAGGCAACATGCCTAGCGTTAACCCGCATCTCTTTTGGGTAGGCTAAGACAAAAACTTCCTTGCGGAGAGCTAACATAAGCCTTTACTTTAGGGTCTACAGACGAGTACATAGGTCATATAAATCATTATGGCCTGTAAACATCTATCGGACTAATACTCGCTCTGTTGACGTTTTGGAAAAAGAGAAGGGTGAACTAGACATTCAGCCACACACCGTACCGTACTTAAGTTGTTTTTTTTTACGTATGGAAAAGCATGTTTCTGAAAATAGATTACAAATGTTCCCCATAGCCTCCCAGCAGTAATAAAAATTGTGTTATAAAGATCTCAAACTTTTTGTGTTTCTTTGTCTAAGCCAGCAAATATCTTTTAGGAAAATAAACTATTCTGTTTCGTTCAATATTTATATCGCATTTTTCGTCTTCTCTTTTTAGTATTGTAATGTTCCGATCACTACATTTAACTTTGTTTTCTTAATTCTAATATCTGAAGGTTTAGGAGTTTTTTATTTCTAGTTTGGGTGAGCCTGTCTGAAAGTTGAACTTATAGGCCTCCTATATGACTATGTTTAGACACTGTTGGTGTTATAAACAGACCAGCAAAAAACCTCCAGACTGCCACAGTTGTGTTTAACAATATTACAACTTTTTTTTTTTTCAAAATGTCCGCTGATGGCCGTGGTTTATAATTTTTACATCAGTGGCGTATAAAGCAATGGATTGTGCAGGTTGTGCAATGCACAAGGGCCCGGTGGTCGTGAGCGGAGTCAGTCTGTTTTCCTTTGAGCCAGACTGGAATCTGGCCCACCATTATTTCATGACCAAATTTTTTTATATTTATTTCCCCACCTTAAGACTGTGAAGAAAAAACAAGTTCTACACAAATGACATGAGACAGTTGTTAAAGGGATGGCAAGCAATACCATGTGTCCAACACCAACATCTTTAGTAGTCTATCAAAATGGGAATGTTACTACGGAGAAATCTTTAGTAGTCTATCAAAATGGGAATGTTACTACGGAGAAATCTTTAGTAGTCTATCAAAATGGAAATGTTACTACGGAGAAATCTTTAGTAGTCTATCAAAATGGGAATGTTACTACGGAGAAATCTTTAGTAGTCTATCAAAATGGGAATGTTACTACGGAGAAATCTTTAGTAGTCTATCCAAATGGGAATGTTACTACGGAGAAATCTTTAGTAGTCTATCAAAATGGGAATGTTACTACGGAGAAATCTTTAGTAGTCTATCAAAATGGGAATGTTACTACAGAGAAATCTTTAGTAGTCTATCAAAATGGAAATGTTACTACGGAGAAATCTTTAGTAGTCTATCAAAATGGGAATGTTACTACGGAGAAATCTTTAGTAGTCTATCAAAATGGGAATGTTACTACGGAGAAATCTTTAGTAGTCTATCAAAATGGGAATGTTACTACGGAGAAATCTTTAGTAGTCTATCCAAATGGGAATGTTACTACGGAGAAATCTTTAGTAGTCTATCAAAATGGGAATGTTACTACGGAGAAATCTTTAGTAGTCTATCAAAATGGGAATGTTACTACGGAGAAATCTTTAGTAGTCTATCAAAATGGGAATGTTACTACGGAGAAATCTTTAGTAGTCTATCAAAATGGGAATGTTACTACGGAGAAATCTTTAGTAGTCTATCAAAATGGGAATGTTACTACGGAGAAATCTTTAGTAGTCTATCCAAATGGGAATGTTACTACGGAGAAATCTTTAGTAGTCTATCCAAATGGGAATGTTACTACGGAGAAATCTTTAGTAGTCTATCCAAATGGGAATGTTACTACGCAGAAATCTTTAGTAGTCTATCCAAATGGGAATGTTACTACGGAGAAATCTTTAGTAGTCTATCCAAATGGGAATGTTACTACGGAGAAATCTTTAGTAGTCTATCCAAATGGGAATGTTACTAAGGAGAAATCTTTAGTAGTCTATCCAAATGGGAATGTTACTACGGAGAAATCTTTAGTAGTCTATCCAAATGGGAATGTTACTACGGAGAAATCTTTAGTAGTCTATCCAAATGGGAATGTTACTACGGAGAAATCTTTAGTAGTCTATCCAAATGGGAATGTTACTACGGAGAAATCTTTAGTAGTCTATCCAAATGGGAATGTTACTACGGAGAAATCTTTAGTAGTCTATCCAAATGGGAATGTTACTACGGAGAAATCTTTAGTAGTCTATCAAAATGGGAATGTTACTACGGAGAAATCTTTAGTAGTCTATCAAAATGGGAATGTTACTACGCAGAAATCTTTAGTAGTCTATCAAAATGGGAATGTTACTACGCAGAAATCTTTAGTAGTCTATCCAAATGGGAATGTTACTACGGAGAAATCTTTAGTAGTCTATCCAAATGGGAATGTTACTACGGAGAAATCTTTAGTAGTCTATCAAAATGGGAATGTTACTACGCAGAAATCTTTAGTAGTCTATCAAAATGGGAATGTTACTACGCAGAAATCTTTAGTAGTCTATCAAAATGGGAATGTTACTACGCAGAAATCTTTAGTAGTCTATCCAAATGGGAATGTTACTACGGAGAAATCTTTAGTAGTCTATCAAAATGGGAATGTTACTACGGAGAAATCTTTAGTAGTCTATCCAAATGGGAATGTTACTACGGAGAAATCTTTAGTAGTCTATCCAAATGGGAATGTTACTACGCAGAAATCTTTAGTAGTCTATCCAAATGGGAATGTTACTACGGAGAAATCTTTAGTAGTCTATCAAAATGGGAATGTTACTACGGAGAAATCTTTAGTAGTCTATCCAAATGGGAATGTTACTACGGAGAAATCTTTAGTAGTCTATCCAAATGGGAATGTTACTACGCAGAAATCTTTAGTAGTCTATCAAAATGGGAATGTTACTACGCAGAAATCTTTAGTAGTCTATCAAAATGGGAATGTTACTACGCAGAAATCTTTAGTAGTCTATCAAAATGGGAATGTTACTACGCAGAAATCTTTAGTAGTCTATCAAAATGGGAATGTTACTACGGAGAAATCTTTAGTAGTCTATCAAAATGGGAATGTTACTACGGAGAAATCTTTAGTAGTCTATCAAAATGGGAATGTTACTACGTAGAAATCTTTAGTAGTCTATCAAAATGGGAATGTTACTACGCAGAAATCTTTAGTAGTCTATCAAAATGGGAATGTTACTACGCAGAAATCTTTAGTAGTCTATCAAAATGGGAATGTTACTACGCAGAAATCTTTAGTAGTCTATCAAAATGGGAATGTTACTACGCAGAAATCTTTAGTAGTCTATCAAAATGGGAATGTTACTACGCAGAAATCTTTAGTAGTCTATCAAAATGGGAATGTTACTACGCAGAAATCTTTAGTAGTCTATACAAATGGGAATGTTACTACGCAGAAATCTTTAGTAGTCTATCAAAATGGGAATGTTACTACGGAGAAATCTTTAGTAGTCTATCAAAATGGGAATGTTACTACGGAGAAATCTTTAGTAGTCTATCAAAATGGGAATGTTACTACGGAGAAATCTTTAGTAGTCTATCAAAATGGGAATGTTACTACGGAGAAATCTTTAGTAGTCTATCAACATGGGAATGTTACTACGGAGAAATCTTTAGTAGTCTATCCAAATGGGAATGTTACTACGGAGAAATCTTTAGTAGTCTATCAAAATGGGAATGTTACTACGCAGAAATCTTTAGTAGTCTATCAATATGGGAATGTTACTACGGAGAAATCTTTAGTAGTCTATCCAAATGGGAATGTTACTACGCAGAAATCTTTAGTAGTCTATCAACATGGGAATGTTACTACGGAGAAATCTTTAGTAGTCTATCCAAATGGGAATGTTACTACGGAGAAATCTTTAGTAGTCTATCCAAATGGGAATGTTACTACGGAGAAATCTTTAGTAGTCTATCAAAATGGGAATGTTACTACGGAGAAATCTTTAGTAGTCTATCAAAATGGGAATGTTACTACGCAGAAATCTTTAGTAGTCTATCAAAATGGGAATGTTACTACGCAGAAATCTTTAGTAGTCTATCAAAATGGGAATGTTACTACTCAGAAATCTTTAGTAGTCTATCCAAATGGGAATGTTACTACGGAGAAATCTTTAGTAGTCTATCAAAATGGGAATGTTACTACGGAGAAATCTTTAGTAGTCTATCCAAATGGGAATGTTACTACGGAGAAATCTTTAGTAGTCTATCCAAATGGGAATGTTACTACGCAGAAATCTTTAGTAGTCTATCAAAATGGGAATGTTACTACGGAGAAATCTTTAGTAGTCTATCCAAATGGGAATGTTACTACGGAGAAATCTTTAGTAGTCTATCCAAATGGGAATGTTACTACGCAGAAATCTTTGGTAGTCTATCAAAATGGGAATGTTACTACGCAGAAATCTTTAGTAGTCTATCAAAATGGGAATGATACTACGCAGAAATCTTTAGTAGTCTATCCAAATGGGAATGTTACTACGGAGAAATCTTTAGTAGTCTATCAAAATGGGAATGTTACTACGGAGAAATCTTTAGTAGTCTATCAAAATGGGAATGTTACTACGCAGAAATCTTTAGTAGTCTATCAAAATGGGAATATTACTACGCAGAAATCTTTAGTAGTCTATCAAAATGGGAATGTTACTACGCAGAAATCTTTAGTAGTCTATCCAAATGGGAATGTTACTACGGAGAAATCTTTAGTAGTCTATCAAAATGGGAATGTTACTACGGAGAAATCTTTAGTAGTCTATCCAAATGGGAATGTTACTACGGAGAAATCTTTAGTAGTCTATCCAAATGGGAATGTTACTACGCAGAAATCTTTAGTAGTCTATCAAAATGGGAATGTTACTACGCAGAAATCTTTAGTAGTCTATCAAAATGGGAATGTTACTACGCAGAAATCTTTAGTAGTCTATCAAAATGGGAATGTTACTACGCAGAAATCTTTAGTATTCTATCAAAATGGGAATGTTACTACGGAGAAATCTTTAGTAGTCTATCAAAATGGGAATGTTACTACGGAGAAATCTTTAGTAGTCTATCAAAATGGGAATGTTACTACGTAGAAATCTTTAGTAGTGTATCAAAATGGGAATGTTACTACGCAGAAATCTTTAGTAGTCTATCAAAATGGGAATGTTACTACGCAGAAATCTTTAGTAGTCTATCAAAATGGGAATGTTACTACGCAGAAATCTTTAGTAGTCTATCAAAATGGGAATGTTACTACGCAGAAATCTTTAGTAGTCTATCAAAATGGAAATGTTACTACGCAGAAATCTTTAGTAGTCTATCAAAATGGGAATGTTACTACGCAGAAATCTTTAGTAGTCTATCAAAATGGGAATGTTACTACGCAGAAATCTTTAGTAGTCTATCAAAATGGGAATGTTACTACGGAGAAATCTTTAGTAGTCTATCAAAATGGGAATGTTACTACGGAGAAATCTTTAGTAGTCTATCCAAATGGGAATGTTACTACGGAGAAATCTTTAGTAGTCTATCCAAATGGGAATGTTACTACGCAGAAATCTTTAGTAGTCTATCAAAATGGGAATGTTACTACGGAGAAATCTTTAGTAGTCTATCAAAATGGGAATGTTACTACGGAGAAATCTTTAGTAGTCTATCAAAATGGGAATGTTACTACGGAGAAATCTTTAGTAGTCTATCAAAATGGGAATGTTACTACGGAGAAATCTTTAGTAGTCTATCAAAATGGGAATGTTACTACGCAGAAATCTTTAGTAGTCTATCAAAATGGGAATGTTACTACGCAGAAATCTTTAGTAGTCTATCAAAATGGGAATGTTACTACGGAGAAATCTTTAGTAGTCTATCAAAATGGGAATGTTACTACGGAGAAATCTTTAGTAGTCTATCAAAATGGGAATGTTACTACGGAGAAATCTTTAGTAGTCTATCCAAATGGGAATGTTACTACGGAGAAATCTTTAGTAGTCTATCCAAATGGGAATGTTACTACGCAGAAATCTTTAGTAGTCTATCAAAATGGGAATGTTACTACGGAGAAATCTTTAGTAGTCTATCCAAATGGGAATGTTACTACGGAGAAATCTTTAGTAGTCTATCCAAATGGGAATGTTACTACGCAGAAATCTTTGGTAGTCTATCAAAATGGGAATGTTACTACGCAGAAATCTTTAGTAGTCTATCAAAATGGGAATGATACTACGCAGAAATCTTTAGTAGTCTATCCAAATGGGAATGTTACTACGGAGAAATCTTTAGTAGTCTATCAAAATGGGAATGTTACTACGGAGAAATCTTTAGTAGTCTATCAAAATGGGAATGTTACTACGCAGAAATCTTTAGTAGTCTATCAAAATGGGAATATTACTACGCAGAAATCTTTAGTAGTCTATCAAAATGGGAATGTTACTACGCAGAAATCTTTAGTAGTCTATCCAAATGGGAATGTTACTACGGAGAAATCTTTAGTAGTCTATCAAAATGGGAATGTTACTACGGAGAAATCTTTAGTAGTCTATCCAAATGGGAATGTTACTACGGAGAAATCTTAAGTAGTCTATCCAAATGGGAATGTTACTACGCAGAAATCTTTAGTAGTCTATCAAAATGGGAATGTTACTACGCAGAAATCTTTAGTAGTCTATCAAAATGGGAATGTTACTACGCAGAAATCTTTAGTAGTCTATCAAAATGGGAATGTTACTACGCAGAAATCTTTAGTATTCTATCAAAATGGGAATGTTACTACGGAGAAATCTTTAGTAGTCTATCAAAATGGGAATGTTACTACGGAGAAATCTTTAGTAGTCTATCAAAATGGGAATGTTACTACGTAGAAATCTTTAGTAGTGTATCAAAATGGGAATGTTACTACGCAGAAATCTTTAGTAGTCTATCAAAATGGGAATGTTACTACGCAGAAATCTTTAGTAGTCTATCAAAATGGGAATGTTACTACGCAGAAATCTTTAGTAGTCTATCAAAATGGGAATGTTACTACGCAGAAATCTTTAGTAGTCTATCAAAATGGGAATGTTACTACGCAGAAATCTTTAGTAGTCTATCAAAATGGGAATGTTACTACGCAGAAATCTTTAGTAGTCTATCAAAATGGGAATGTTACTACGCAGAAATCTTTAGTAGTCTATCAAAATGGGAATGTTACTACGCAGAAATCTTTAGTAGTCTATCAAAATGGGAATGTTACTACGCAGAAATCTTTAGTAGTCTATCAAAATGGGAATGTTACTACGGAGAAATCTTTAGTAGTCTATCAAAATGGGAATGTTACTACGGAGAAATCTTTAGTAGTCTATCAAAATGGGAATGTTACTACGGAGAAATCTTTAGTAGTCTATCAAAATGGGAATGTTACTACGGAGAAATCTTTAGTAGTCTATCAAAATGGGAATGTTACTACGGAGAAATCTTTAGTAGTCTATCAAAATGGGAATGTTACTACGGAGAAATCTTTAGTAGTCTATCAAAATGGGAATTCTACTACGGAGAAATCTTTAGTAGTCTATCAAAATGGGAATGTTACTACGGAGAAATCTTTAGTAGTCTATCAACATGGGAATGTTACTACGGAGAAATCTTTAGTAGTCTATCCAAATGGAAATGTTACTACGGAGAAATCTTTAGTAGTCTATCAAAATGGGAATGTTACTACGGAGAAATCTTTAGTAGTCTATCGAAATGGGAATGTTACTACGCAGAAATCTTTAGTAGTCTATCAAAATGGGAATATTACTACGCAGAAATCTTTAGTAGTCTATCAAAATGGGAATGTTACTACGCAGAAATCTTTAGTAGTCTATCCAAATGGGAATGTTACTACGGAGAAATCTTTAGTAGTCTATCCAAATGGGAATGTTACTACGGAGAAATCTTTAGTAGTCTATCCAAATGGGAATGTTACTACGGAGAAATCTTTAGTAGTCTATCCAAATGGGAATGTTACTACGGAGAAATCTTTAGTAGTCTATCCAAATGGGAATGTTACTACGCAGAAATCTTTAGTAGTCTATCAAAATGGGAATGTTACTACGCAGAAATCTTTAGTAGTCTATCAAAATGGGAATGTTACTACGCAGAAATCTTTAGTAGTCTATCAAAATGGGAATGTTACTACGGAGAAATCTTTAGTAGTCTATCAAAATGGGAATGTTACTACGGAGAAATCTTTAGTAGTCTATCAAAATGGGAATGTTACTACGTAGAAATCTTTAGTAGTCTATCAAAATGGGAATGTTACTACGCAGAAATCTTTAGTAGTCTATCAAAATGGGAATGTTACTACGCAGAAATCTTTAGTAGTCTATCAAAATGGGAATGTTACTACGCAGAAATCTTTAGTAGTCTATCAAAATGGGAATGTTACTACGCAGAAATCTTTAGTAGTCTATCAAAATGGGAATGTTACTACGCAGAAATCTTTAGTAGTCTATCAAAATGGGAATGTTACTACGCAGAAATCTTTAGTAGTCTATCAAAATGGGAATGTTACTACGCAGAAATCTTTAGTAGTCTATCAAAATGGGAATGTTACTACGCAGAAATCTTTAGTAGTCTATCAAAATGGGAATGTTACTACGGAGAAATCGTTAGTAGTCTATCAAAATGGGAATGTTACTACGGAGAAATCTTTAGTAGTCTATCAAAATGGGAATGTTACTACGGAGAAATCTTTAGTAGTCTATCAAAATGGGAATGTTACTACGGAGAAATCTTTAGTAGTCTATCAAAATGGGAATGTTACTACGGAGAAATCTTTAGTAGTCTATCAAAATGGGAATGTTACTACGGAGAAATCTTTAGTAGTCTATCAAAATGGGAATGTTACTACGGAGAAATCTTTAGTAGTCTATCAAAATGGGAATTCTACTACGGAGAAATCTTTAGTAGTCTATCAAAATGGGAATGTTACTACGGAGAAATCTTTAGTAGTCTATCAACATGGGAATGTTACTACGGAGAAATCTTTAGTAGTCTATCCAAATGGGAATGTTACTACGGAGAAATCTTTAGTAGTCTATCAACATGGGAATGTTACTACGCAGAAATCTTTAGTAGTCTATCAACATGGGAATGTTACTACGGAGAAATCTTTAGTAGTCTATCCAAATGGGAATGTTACTACGCAGAAATCTTTAGTAGTCTATCAACATGGGAATGTTACTACGGAGAAATCTTTAGTAGTCTATCCAAATGGGAATGTTACTACGCAGAAATCTTTAGTAGTCTATCAACATGGGAATGTTACTACGGAGAAATCTTTAGTAGTCTATCAACATGGGAATGTTACTACGGAGAAATCTTTAGTAGTCTATCCAAATGGGAATGTTACTACGCAGAAATCTTTAGTAGTCTATCAACATGGGAATGTTACTACGGAGAAATCTTTAGTAGTCTATCAAAATGGGAATGTTACTACGCAGAAATTTTTAGTAGTCTATCAACATGGGAATGTTACTACGCAGAAATCTTTAGTAGTCTATCAAAATGGGAATGTTACTACGCAGAAATCTTTAGTAGTCTATCAAAATGGGAATGTTACTACGCAGAAATCTTTAGTAGTCTATCAAAATGGGAATGTTACTACGGAGAAATCTTTAGTAGTCTATCCAAATGGGAATGTTACTACGCAGAAATCTTTAGTAGTCTATCAAAATGGGAATGTTACTACGGAGAAATCTTTAGTAGTCTATCCAAATGGGAATGTTACTACGGAGAAATCTTTAGTAGTCTATCCAAATGGGAATGTTACTACGGAGAAATCTTTAGTAGTCTATCCAAATGGGAATGTTACTACGGAGAAATCTTTAGTAGTCTATCCAAATGGGAATGTTACTACGGAGAAATCTTTAGTAGTCTATCTAAATGGGAATGTTACTACGGAGAAATCTTTAGTAGTCTATCCAAATGGGAATGTTACTACGGAGAAATCTTTAGTAGTCTATCCAAATGGGAATGTTACTACGGAGAAATCTTTAGTAGTCTATCCAAATGGGAATGTTACTACGGAGAAATCTTTAGTAGTCTATCCAAATGGGAATGTTACTACGGAGAAATCTTTAGTAGTCTATCCAAATGGGAATGTTACTACGGAGAAATCTTTAGTAGTCTATCCAAATGGGAATGTTACTACGGAGAAATCTTTAGTAGTCTATCCAAATGGGAATGTTACTACGGAGAAATCTTTAGTAGTCTATCCAAATGGGAATGTTACTACGGAGAAATCTTTAGTAGTCTATCCAAATGGGAATGTTACTACGGAGAAATCTTTAGTAGTCTATCCAAATGGGAATGTTACTACGGAGAAATCTTTAGTAGTCTATCAAAATGGGAATGTTACTACGGAGAAATCTTTAGTAGTCTATCAAAATGGGAATGTTACTACGGAGAAATCTTTAGTAGTCTATCAAAATGGGAATGTTACTACGGAGAAATCTTTAGTAGTCTATCAACATGGGAATGTTACTACGGAGAAATCTTTAGTAGTCTATCCAAATGGGAATGTTACTACGGAGAAATCTTTAGTAGTCTATCAACATGGGAATGTTACTACGCAGAAATCTTTAGTAGTCTATCAACATGGGAATGTTACTACGGAGAAATCTTTAGTAGTCTATCCAAATGGGAATGTTACTACGCAGAAATCTTTAGTAGTCTATCAACATGGGAATGTTACTACGGAGAAATCTTTAGTAGTCTATCCAAATGGGAATGTTACTACGGAGAAATCTTTAGTAGTCTATCCAAATGGGAATGTTACTACGGAGAAATCTTTAGTAGTCTATCAAAATGGGAATGTTACTACGGAGAAATCTTTAGTAGTCTATCAAAATGGGAATGTTACTACGCAGAAATCTTTAGTAGTCTATCAAAATGGGAATGTTACTACGCAGAAATCTTTAGTAGTCTATCCAAATGGGAATGTTACTACGGAGAAATCTTTAGTAGTCTATCCAAATGGGAATGTTACTACGGAGAAATCTTTAGTAGTCTATCAAAATGGGAATGTTACTACGCAGAAATCTTTAGTAGTCTATCCAAATGGGAATGTTACTACGGAGAAATCTTTAGTAGTCTATCCAAATGGGAATGTTACTACGGAGAAATCTTTAGTAGTCTATCAAAATGGGAATGTTACTACGGAGAAATCTTTAGTAGTCTATCCAAATGGGAATGTTACTACGGAGAAATCTTTAGTAGTCTATCCAAATGGGAATGTTACTACGCAGAAATCTTTAGTAGTCTATCAAAATGGGAATGTTACTACGCAGAAATCTTTAGTAGTCTATCAAAATGGGAATGTTACTACGCAGAAATCTTTAGTAGTCTATCCAAATGGGAATGTTACTACGGAGAAATCTTTAGTAGTCTATCAAAATGGGAATGTTACTACGGAGAAATCTTTAGTAGTCTATCAAAATGGGAATGTTACTACGCAGAAATCTTTAGTAGTCTATCAAAATGGGAATATTACTACGCAGAAATCTTTAGTAGTCTATCAAAATGGGAATGTTACTACGGAGAAATCTTTAGTAGTCTATCAAAATGGGAATATTACTACGCAGAAATCTTTAGTAGTCTATCAAAATGGGAATATTACTACGCAGAAATCTTTAGTAGTCTATCAAAATGGGAATGTTACTACGCAGAAATCTTTAGTAGTCTATCAAAATGGGAATGTTACTACGCAGAAATCTTTAGTAGTCTATCCAAATGGGAATGTTACTACGGAGAATGGGGCAAAGTGGCAGTGCGTTCGACTGGCGTTCCGAAGGTTCTGGGTTTCAATCCTGGTAAAGGCTAGGATTTGTTCCCGGGACAGGAGGGTGCCCATAAGTCTACACAGCTCTGATGGGTACCTGACGTTAGTTGGGGTAAGGTAAAGGCGGATGGGCATTGTGCTGGCCACATATCCCCTCGTACAGAAACTGGTAAACGCTGTTTCACCGGCCCTAAGATCAATGGGTTGTTCTTGATAGTCACTTGGCTCAGTCGGACATTTTGTGCGTAAAGAGTTCGTTTTGTCAATACTGGCGTCTACTAGCAACGTTAGTTTGACCGTCAAGGAAAATACAATTGTACTGCCGCTAAGTAAAAAATTATGTTTAAAATCATCAAAGAATACCATTATCTTATAAATAAAAGTAGGGACAATGACAGCAAAGTTGGCGTATTCTAGTAGACTGAGTATGCCTATCGCATCGGCACAATCGCATGTCAATCATCATTCAATACATTGACTTCAACATATGAATTGGCGAATCAGCACTTTAATTAAAGGTAAGACTCTTTTTTTGTTAAATTTTATTTAAACAGTTATAGGCCTATACTTATTTTAATATTTATAATGACCGGTGTCCTAATTCTAGGAAATATTATAATTAAGACTAGCAATAGATGAAGGATTCTTTATTTTCAATTATTATTATCCTATAGCCCATTATTGCCTTGACGTATGCCGCCTTTAGCGGCACTATATAATATAGCCTATAGGCTAGGTCTATTAAGACATTATTGAACATTTCTATGTTTATTTATTTTTACTTATGACTTAGATTTTGACTTAGGCAGGCCTAGGTAAACGAACGTAGCCTGACCTTAACTATATTTACAGCCAATCAATGCCCAGATCCAAGCAACACTAGAAAACAAAATGAATTTAGCCTATATGGTTTTAACCTTACATATGAAAAAAGAAAAATGTTTTGTTTCAGTACAAAGATAGTTATTATAAGTATAAGACATTTAGTTGGAATAATGAAACATTTGGTTACAAATTCTTTTTTTTAGGCTTAGAAGTCCCTACAACCAATTTGTTAATGGATGATAGACCCACTAGTGGTTCTTTCATTCAGACTTCATCATTTGGACAATACTCTTGTGAAGACAGAGGTAGGATTGTTTAGTTTAATTATTATTTCAGTACAAATAATTTTGTAGACCTAAATTTTTTTTTTTTAATATATGTGTGATTTATTATTTTATTCATAGTGGCCGAGGAGCAACGCGTTCGGCTGGCTTACCGAATGTCCTAGGTTCGAATCCTGCAGGGTACTTTACTTTACTACGGAGAACTCTTCACCAGCGTTGAGCCATCTGAGTGTTAATGACCTAGACTTTACCCTAACAGGGTTGACCGACTAATTCTAAGATTTGAGATAAAGAAAGCTTGTCAAAGATTGCAGTCTATAGCAACACACACACACACACATATATACATACAGAAGAGGGCCAACATATTGCAATTGGCTGTTTAGAATTTTATAAATGGAGATTTCAACGTCGTCTCTACACAGTGCAGAAATGTGATCAGAGAAACATAGACCACCACCTCATGACATAATGCTATCTATAATGTACCCATAATTTATTTAGAGCAGATAATTCTATCTCCCACCCTTCTCTTCTACATTTAAGTTCATCTAATCTTTTGATACCCAAATAAAGTGTATACGTTTATATAAATACTATCTTTCGTTTTATGGTGGGTTTTTTTTTTACTATCTCGAAATGTCATTCTCGACTACCAGAAAGTTACAATAAATGTCATTTATTTATTGTATCCTATACATTACAGACGCCCCGTTCTATAAAGAAGATTAATGCGTCCTACGCTCATCCGCGGTTTGAATCTTGTCCTGCATTTCTATGAGTGTTTTAAATGATGTTAAGTTACTGGTTTTCCTGGTTTGTTCAGGCAGTCCAGTCCATGACAGGATGCCACTCGGGGAGAAAGAGAACTTGTATTATACAAGCTGCATGTATTATATGCCTCTGAGCACGCAAGGTCGGCCAGTCTAAAACCGCGTATGCAGTAAAGCATGTAAATGCATGTTATAATTATAATTCAGGCATGAAAATTTTATTCTGCCGCCCATTGCAAGCACACCTGCTGCTAGCGTGGTCGTCGTGTTACAAAGAGTAAGAGCTAAACAAAGATTTTATTTGCCGAGAAAAGAAATAATATATTTATTTTTGGAGATGAAAGGCGAAAAGACAGATTTAAAAAAAAAAAAGATGAAAATTGGTTATAGGACTTTTATGCTGCGGACATGACTGCAAAGTTAACTAGATTTAGTCTTCATTTAGAATAACAAGATTTTTAAAAAAATCCATCACCCAGTTGTAGGCTACGGCGGCATTGAATTGCAATTAGTCCGATTACAAAGCCTAACTCAGACTATTAAGGAAAAAATTGTGTATTCAATTTCCTAAATGCCTAAACTGAGTCTGAACTAAGCTTTGCATGAGAGTTATCTGGACATTTTTTTTTTGTTGTTGTTGCTCTCGTAAGAATTTCCAAAGACTATAATAAGACTATAATAAGATGGACCGCTTGCTTTGATATTTCAGCTATTTGATAACTTGATATACTCTGTTTCGGAATTTCCGGTCGCACCCTGTCCTCTAGACTTCCGGTTTAGTCATTCGCTATGATTTTCTCAATGGAAAATGGAGATTAAAATCGAAAGTATTATGCAGCGGAAAAATGTTGGTACGTTTAGGAGTCATTAAGGACAGCGTTATTGGCTACGCACGGAAAAAAAACAACAACACTTAACGGTCCACCTTATTGTAGTCTTTGGAATTTCAGAAAAGATTTCGTGATTTTTCTTTTTTCGAATAATATTTTCGCTTTATTCTCATCATTAATAAATCTTTGATGTTCCCCAAGTCAGTCAAAAGCTTACAGTTGGAACGTTTAGAAATAATAATTCTATGCCCAAAACAAAGTATCTCGTGGTGGGTAATAGCCTCGCTTCTTTTTCCGCACATTCCTAAAAAGTTTGCGAACTTCAGAAAGTGTGCCCCAAAGATTATGGCAATATTCGGTTTTACGTGTAGGTGTGAACACATGAAATCAATCAACAAAAACTTATCAGAGAACAACGATGACGGATGAACGCTTGTCACCTATGAACAAAGTTGACACTGTAAATACATTTCATCTAGATATACCAAAAATTGTCACAAGATAGAAGGCTTATAGACGCTAAAAATGACTGCATTGTCTTACTAGTATTATCTTTTTATATTATTGTCTTATTATTATATTTCAACTGTTCAGTTAGGTGTTGTGGCGTAGGCCAAACCTGGTGTTATACTTGTAAGTATCAATTTTTAAAAAACATTGCAATTATGGTTGTTGTTTTTTAATATAGATTTCTTGGAGTGGCCCGCTGTGGCCCTGTGTTCGATTGGAGTTTGACACCCCTGTGCTATAAGACAGATCACAGCAACCCAACACGACCAATAGGGAATAAAAACTACATTGTAGCAACAGGTGCCAGCCAGGAATGTTTACCAGTAATGAGCAGCATAATGCCAACAACCTATTTATTTTTTCAAGCTGACTTTTTTGTCTACTGGGCTAGTTATTACAAAATTTATTCACATTTACAGTAAAGTGTGGAGGGAAGGGCAGGTCGGACTTTGCAAGGTTTAAGTTAAAATCCTCGACATACATAAATAAATCACCTTTCAATTTATAATGTACTATTCGCCTATGTTGTTTTGTTTCTATTTCCCCTTAGGTCATTATAACACAATGGAATTAATAATAAACAACTTCCATATCAGCACACTATATTGGCCCAATAGTCTGCCATTATTTAATCTTGCTTGGGCCAATTTGATGCTAATATAGTGCGTCATTAGGGTTAAAACAATGTTAAAGTAATTAAGTAAGTAGTTTTTAGAAGATTTACAGATATATGTGTTTTTTTTTTAATCAATATATGTCTACAGCTAAATTAGCATTTTTGACACATCACATCACACCACAACAAGTTTTCTTTCTTCCACAATAGTATCCAGATATAGAATGGGTTGCCGGAACAAATCATGAAAAACAATAACTTTAACATCATTTAAAACACGAATCAAAATGCAAGACAAGACTCAAACCCAAGGATAACGGTAGGACGCAATAATCTTCTGTATAGAAAGAATCGTCTGTAACTTATTATAAGGAAACAACCTTAAAAAAAATGTTATGTTACGTAATCACTTCCTTGAAACTAAAAACTAACAAATTATATCATCATGTTTTTCAAAAGGAAATACACATTTCTAAGGTCTTTATCTCAACAGCGCCCTCGCATATCTTTACCCCAAAAAAATGGATTCAAATTCAAATAAACCAATAGGCCTATAACATATACCGGTAACCTGGAACTAGGCATAAACCAGCGTATTCACTGTGAAATTAGAGTGCATATACTTATATTTATAACTAGATTTAGATATAGAACAGCGCGTTTACATCAGTGAAATCAGAGAAGGCGAAAAAGTGAAGAAAGCTAAAAAAAAAAATTAAATTGCACAATAGCCTATGATGTAATTTTGTAAAGATAGCTTTATAGAACGAAATATTTATAGATTGGCATGGGGTTGGTTAGTGAATTGATAATAAACCACAATTACATGGTATATAGCTTTAACTACAATGAATATATATTTTTTTAATGAACATATAAATGCTATGACAAGAGTGAGTTGATATTTGACAATTGTTGGTTTCTACAGAAATCTTAATAATTGAAAAGATTGTGGGTAATGCTGTCTACCCATAAACTAAAGTACACAACTCATCTAAAATAAGATTATTCTACATTTACAATGTTTAATGGAGCAACAGTGGAGTATTAAGACAACTAAAATTGGCATTTAATTAAATTAGATTTTTAAAAATCTTATGGTCAATGTTATCTACAATTTTAAAAAGCTTCGACCAATAGCAACTTCTTTAGTGTACACACCTGGTTTACGGGCCTTTAATCTTAAAATCCCAAATTTGTAAGGGGCCACACCATGTTTTGATGTGATCTCTGCATTGATTTTACATGCAGATATCTTATAACTTGATCTACAAATCTACATACTCAATTAATACTTTATTACTCAATGAAGCCTTAACCATAAAGTTATCATAACTAGATAATATAACGTGATCTACAAATCTACATCTTTAATACTGAACTAAGCTTTAAACATAAGAGATCATAACAAGACAATACAACTTGATCTACAAATCAAGATATTTAATGAGATTAGGCTTGATCCTTAAGGTCATCATTACAAATTTGTATAGCTTATGGTTTCACCTTCTTCATCAGACGAATTCAAAGGCTTGATCTACAAATTTAGATTTCTACTACCAACTTTAGCTTGACCTTAAAGGTGATCATCAGAAGAATTCAAAGGCTTGATCTACGCCTCTAAATCACTATTGTACAGAGTTCGACTTGACACATGCGTTGATCCAGTGTGTTAACTCGATGCTGTGTACGTGTGTAGTGTGTCTGGCCTGGCCCATAAAAATATGACAGAAAGTTGTGATGCACACTACAGCTTATATTATGTAGATCAATAATGAAGCTAAGAATAGCTCAACACCTACCTACAACAACAACCCAGTAATACAGACGTATAACTTCATTACAGACGTGTAACCCATGACTCACGCCTTTATGAAAAAATTATTATCCGATTTCTTGAGTTATTCAAAAGTATTATTAAATTATATGGCGGGCTTCTAGCTGCCTCATGGAGGAAACTTTGCAAATGTGCCATGAACTAAGTGTGTGAGCTGAATGTGTTGCTAAACTTAGAAAATATATCAAGCTAATTATACGCCTTTAGATAATTATTATAGCCTAAATTATCAATAATAAAACTCTAGATATAATAAATATGTTAATATTATGTTGGGTGGTTTGACTAGTGAGCTTTATCGAATCGTTGAGGTAAAGTTCGGTTTGGTAAAACTTTACAAATCAGACTTTAACGACAACTTAGATCTAATTATGATGCATATGTTGGAAGAAACGCCAGTTTGTTACAAAAATTTTTTTATTTATGTTGATAAGTAAGCTATAGTGTCTAAACCAGTGAAATATGTTGGGTAGTTTAACTTAGGCTATTTAACTTATTTAACTAGGCTGTGCTACATAGTTACATAGCTTTATTTAAGAACCGTGTTAAGTAGTTTGACTTATGATATATCTTGGATAGTTAAACTTTTAAAATATTGATGAATACAAATGTATGACAAGTGTACGGGGAATGGCTTCCGTTTAAAACATTAGCTTAAGCCCGTGAAAAAAAACACTAAGCTTATTATTAAAACAATATAGGCCTACTTTGTACAACAGAAATAGGTCGGCTGTTTTTAAAAGATTTAGAAATTGTTTATTATGTTTAGGCCTATGATCGACCTACATGCTAAAGCTTTTGCAAAATTATATCAATGAAATATTGTGGATCCAAGTTTAAAGATTATAAAACTACGTTGTAGAATCAAAAGATTGAAATATATAATATTGGTATTTACTTATTCGCAATTATTGTGTAAACTAACGAGAACAAATTATTAGCCTACCTTTCAGAACAAAAAAAATTGACCATAGACTTACAAAATAGAATTCTTTAAAAATCTAACACAAGTGATGGAAATACCGAGTCAGAAATATCCTTCTTATTAGTTTTAAAACTTCAAAAAAATTAGGTCTACAGCCTGATAGTTCACAAAGGTGAAGTATTAAATGCGGTAACAGAAATCAATTTCTTCTATTTTTAAAATCCTTAATAAAATGACAATAAGAAAGAGAGAGAATAAGGGGTGGGGAGCTGAAAAAAAAAGAGAGGGGGGGTTCGTGGCGAAGTAATAAAAAGCATGAAAACGATAAGAAAATGAAACAAATGATTATTAGAAATATTTTTGTAACAAAAAAAATGTTTTACTAGCCGAGTCCACATAGCAGAAAGTTTACTCCTTTACGGCTGTGTCTGCATGTGTAGACCAAGCTAGAATCCCTAGGTCAGTGACTTGCCAACAGCCGTATGCCTACATCATCCAATGCAGGTAGAGCTACATGCGGGCTGACATCATAAGTTTTTGACTTTCAAGCGCGCGCACACACAATTTTAAAACAACACACACAAAACAAAACAAAAACACGTCTCTAAAGGAAAGATCGTGTTAACACAGATTTAGCCGATAGTTGTAGTTTGTTTTTAAAATAGAAAATATAGTAAGTTCCATAATGGTGTATCAGTCCGGCAAAAGTCTGCCCCCCGAAGCGGCAGGGTGAAGGGCGGGCTGTCGTAACCTGGTCAAGATGACCCAGTCGGTACTGGAGAAGGGGAACTAAGTGGGGGGGAGTGCTTGTGCGTGGGGTGGAGAAGGAAAGGCGGCGGCTGCGGTAGGAGGGAGCGAGAGAGAGAGAGAGAGATCGGCTGAGGGAAAGACGGCATGCCAGTTGCTTTTTTTGCAACTAATGGCGGGGAGGGGGGAGGGAGGATGGAAGGGGCGGCCGCGAGACAGTTGTGTTTTAGTGCGGTTAAAGACAACCCCTTTTCGCAATGGCGCCAGCCAATCAGAAGGAAAAAAAAAGAGTAAAAAACGGCAAGGAGGGAAGGGGGGCCCCACTTCGGAGTACTCCCGATGCCTGTGTTATTCAACTACTACAAGTCGAGAAAATCTCGAGGCGGACGCATGCGCCGATTTCTCAATAGTAGGCTAATATAACGTCCAGACTACATTCGATACTAACTACAATCTTAGAATGAAGCCACTAGTAAAAAAAAAAAAACTATTCCCCAATAGATTAGGCCTAGATCTAGACTCATTTATAAATAAAAGTAATTGATATCATCTCTAAGGAGCTCAAGATGTGACTTGAAAACACGGGTGTGCAACATTGTCCGTTGTCCGTCATTGGGTAGTATACGGACTATCGTACAACAAGATGGGCCGCATAATCTGTACATTTATTTACATTCTTATATACCACAAATTAAATTTGTAAAAAAAAAAAAAGAAAACGTCCGTTAGAAGCTCTTTGGGGGGGGGGGGGGAGAGCACGACTAAGCAGTCGTGTTAAGGCCCGCGGGCCGCCTGTTGCAAACCCATCCGGTCTAGAGTAAACAGGCTGTAATGGAAAAATAGAAGTTAGGTTGAAATGTGCATAGGTCAAATATTAAACATTCTGACCCAAAGTCTAGCCGACAGGAAGGGGTAAGGGAGGCGGGGAGGGGGAGGGGGGGGCTACTTTTGTTGAATGTCAGGGACTGACAGGTTAAGGGATGTACAGGCAGACAATTCTATATAGACAGACAATAGGAACACAGACAGGCAATTAGACAGACAAACAAACAGACACATAGATATAAAGATAGATAGATTAATCAGGAACACAGACAGAGACAATCAGACAGACAGACAGACGAACAGACAGGTGGACAGACAGTAAAGATAGATAGATAGATAGAAAGATAAATCGATAGATAGATAGATAGATATAGATGGATATAGATAGATAGATAAAGCGATATATAGTTAGATAGTTAGATATATATATATAGATATATATATAGATAGATAGATAGATAGATAGATAGAGAGAGAGATAGATAGAGAGAGAGATAGATAGATAGATAGATAGATAGATAGATAGATAGATAGATAGATAGATAGATAGATAGATAGATCCAAAATCTTTATTGAGTGACCTACATCTGAATTTCTAAAATGCCCAGTACCGAACGACGAAAGCAAAGTGACCTAGTTGTAAAAAAATATACCTTATAATATTATCCTACAAGCTAAAATGTCCGGCGTCCCCCGGGTGAAAATAAAACTGGCCTGTATAAGCTACAGATAAAAATTGTATAAACTACCATGAGAACGCCGGAGAATTTAGCTAGTGAAATTATATAAATTATATATACTGTTATGAAGCAAATGGAAGCGCCCCAAGCTGGGGGGGATGCCCATGTACACACACACACACACACACACAAACAACTAGGCTCTTCAACAAATTACCTCCACGCCACCCGCATGAAATATTCACGGCGCGTGCTCTGGAAGGGACGACACCCTCCATTATTCATACCAGGGTTACTATTTATTAACACTCTTCCCCCCCCCCCTTCCTCATAGGGCCTATACAAGCATCGACTGGTCAGATTTAAACGATGCCAGATTCATTAATTATGATTTTTCGGGTCATTGTTTACCTTAAGGTCAGTGTTACTCCAAAGATTAATGTTATATTCCACATAGAGTTGAAGTCCTTAAATTATATTATACATAAAACATTTGGCTATATAAAAAAAAGGTTACAAATGTAAAATGGACAACAAAAAATAAATTATAATGCTACGCGACATTAGTTACACCTTAACTAAAGTATGCTTCTGTCTGGAACCCAAGACTATAATAAGATGGACCGTTTGCTTTGATATTCCTGTTTATTTGATGACTTGAAATACTTAGTTTCGGAATTTCCGATCTCACTACGTCCTCTAGACTTCCGGTTTAGTAATTCGCTAGGATTTTCTGAATGGAAAATTAAGATTAAAAATCGAAAGTTGTATACAGCGGAAGTCTTTAGGGAAGTTTAGGAGTCATTAAAGACAGTGTGCGCACGAAAATAAAAAAAAACAAGTGTTTTATAGTCTTTGATGGGACACCAACAACAAAAATAATAATCTATTATAATGTTCAGATAAACACAATGACAAAAAAAAACTTTTCTTATCCCATATGCAAGGAACAAAAATGCATATAAGTACTCTTCCTCCCCAGTGGCATTAGGGCATAAAATGGGCTACCTGAACAAACAAGAGTACCGTAACTTAACATCATTTACAACACGAATCAAAATGCAAGACTAAGACTCGAACCACGGATAAGCGTTGGACAATATAATGATCGTCTCTAACAGTATAAGATGAGACACATCCACTAAAGAACTCTTTTTTTTTTTTTTAAAGCCAGAACAAACACACGCAAAGATCTGTGAGGTTCATTTCCAATTAGTAGGCTAGGCCTATTCCCAGTCGTAATGTGTAAAACTATTCCTTAAATCGCTAAATTTAGTAACACTTTGGAAAAGAAGGTTGAAAAGCAATTCAAGAATTACGTTCTTTGAAGAAAAAAAATCACAAGTGATCTAGTGAAACTCAGGAAGACATAGAGTTTAAAAAGAAAACTTTCTTTTTGCTCCATACGCAAATAAAAATTATCTTTTTCTTCCAGGGATTGCATCGGTGCATGGAATATCAAGCCAAATTGATCCAAAGATATCCTTGTGAAGGCTATAGGATTTGTTCCCGAAGTCTGGCGGGTGTCCCTGAGTCTACCCGGCTCTGAATGGAACATGTCCTACAGTCCTTAGTTGGGGTGAAGTAAAGGCAGCTGGGCCTTGTCCTAGCCAAGCAATGCACTAGTATGCTGTGGCCGCAGAAACTGGTCAACGCTGCTTCACCGGCCCAAGTGATGCAAACATAACGGCATGGAAAAAAAAGTCATAATAAAAAAGGGGGAACCCTGAACTTATTCTAATAGATTCTATATGATTAGCGGAAACAGGCCATAGGCTACTATTTTCAGGAAAATACATATATCTATAATATATTTTACGATGAAATGTTGATAAGATGTAGGTAATAATGTAGACCCTTGGTTGGAAATCAAACTGGTTGTTGTTTTTACAAAATCATATTTAAATTTGAAGTAATGGAAAAAAAAAAGTATGTCTCTTTAATGTTGTTATGGTTTAATTAAAACAAATAGCGGCGGGTGCAAACAAACCAGGAAAACCAACAATTTAAACAATATAAACAAACCCGTGTCAAACATTGAAACTGGACTTGAGTTAGCATTTTTGCATAATATATGACTATAACATTACATTGCACTATTAACTTAGATAGCATTTTTGCATAATATATGACTATAACAATACATTGCACTATTAACTTAGATAGCATTTTTGCATAATATATGACTATAACAATACATTGTACTGTTAACTTAGATAGCATTTTTGCATAATATATGACTATAACATTACATTGCACTATTAACTTAGATAGCATTTTTGCATAATATATGACTATAACATTACATTGCACTATTAACTTAGATAGCATTTTTGCATAATATATGACTATAACATTACATTGCACTGTTAACTTAGATAGCATTTTTGCATAATATATGACTATAACATTACATTGCACTATTAACTTAGATAGCATTTTTGCATAATATATGACTATAAAAATACATTGCACTGTTAACTTAGATAGCATTTTTGCATAATATATGACTAAAACATTACATTGCACTATTAACTTAGATAGCATTTTTGCATAATATATGACTATAACATTACATTGCACTATTAACTTAGATAGCATTTTTTGCATAATATTTGACTATAACATTACATTGCACTATTAACTTAGATAGCATTTTTGCATAATATTTGACTATAACATTACATTGCACTATTAACTTAGATAGCATTTTTGCATAATATTTGACTATAACATTACATTGCACTGTTAACTTAGATAGCATTTTTGCATAATATATGACTATAATATTACATTGCACTATTTACTTAGATAGCATTTTTGCATAATATATGACTATAATATTACATTGCACTATTTACTTAGATAGCATTTTTGCATAATATATGACTATAACATTACATTGCACTATTAACTTAGATTACCCTACACGCCAGACCCCCGAAAAGACTTTTTTTTTTGTTTAAGGACGCCCCTTCACCCTTTTTTTTTTTAAATTCCAGTACACGCCCCGACCATGATGTCACCCTCTAATTGAAACGAGGCTTTGTTCGCCCTTCCTCTACATCTGATCGTCGTCTCGAGCACTCCAGTCAAAACAAAGATATTGAACGGACTGGAAGGGTTAGGGGGGGGGTGTTTGATAGGGAAGGGGGAGGGGGGCGCGGGAGGGGCGAGGGTTGAAAAAAACTGTCTCGCCGAAGAGTGCAAAAAGAAAAAAAGAATCATGAAAGAGGGCGTGAGTGTCCGTTACCCCCGTTTTCCTAGTCCGCCCCTGCACCCCAAAAATACACCCATTCCACCCCCACAGTTTTGGGTAAAGTTACATTTAAATGTTCAAAAATGAATGTTCAAAACAGGACTCTTCTTTTGTACTACATAGTCTATTGTTTGACTTATGTGTTGACTGTTTGATATGCTGTGTACGTTGTATGATATATGTTGTAAGATAAGCTTATATGTTGTATGATTGTGTGATATAAGTGAAAGTATAGTATCCCGTCGGACAAAATTAATCCATTGGGCCGGATGAGCGGCGTTCACCATATCTTTTAAGTTTTACAGACGTTCCTTCTAGACAGAAGATTATTACGTCCACTAGGCCCAAAACTCCTGCAGGGCGACAGGGATCGGTCGGAGCCAGGGATAGAACCCGCGAAATGTCGGTTGACAGTCAGGTGAACTAACCGCTGGACCAGCCGCCGTGGTCACGGCATATTAGGTGATTCCGTAGCCAGCACTATGCACAGCCGCCTTTACTTTGCCCCAATTAAGGTCAGGTACCCAGCAAGAGCCTGGTAGACTCAGGGACACCCGGGAAAAAAATCTCTAGTCACAGTTCTCTCTTTTCTTTTTAGAGGTTAAAATTTTATATTGTTTACTAAATGTGATTATTTATGTTGAAGAACAGTTCAGCTTAAGAAAACAAATATGCATGATTCACTGCTATTATTCATTTTTGTCTTTGACTATGGCTGCCTTTATTGTTGTTATGTACTAGACTTTGTGGCAAATGAATATTGTTGAAAATATTGTTTATTGTTCAAGTGGTTTCAAGAAGCATTGAGTGATTTCATGTATCCCCCCCTCCTCCTAGCCACCATCAGTCGCGTCCTGAGCGTGACGCCGAGTCTATGAAGACTCGGTTGAATTCATGCATCGGTTAGGGACAGTAAAGGCAACAGGGCGTTGGGTTAGCCACACACTCAGACTTGTAAGCCTACACAAAAAGTTAACCAGCTACAATAGAATTGTTAAATGGTCTTGTACCGACGCGCTGCCACATGAGTTCCACTGGAATGACATCATTCAATACATCTTATAATTGTTATTTTAAATTCTGGGCTCAGATATTTTTTCTTAACAATTGCACACGTAAGATTTATTTAAAGTAGGCCCTAGGCCTAAAGTTTGGAGAAAGACATCTATCCGGTATTACATAATTTAGCACGTAGCGCCCCATTGATACTTTTTCTTTAAACCACCCCAATACTAATGAAATTATTATGAAACAATGTCCAGACAAACAAAACTAAAATAATTTGTCTGTTTTTTTTAATTTAATTTGACGCATTTCTTCTTCTTGTTTAAAAAAAATAATCTAAAATGGCCACCATAAACATGATGTGCTTAATGAATGAGTCGTGCACGTAAGCCTTCTTCTCATTGGATGAATTACGCTTTTCTCATTGGCCAAAATAAATGATGAGCGCTCTTATTTTTTTCTTCTTACGTCTGCTTCTTTTTTTTTCTCTTCACTCTTCACTGTTTTAAATCGATCTTTTGCTCGGCGCGATGAAGCAGACGACTTGCTAACATTTTCTTTTTGTCTGGTAACAATTTTTTTTTTAGTGTGTTCTCAACTAGACGTCTAGATCTATAATCGTTTACACACACACACACAAATCCAAGAGGATGAAAGTCAATCTAAGTATTCGCTTATTTATGAACATTAAATTATAATTTAGAATAACAACACAGGGGTCAAATAACCTATTACAAAAATCAGATAGACATAAAGATTAAAAAACTTTTCTTTATCCATATGCAGGACAAACAAACAAACGCAAATAAATTCTCGCTCTTCCTTAGTGGAAGCCGGAATGGGTTGCCCGAACAAACCAGGAATACCCATAAATTAGCATAATTTCAAACCCTAAATTGGCCTAAATCAATAAGCAAGACTAGACTCTAATCGCGGATAAGTTAGATCACCGGACTGTCAACCAAAAAAAAAAAACAACGGACAGGTCGCGGGTTCTATCCCTGCCACCGACGGATCCCTGTCGCACTGCAGGAGTTTTGGGCCTAGTGGACGTAATAATCTTCTATCTAGAAGGAACGTCTGTAAACTTATAAGATAAGTGTGGGACGCATTACCCGTCTGTACAGAAGGGGCGTATGTAACATAATATTAACACAAGATGGGGAATGTAAAAATAAAATTGTATCCTTTTTGTAATGACACTATCTAGTCAACCGATTTAGTTTATATTATCCCTGTGCGGTAGATCGGGGAGGCTTAAGTAAAAAAAAAGGTACCCCCCATCACACCAATGTCATCTACAAAGTACGTGAAGCAAGCCTTGACAAGTTTCCGTGGCCTCGGCATACTAAGAGATTGTGTCGCCATCACGCAACAAGCGGTAATCCGCCAACGGCAACTAGAGCAGGAAATAAGGGTGGAGGGGGATGTAAAACTGAATCAATAAAAGTAAAGACATTATTGTAGGGGTATCATTTTCTTGTTTTATATAGGCCTGCTTATTCTGGCATTACAGGCCCTTGTGTTGGTAGTAGATGGGTTGGTATGTAGGAAGGTATATAGGAAGGTTTATAGGAGGGTGCATAGGTAGGTGGGTATATAGGTAGGTAGTTGGGTGGGTAGGTAGGTATATAGTCAGGTTTGTAGGTAGGTGAGTAGGTAGGTTGGTTAGTAGGTGGGTGGTGGGTAGGTAGGTATGTAGGGAGTATGGTGGTATGAAGGTGGGTTGGTTGGTAAATAGGTATGTAGGCAGGCAGAGAGTTGGGTATTTAGGTAGGTAGATAAATAAATAGATACATTGATTGATTGATTGAAATATATATTGATCGGACAGACATACTAACGAACATATAAACAGACAAATAGACAAACAGGCAGACATACAGATAGATAGATAGATAGAAGAATATATAGCTAGATAGATAGATAGATAGATAGATAGATAGATAGATAGATAGATAGATAGATAGATAGATAGATAGATAGATAGATAGGTAGATAGATAGATACATTGATACCTTCAAAAAGAACTTAAAAACTCATTATTTCAATATTTATCTCAGTTAACATGCTTTAGAGCCCTACTGTCTTACCAATGTTAGGTCGGCCATTTTTTGTTTTAATTTGTTTGATATGTTCTATGTTTGTTAAGTTTTGAATCATCATTTAGTTTCTGTATCTCTTCGCCTATAGATTGTATCCGTGTTCTTAGTTGTTATGTTCAATGCGCTCTGAGCTTGCATTATGTTTGTTGGCAGCGCAATATACAAATGTCATTACTATTATTATTTATTATTATTATTACAGCAAAATTAACCTATGCCTGCATTCATAGATCCCCATATATATATAATCATTAATATAGTTTTACTCTGCACGGAGTCAAGCCTAAAGATAACCTTTGACACTCTACACGCTTGAACAACTCGGACACCATGTTGCGAAAATTGTATAACGAAACGTAACAGTTGAGATAGAACTGTCTGAGCTGCATAGGACAAGCACCACATAGGGCAGTGGGCATCACGATGTGCATTACATCCATAACCAACAGACATCATCTACAAGACGTGGGCCCCCTCCGAACTACATAAAAATACAATTCGAGAAAACCAACTAGATCTATACCTTTTCTAGAGTGCCATCAGTGGGATTCGAATCGTACCCTCCCACAATCAACGTTAGCAGTATAGCTATCAACTCTACCATCCGGTGAGTAAATTATGGCTTGGGTTGGGGGGGGGGGGGGGCAGGAGAGAGATAGCGAGAGGGGGAGTGCTTCGAGTACAGCTTGCGCAGTTCTCGCATTCGTTATTAATTTTTACCGTATTTATGAACTGTCTGTATGCTCATGTTTCACGAGTGGCCTAGCCAGGATTTCCAAGGTAAGGATGGGTCAAAGCGCGAGGCTGGAGGCGAGGGGCACATAGCGTTAGTGGGTGGATGTAGGCGGGGAAAACAGCAGGCCAGTCCTAAACTGGTGCACTATTCCCTCCCCCCTCCTCTTTTCAACTATTGGGGAAAATTAATAGGCCCTATTTTATCTACGTATCAAAAGATTGAAACGTAAAATTAGATTCATTAAACAGTTCTCCCCAAAAACAAAAATCCTCGGTTTGGAAAACAAAAATGCCCCCCCCCCTTCCTTTTCTCCGCCTTTTCTTCGTGGCTTCGCCAATGATGATCATATATTAACATTTGTCTCTCTGCACTTAACTTTAACACCGAGCGTCTGTCTAACACAACCCATCGTCGTAAAAAAAAAATAATTGGAGAAATTCGCATGACGTCATTTATGAACGGCCCATTATGCTAAACCAGCGTTTCCCAAACGTAGTTGTTTTTTCAACGACCCTACTTTGTGTGTGCCCTCTAACATTAAAACATGTGTATCGCCCATAGATCTACCAGCCTCTAAGTAAGATAATAAATATAACAGATAAATCAGAACAAATGTTCGACACAAGGAGTGACGTCTCTATGCTCGAAGCCTGCAGCTAAAATCGGGTTCAAATTTCAAATAACATTACGAAACCTCCGCCGAGGGGCAAATATAGGCCCTGCCCTGAGCTTTCTGTTAAAGATTTATCTCTGAAACACGTGATCATTTTGCCTTTTTTTAATTTTTGCAACCAAATAATTTATGCTTTTGTGGCGACCCATTATTTCAGAAAATTCTTTAAAATATTATTTACTTTTTCTTTCTTAATTAAAATGCACATGTGAATTTTTTTTTTCTAAATATTGATTTCGCGCGCGCCAGCCAAGGCAGATAAAAATGAATATATTTAAATAAAGCTTTCGGTTCTGGGTGCTGTCCCTTGAAAACTTTGCCTTGCAGATATTTTTGAACAGCCAAACACCGGTTTGTAAAATGCGTAGCTTCTGTGGTAGTGTACGGGTACGCAGTGTTATATAGTACATAGTGAATGTATACTTTATATTAAGCCGGCTGGTCCAGCGGTTAGTTCACCGGACTGTCAACCAAAAACCAACTGACAGGTCGCGGGTTCTAGCTCTGCCACCGACGGATCCCTGTCGCCCTGCAGGAGTTTTGGGCCTAGTGGACGTAATAATCTTCTATCTAGAAGGAACGTCTGTAAACTTATAAGATATAAGAAACGTATATTTTGTGTTATATAATACATAGTGAATGTATATTTTATATTAAATGTATATTTTGTGTTATATAATACATAGTGAATGTATATTTTATATTAAATGTATATTTTGTGTTATATAATACATAGTGAATGTATATTTTAAATGAAACGTATATTTTGTGTTATATAATACATAGTGAATGTATATTTTAAATGAAACGTATATTTTGTGTTATATAATACATAGTGAATGTATATTTTAAATGAAACGTATATTTTGTGTTATATAATACATAGTGAATGTATATTTTAAATGAAACGTATATTTTGTGTTATATAATACATAGTGAATGTATATTTTAAATGAAACGTATATTTTGTGTTATATAATACATAGTGAATGTATATTTTAAATGAAACGTATATTTTGCGTTATATAATACATAGTGAATGTATATTTTAAATGAAACGTATATTTTGTGTTATATAATACATAGTGAATGTATATTTTAAATGAAACGTATATTTTGTGTTATATAATACATAGTGAATGTATACTTTATATTAAACGTATATTTTGTGTTATATAGTACATAGTGAATGTATACTTTATATTAAACGTATATTTTGTGTTATATAATACATAGTGAATGTATATTTTATATTACACGTATATTTTGTGTTATATAATACATAGTGAATGTATATTTTATATTACACGTAGGCCTATATTTTGTGTTATATAATACATAGTGAATGTATATTTTATATTACACTTATATTTTGTGTTATATAATACATAGTGAATGTATATTTTATATTAAACGTATATTTTGTGTTATATAATACATATTGAATGTATATTTTATATTAAACGTATATTTTGTGTTATATAATACATAGTGAATGTATATTTTATATTAAACGTTTTTTTTTTTGTGTTATATAATACATATTACATATTGAATGTATATTTCATATTAAAGTTATATTTTGTGTTATATTATACATATTGAATGTATATATTATATTAAACGTATATTTTGTGCTATATAGTACATATGAATGTATATTTTATATTAAGCTTATATTGTGTTTTATATAATACATATTGAATGTTTATTTATATTAAGCTCCTATTTTAACGTTAATTTCTCATTCCATTCAATCTTTCATGTCACGCATACCTAGCAAATAGAAAAATGTGATGAACCTGAAAATAAAGAGTTTATTAAGAAAGAAGAAACACGCAGTCAGACCAACGTGTCTCAATGTTCACTGTTTGTTTAATTTGTTCACAAGCTAAATTCTCCGGCGTTTTCCGGTGGAAAATAAAACAGGCTTGTACAAGCTACAGATACAAATTTCATCAACTACAATGAAGAGAAAGCTATAGTGTCACTAGATCACTGATCTCTAAAAAGAATGGATTAGGCTCGGAAGTAACATTCTTGAGGAAATTTCCGCCATTTTGTTTATACTGTCACTGATCAATATATATAATTACCGTGAGTTTGTTTATTAAAAATTTATTTAGATGTTTGTTTCTGCTCTATATTCTCCTAAGCCGTTTGACTAATCGGGTTAAAAGTTAAATGTATAAATTGGAAACGTCCTCCAAAATAAAGTTTTATTTTTTAACAATATTGCATTATTGCTTAATTCGTTAATTTTTTTTTTAAATAAACTTAGACCTATTACTAATCACCGCATGTTAAGGTTATACAATGGGCGCAGTTTCCTAATGATGTCCCTTTGAAATGCTTTCAAATTTAGTGTGTGTTCGGGACCTGGTTTTTCCGTAATGCGAAATATTGCTGTCTACTTTTTTTATTGTTTGGTATTTGTTTTCTTTTGATCGTATTATTGTTAGTTTTATATTAATAATAGGAAGTCAGAAGCGTGACAGCAACAATCCATTTGCATATTGTGTAAAATGGCAGCAACATAGATTCCGTTCCGATCTATTTATAGATCAGTGGCACAGTAAGTTTTAGACACAATTTTGTTTATATCGGTAAGTGCAGTGGACATTTTTAGTTCTTCCTTTCTTGTATAGATCAGTGCTTTTCTTCACTTTGCTCAAACCAATTTATTAATGAAGGCGCAATCCATTCTTTGTATAGATCAGTGCACTAGATCTAAAAATAAAGACATTTATACCTAGCCTATATATTGTAGTCGGGTAAAAAATAGGCACGTTTTTTTATTCAACAAAAAGCTATAGGCCTATTGTCCTGTGTTGCTCCGTCGCTCGGGGATTTACAATCATTTTTTTTTAAAGTAATATTTATTGAAATTAATTTTGTTTAAAAAAAAAAAGGGTATTGACTAACTGGAGAATCGAACCCGGGTCGACCGCGCGGTATATTGTTATTATTATACGTTATTATGTACTCGTCTAGCGATATGTGCCAAGTCAAATTGCAAAGATAAAATGTGAGGCATTAATGTCACAAGTCTTTAAATAAACCAATTTGATTAGCTAAATACACACACACACAGAGCTCTATGTATATAGATGATACAATCAGAAAGACCAAAGATAATTTTTTTTTTAAGTTTCATATTTTCCGTATCCATGGACCAGTTTGACTAATAAGTTATATCAACTTATATCCTTCTTCCCGAGAAACATTGGGGCTTGAGAATGGATTGGCTGAACTAATCAGAAAGGAAAAAAAAAAAAGAATCAACGATTTATTATCACTGTTCAGCTCTTATCAAAAAGCAAGACCTAAACAGAGGATATGAGTTATTGATATTAGAAGGCGCGTCGGTGCCCCAGAAGGTACTCTGCCTTGGCAACCTCTTTATTTATATATTACAAGCTACATTTCCCGGTGTTGCCCGGGTGAAAAAAAACAGGACTGTATAAGGTGCAGATAAAAATGTTATAAACTACAATGAAAAGAAAGATATAAATGTAATATTTAAAATATTTTTTTACTGAAGACTTTTAAGAAAGTAATTTAAAATAAATAGTGTAATCGGGTAAACAACTAGGCAAGTATTTTTATTTTTAAAAAATCTAAATTGCCCGTAGATTTACAATGTCTTTTGTTTTTAAAAGTTTACACACAAAAAAATGTTAGAAAAAAAGGTATAGTCTAACTGGAGAATGGAACCCGGGTCGCCCGCATAGCAGTCGGCTACGTTAACCACTGAGCTAGCGAAGACATGTCCGATGTGAAAAATTATTAGACAGTATATAATATAGACCTAGGCCTGAATAGGTCAGTGACACAAACTCACGTGTTTTCAAATTGATCAATGGGGATCCGTGGGGACACAAACACAATCTTTATATTTATATATATATATTATAGATAATATCCTATATTAATGTGCCCGGTACTCCGGCTAAAATTAAATGTTTAAATAAGCTTACACTTTTACTACCCACTTAGTTATGATGAGCACAATAGTCTTAAGCGGTGATAAATATTGTCCGGTAATTTAAACGTGAATGATATTTTGTTATTTTTGGCAATCTCTTTATTATATTATGTCGGTTAATGCTACATTTATTTGCTTTGTCCTATATTTTGTAAAGTCTTTAGATTATAAATCAGCTATATATTGTTTAGCCTATGGAACCAGTGGCGTAGCTAGGGGAGGGGGGAGGTCCAAATTCGAAAGTCCCCCCGGGCCCCTACTTGAGGGGGGCCCCCAAAGGAGTGTCCGAATGTTTTTTTCTGCATCAGGCGCTACCGTAAGATACATAAGCAGCAAATTCTAAATACAATGTGTTCATATAAGGGGGCAGGTATATATATCGAAAATGTGCATCGTCGCCATCGTATGGAGAAAATACCGTTCAGCCCGTCCCGGGTCAGGAGGGTGTCCCTGATTCCACCCAGCTCTGATGGGCACCTGACCTTAGTTGGGGTAAAGGTAAAGTAAAGGCGGTTGTGCACAGTGCCGGCCACACAATCACTCTGACTCAGTATGCCGTGGCCACAGAAGCTGACGAAAGCTGCTTCACCGACCCAATGGGTCAATTTGGTCTGATGGGATACTTTACTTTTTTTTTATTTTTACTATATGTGACGAGAAGACAGGGAAGTTTGCTTAAACAATACGAGGTCACATTAAAAAAAAATACATTTGCATCTTTATATAACATTAACACACTTTAACAAGTTTCATTAAATAAAGTAATTACACTGTTTATTGTAATACTTATACGACAATGGCGATACAGAAGATGATCTGAAAGATGCTATTGTTTTCAAATTGGAAATATGATGAGTTGTTTTGTTAAGGGGGGGGGGAGGGGGTTGCACAGCTTTGTATCCTCATATTGAGAGAGAGAAAAAAAAAGGGGGAGGTCATTTTTTTATGACGACTTGTGACAACGGGGGGGGGGGGGGACGTTAAAAATTGGCCGAAATCGCCTGACGTCATTTATGGACGGCACACAATATTTTTTTTTTTTTTAAATTTGTGCTCACTATAGTCATTACTGTGACATGAACAGGTGTAAACAGAAATTGTCACTCTGGTTTTAAGATATACGATAGTATAACAAAGACAAATTAGATAACCCCAACATACCATACAGACCATACACGTACGTATTCATTAATAAATTCCTATAATACCATCGGTATATCAATTTATTAGAACCCTCCTATTTTTTTGTCCGCCCTCGTGCAACCTTCATTCACTCAGAGTTGGCAGCAGTTTTACCGAGGTAGCTCCCGACCGATGTCGAGCTGCAAGCCAACACATGCCTACATATTATTATTATTATTATTCCACCATATATTCCACAATTTCTTCCTTGCTGTGTTGTTTTGTTTTTTCTATCACTAGAGTTTTGGGAGGTGTGGGTGGTGGGCAGTGGTTGAGGCGGTGCTAAACAATCCCGCGCTAAGTGATAGGGACGGCGTGTCTGCATTGAGTCTGCAAGTGTGTGTGTCTGTGCGCGCGTGCGTGCGTGACGCGGCGCACGTTACAAGCAGCGTAGCTCGCAGCGCCCCACAACACTCGGGGTATCTATGTTTCAAAATGAAGAGAGGGCGTCCAAAATAAGTGGCGTGCCGGCTCGATGTGTGCAGCCCCCCCCCCCCCACCCATTCCCCCCCGGTCCGCCTACTGTTCTTATTTAATTCCATCAAGGTGAAATTTTATGTTTACATTTTCTTTAGCATGCAACTCTAAACGGAGCTATTCTGTTTTCATAGTTTATGATTCGTAAATAGATCTACTGTCTATTAAAACGATAAAAAATGAGGCATTAATGTCACAAGTCTTTAAATAAACCAATTTGATTAGCTAAATACATACCCTAGGCTAGGCCTATAACACCATGCATGACTACCACACTTAGGGGAAAACCGTGATCCATTTTATAAATCTAAGTATAATGCTGAGATAAACATTATAGGCCTAAGCACACACAAAAAAAAAACACTGTCCTTATCCCTTATGCGAGCACAAATCCATTGTAAGTACTCTTTCTTCCCGAGTGGCATTCGGGCATGGAATGGGTTGCCTGAACAAATCAGGAAACCTTAAACATCACTTAAAACACGAATAAAAATGCAAGACCACGAATAAGCGTAGGACACAATAATCTTCTTACTTACAATTATTCTCTAATATTGAAGAAGAAGATTATGGTATATTAAACAGTGCATGTTTTCACATCCAGCATCGTGGATCGCTCAAAGGTGTCAGGGATTATGTTTATATCAATAAAAAGATAATATCACTTGTAACACGATCATTTAGAACAGGATTCACCCCCCCCCCCCCACCCATTTTACCAACCCTAACCTAAACCTGAGCAAAACAAGAGAGCAAACTACTTGCGCTGCCCCGCCCCCACTCAGCCCCCCCCCCCCCCCATCCTTTTTTTCCCCCTTACTATGGTCTAAATATAAGCCGTGGAAATCTGAATATTTTATTCTGTTCAAGATTTTTTTTGAAAGTGATTTTTACATAGAAATAGTAGGCCTATGGTTATTTACACTGGCAAAGTTTAGTTTGATTGAAATGATATTTTCATGGCTCATTGTTGATACAACGTATAATATAAAGCTATCTATTGGAACTAGATTTATGGGGCTATAGATCTAAGAGTATATAGTAGAGGTATTATCAGAGCTAGGTCCATAAAACCAAAGGCTTGGACTATGATTATATACAGCACAGATCGTATGATACAGGGGTCGGCAACTTATGGAGCGCATGTCATACTTGGCACGCGAGCAATTTTTAATAGCACGCGGAAGATCCCTAAAAAAAAAAAAACAATTCATGTTTTTTCTACAAGAAATTTAGTGCTAGAGCAGGTATCGGCAACCTACGCAACGCTTGCCAAAATTGGCACGCAGAGCTAATTGCGGTGGCACGCGAAAGACCACCAAAATGGGAATTAAAGTTACTTTTACAACAAACTTAGTGCCTGAGCGAGTTGACTTTTAGACCTTTGCATGCTGAATGAATTAGAAATCCTACTTTGGCACACTATTATCAAAAGGTTGCCGACCTCTGACCCAGTGCTTTACTGATCTAAGAACATAGACTAGAACATTTGTTTTACGCCTTTTCATTCAATTCCCTGTCAGCACGGTATACTGGCCCAAGATTCGGCCAATATTTAAATAGTCTCACACTGTTGTTTTAAATATTGCGCCAATGTTGGGCCAATATATATTGTGTTGTTTAGGGTTGTTGTGGCTATAGGCCTGTGTGTGTGTGTGAAGTATTTCATGAACTGCTCAACAGCTGTAAACGGTTGCGAAGTGTAACGGTATTATATTGTATTGTTTACTAAGTTGGCGTTATTACTGTACGTATGTGCAATGCAGACATGCCTACCCCTAAGAACAAAAAAGAGGAACAATCTTGATGAAAAAGAGGATTTTTCATCAAAAAAGCGGAACACTCTTTATCTAACAATCTTTTATAACAACAAAAAAAAAAAAAAAAAAAAAAAAAAAAAAAAAAAAAAAAAAAAAAAGCTAAAATCTAGGCCTATTATTAGATTTAAAATGTAGGTAGGCTTACGTTTCACGTTTACGGTTGCGAAGTGTAACGGTATTATATTGTATTGTTTACTAAGTTGGCGTTATTACTGTATGTATGTGCAATGGCTTAAATGCATTGGACAAATAATACCACAGATTTAAGTTTAGAGTCATTGAATCCAAAAGGATTTGTTTAAACCACATCTGCTTAAATAAAAAAGGGAGGGGAGGGGTTAAATAACATCTAATCAATACCTGTTACGCACACAGACAAACACATATTGTATATAGACACACACACACAAACACACATACTTAACTACACACATAAACACATTACAAACACGCATAATATGTATGACTGTTAAAATATGTGCTGTAAGAAAAATAAAGTATTTTCATAAGTGTAAACTTGAACTTTTCCCAGTTATTTGCATTTCACCTTTTTACTCCCTTTATTTTAAGTTGCAATGTCTGCAATCGTCAATCGTCAATGCATGGTGCAAAAATTGGCTTCGATTTTTCGACCACTTCCCGTGGTCCGATCGAGCTGAAATTTGGACAGCAGATTTGTGGCGCCTAACAATACATCCTATCAAATTTTCAGTTAAAACGACTTAATAATACTACACTTATGACAATATTCATTTCTTAAAAGGAATGTATAAGAAATATTTTGATTTCGCGTTAAAAATGCCTGTGAAACTTTTTCGGCGCAAAGCTAGAAAAAAAAATTATGCGCTAAGATTATTTTTAGAACAATTCATACTGAGTATGGAGATATTTTTGAGATTTGCGACTTATGACAATATTCATTTCTTAAAAGGAAAGTATAAGAGATATGCCTGTGCAACTTTTTATAGTTTTTCGGCGCAAGTGTAGAAAAAAAAAATATGCTTCACACATTTAACCAAAAATGCGCAATCGTTATAATTAGATATGTATTTGCCGACATTACCGATTCGAAATTTTAGTTTTGAAGTGAAATCATTGTTATTGAAGGGTACAAATTAGTGAATGTTTACATTCGTGCTGTGTTTACTGCAAGCATTACATTACCGATTGGAAATTTTAGTGTTGAAAATTAATAAGGTATGATATTACTTATACTCCCTTTATTTTAAGTTGCAATGTCTGCAATCGTCAATCGTGGTGCAAAAATTGGCTTCGATTTTTCGACCACTTCCCGTGGTCCGATCAAGCTGAAATTTGGACAGCAGATTTGTGGCGCCTAACAATACATCCTATCAAATTTTCAGTTAAAACGACTTAATAATACTACACTTATGACAATATTCATTTCTTAAAAGGAAAGTATAAGAAATATTTTGATTTCGCGTTAAAAATGCCTGTGTAACTTTTTATAGTTTTTCGGCGCAAAGCTAGAAAAAAAAATTATGCGCTAAGATTATTTTTAGAACAATTCATACTGAGTAAGGAGATATTTTTGAGATTTGCAACACAGATATTTTTCTTTGGGGTTTCATTTCCAGTAGTCAATCTATTGTTTAATTACATGATGGTAAACTTAGTTTGCAAATAAAGGGAGTATAATGAAAACTTCGTTTTTATGGTTTTCTTGTTACTCCCTTTATTTTAAGTTGCAATTTCTGTCTGTCTGATTGCAATCATGCGTCGTGGGAGCAAGAATTGGCTTCGATTTTTCGAACAGTTCCCGTGGTCCAATCGAGCTGAAATTCGGACAGCAGACTTGTGGCAACTAACAAAACATTCTATCAAATTTTCAGTTAAAACAACTTAATAATACTACACATATGACAATATTCATTTCTTAAAAGGAAAGTAAAAGTAAAATATTGGTTTCACTTTAAAAATGCCTGTGCAACTTTTTATAGTTTTTCGTCGCAAAGCTAGAAAAAAAAATTATGCGCTAAGATTATTTTTAGAACAATTCATACGGAGTAAGGAGAAATTTTTGAGATTTGCGACACAGATATTTTTCTGTACGTTTCATTTCCAGTAGTCAATCAATTATTTAATTACATGATGGTAAACTTAGTTTGCAAATAAAGGGAGCATAATAAAAACTTCGTTTTTATGGTCACCTTTTTTTTTCAATTATTACCGTAAGCTAAAATGAATGCTTAAGAAAATGTAACCCATTTTTAAGTTGGCAAAACCCAAGTTCTAACCTTTTTTAGTTTCAATTAAAGGAACAATTATTGATGTCTGGAGGAACACTTGTAAAAGTACAGTCAAGGTAGAACTTAAGATGTACCGCTTGCTCTAATATCTCTGCTATTTGATGACTCGATTGACTTCTTTTCGGAATTTCCGATTCCCTTTTGCACTGTACTGTACACTTCCGTTTTATTCAATCGCTTTGACGCCTTTGATGTATGTTCTCAATGAAAAATTGTATTTAAATCGAAAGCTGTATACAGCGGAAACATTTAGGCTAACGTAGAAGCCATTTAGACAGCGTGATTGGATGCGCACGGAAAAAGAACATAGGGCTTATATGCTCTAAAAAGAGAGCAAGCGGTCCATAGTATAATAAAATGTATATAGTCTTTTATTAAGAAATTGTCCACTCAATGGTGGAGGCCAAGGGAGGATACTGTGGTCTAATGAAAGAATGAGTCTTGGATTACCCTTCCTTGGGTGCAGTATAAAGTTCAGATTTTTGTTTACTATCCCTGGACCCTGAGGTCAACACTGACTCAGACCGTCTTAGACGAGGCACCCAAACAACACATGGTTTAGGCAAGTGATGGCCGCCACGCAATGACAAATCAGGGAACTCAGAAGCATGAGACATATGATCTTTTCAATGTCCACAACTACAAGGTATACTTCGAAATTGTGACAGAAGTCAGCATATAGTAATATAGTTATCTCATTCGTTCACTCAGTGAATCACTGTATCAAAATCAAAGGAGTCAAGATCTACTACTCTATCTATCTAAAGACCTGCACAATAGTTCAATGTTTCAGTGATACGTTTTGGTGAGAGTAACATTTCTTCAAGCCAACAGATTGCCATTGACTAGAGCAGGGGTCGGCAACCTTTTGACTTTTGATAATGTCGTGCCAAAGTAGGATTTCTAATCCATTCAGAGTGCCAACAGCCTAAATGTCAACTCGGTTTAGCACTCAATTTCAAATAGAAGATACCAGTACTTGAATGGGTTTTTTAGGAGTCTTCCGGGTGCTATTGAAAATTGTACTGCGTGCCAAACGTTTCGTAGGTTGCCGACCCCTGCACTAGAGCATCGACCCCTGCACTAGAGCATCGACCCCTGCACTAGAGCATCGGGCATCAAACCTGATCAATACACAGTAGGCCTAGTCCTATTTATCCCTACAAACACTAGTTTTTTTTAATTAGACAATGTGGTTAAACTACATAAAATATGATGAAAAAAAGGCAAAATCAAAACTGGGACATAACTTTGTTGTTTTTTGGAGCCTGGTTTTAAAAAGTCAATTTTTTTTTAGAGAATGTTTAAAAAAATATGGATACAGAGAAATGTGAAAGCACTAATGTTTAAATTATATCGTACACCCTGTTTTTGGAAAATGTATCAACAATTGAAATTTTAAAACCCAATACAAATTTCATGGGAAAACATTAGATTTTTTGTTTTATAAATATTGTAATGATAATTTAATTTTATCTTTGGGTGACACAAAAGGCAGCAAAAGCACAAAAACAATAGAGACAAACAGTATATAGTTGACAAACAAAAACTAACAAATATACATAAGGAAGTGAATCTTGCAGTTTTGTTGAAAGAAAAAGTAAGTTTGTTTAAAAAGTAAAACAATAAAAAACAAAAAGGAAACTTATTATTTCAATTATTTTCTCTAGAGTTGATTAGAGTCTCAAATTAAAACTGTTGTATAGAAATGGGAAAGTGAAAACCTGCACATTTAAAAAGACTAAACTGTATTGGCATTCTTGAATAACTTAGCTTGCGGAATTAGTTAGTACCCGGTAGCCAATCTAATAATATGGGGCAAGGTGGCCTTACGGCAGCGCATTGGGATGGCGTACTGAAGGTCCCTGTTTCGAATCCTTGTGCAGGCTAGGATTCTTTCCTGGGTCTGGAGGGTGTCCCTGAGTCTACCCAGCACTGATGGGTCCCTGAACTCAATTGGGGTAACGTAAAGGCGGCTGTGCATAATACTGGCCACACAATCACCTAGTATGCCATGGCCACAGAAACTGGTGAACGCTGTTTCACTGGGCCTGTGGATCAATTCGATCCCACAGGTTTACTACAATCTAATGATGGATAATCAAGTTCTTCTGATGAATAATATAAAAAGTGTTAAGAATGATATGTCAGTGAAAGATTGTATCAGATATAAAAAAAGGTTAAAAAAAGACACTAACCCTTCTTGGTCTGACTCGGACTGATATTCTGCCGAGGATCCAATCTCTTTCTTAACTGCCGGAGAACACAGAGAGACCCTGTCGCCTTCTACTCTGATCAACGGCTTAGACGGGGAGCTCTCAGGGTCGTGATCCGTGGACGAACGTCCCAGGCTCTGGGTGGGGGCCGGGCCCTCGATCAACGCCGACACCATGAAGGAGTTTTTCAACGAGGTCTTATGCAAAGCGTGAACGTTTTTCACGGAGAGATCAAGGAGGCTGTCGTCCAGCAGAACGCTGGAGCCGCTGCTGTTGAGGATGCTGCCGTGGAATGATACCTGACCGTGGCCCTGAGTTGGTTTCGCTTGTAAAGCCTTGAAAGTCAAGGGCTTTGCATTGTTTTGTCCCGCAACCGCTTGCGGTGATGAGGGTAAACATGAGGAGGATGAGGTTGTATTTTTCCTTACATCTGAGGTAGTAGAAGGAGGTAGCTGAAAGGCTGGATGGAGGTAGACCGTGGAGGATTCGCTGCAATGAGCAGCAGTTTCCGTTTTCAAGGAAGGCAGGCTTCCGGCGCTAGTGTAAGCTCCAGAAGACTGTCGCATTAGATTACTGAGGTAGGCGTTGGGAGAGCTCCTGGGGCAATCTGGTAAGGATGTGCTCAGCACAGGAAGTTCTCCATCTATACAGTTTTTATTCATTTGACCACTAAATAACGATGCCAAAATAGATCGTCCCACTAAATGCTGCTGCTTTTGCTGCTGAATGCTTGATAAAAAGGCTGCCGTTTGTTGTTGACCCTGATTGTTGAGGCTGCTAGTAGTTTGCTGTGGGTGGCCAGGTTTTTCCTCTGGCGCTTTTGTCCCGCGTTTCCAGTCAGGCTTTGTAAATAAAGTGACAAGTTTATTTGAGGTAGAAATTTTATATCCCAATCCCGGAGATTGTGCTTTAGTCTGCCACGAAAGTGTCTCACCATACGAATTCTCCCCGCTGTCTTCTCTGGCTGAGTTTGTTGTGAACAATCGTTCCAGAATGCTGCCAGCATTTGTGGCATTTGCTGAAGAGTATGAGCTGTAATGTTGGTAGTCATTGTCAGAGCCAGGAGCTGGAGATGAGTACGCCGGGCTTTTGGCACAGGCCGAGGCGGGTGAATTTTTGGGGGACTCTGATAAAAATAAGCTTTCCGACAGGCGTTGCTTGGCCTGATAGGCATGCTTGCTGTCTGGTGGCGCCGACAATGGGCTGCTTCTGAGATAGGTGTCGTAGCCCGCCTTCGCCTCATCGTACCAAATCAAACCTTCCTTGGTATCTATAGAAGTGTCAGCTCCGTGGCTCTGAATGTTTGACCTTACAACTCTGGCGGCAGGGCTGCCTTCCTAAAGACCATAGAGAAAAAAAGACACTTGAACAAATTTTGTATATAGTAATAGAGGCTGACCGAAACCAAAGTTTTAGTTTCGGCCGAAAACCTAACCATACCGAAAATTATAAATTGACTTTCGGCCAAAACCGAAAGTTTCCCTACACATTTAGCCAAACCAAAACATAAACCGAAATTGCCAAACAAAAGATATGAAAAGACTGCACATTTTTGTGTAATATTGACTAGCTTATGGGTACTCTAAGTAAACCATATAATATGTAATATAAAGGTAAAATAGATATTTGGCTGATGACCGAAAGTCAATATCAGTTTCTGCCGAAACCTAAAGCAAACCAAAATCTAACTTTTTATCTTCGAACGAAACAACACCGAAAGAGGTCATTTGTCTACTTTTGGCGCCAAAACCAAAACCGAATTTAGGTCAGCCTCTATATACTGATACAAAGGATCAAAGTATTAAATTGTTTTATTTTATTCCACTGTTTATTTTTTGCTTAGCTACCAGTGAAATAGAATGTTAATACTCTACATATGTCCAAGCATTAAATTCTTCTGTGAACACATATCGAGTGGCTTGAGTTTATTAGTATTGTGAACAAGATCCTAGACTGACAACAGAAGACCCCTGGAGGTGAACAATATGTACTGTCCTATAATTATCGTATTAACAGATGTGGTTGATTTTTAGAGCATTACAGTCCCTCGAGCAAGTTCACCAAACAATATGGCCGCTGCTCACATGGGGATAGTGTGGCAAGTACATTGGCCTGCTGCTTTATCTATATATTATATTTAAGTGTAAGTTTGTTTGTATGTGCATGTCACATACTTTTTGTAATACTGTACAGAATGAAATGAATTTTGGCAATAATAGTCTTTGTGTTACTGCAGTGAATACTCGCAAGGTTTTATCTTATATCTTATAAGTTTACAGACGTTCCTTCTAGATAGAAGATTATTACGTCCACTAGGCCCAAAACTCCTGCAGGGCGACAGGGATCCGTCAGTGGCCGGGATAGAACCTGCGACCTGTCAGTTGGTTTTTGGTTGACAGTCCGGTGATCTAACCGCTGGACCAGCCGACTTCACCATTGAAAGGATTAACGCTTTGGTCATCTCGGTAAAAAATGCACTATAACTATAAACTGAGAATGAGAAAAAGCATGCTGTGACAAGATTCTTTTCATTTGAGAATAAAGGAAAAACATTTCATCCATTTTTAAATTAACTTTATCACCAATAATTAGGCCGTGGTTAACTTTTATATGCAATTGATTGAAACAGAATTTGAACATTAAATTTAGAACAGGCACTTAATGCTGGCAATGTATATGTTACAGACAATCCATCAATCTAGAAGTTTTCTCTTTAATAATGCTCATTAACTTTAATTCCATATGTTGTAAATTGTCAACATATCAATGAAATCAATGAACATTTATTATGAGTAATAGCAGCTGTGTGAGAAACTGTTTAACTTTTAGCAGAATTATTATCTTTTTTAATTACTGGGAATTTAAGGTTTTATTTATAAGTTTTTGTGCAAATTGAACTTTTTCTGTTGTTATTCTAACTTTTACAAATGCATATTACCATAGTTGGTTTGTTGTAAGTTTTTAACAAATATTATTGGGGAAAATAGGACTAAATTTCATCCATTTTTTAAAGAGCAGCATGTTAAAATGTGAAGCAATGCAAATTATTGATTTAGGCTACATTAAGATTTTTATTTGTTTCACCCTACTTTCCCATTTGGCTTTTTTTATTTTCCAACCTTCACCTTTATTCCCCTCTATTACATTGGCTGAAAGCAAGCAAGGCCATGTTTAGAAAGACGGTTATATCTTTATCCCTTGGGCAATATATGATTTAATCAATTTGAAAAGCAAAAATGATGTTATAAACAAGGTTAAAGATTTAAGACAGCTCAAACACTATATAATATGTACACTGGCATTTTATTTTATTATGTTATTAAAATCATAATAACCATTTATCTTATACATTACAGACGCTCCTTTCTTTAAAGAAGATTATTGCAATTATCTGATCAATGAAAAATAAATAAAAACTAGTAATTTTCATCAATCATTACTAAATGCCTGACTTAGCTTCCCTTTAAATCCTAATCAAAACTCAAATCATAGATAAACATATGATGCAACAATTTTCTGCATTGAAGCAGCATCTGTAAACAGTTTAGGTAAGATTTTAATAACTTTGGATAATCACTAACAAGCCTATAAATTAGCATATGGCAGTAAGTTACAAGTTAGGCATGGCTTGCAACAACCCCTTGTAGCCTACTCAGGTGGTGACTTGGAGTGATTTCCACAGACACACAGCTGATATTGCTGAAACTAAGCGGCCTATATACCATGGATCTATTTTCAACTACCGGTACATTTTTTGTTATAACAAACGCTCGTATTAATATAGCAGTTTTGTGTTTTAATGGAATTGGAAGAGAGAAAATTTCAGACACAAAGTCTTCATCAAAAGTTGGTTATAACAGATTTTCTAAAATTACAAGGTTTAACAATATATTTTTTTGTGTATACATCGACTTATTTTACATTTTTTTAAAAACCTTTTGTAGAGCAATAAAAACAAAGCAGTCACTAGATAATTGTCTTCTTTGGGGGGTGGGGGGGGCTGAAGGAATTAGAATAAATGCATATAAGTTCTCTTTCTTCCCGAGTGGCATCCGGGCATGGAATAGGTTGCCTAAACAAACCAGGAAAACCAGTAACTTAACATCATTTAAAACATTAATAGAAATGCAGGACTAGACTCAAACCCCAGATCTGCGTAGGAGGTAATAATCTTCTTTATAGAAGGAGCGTGTGTAATGTATAAGATAAGAAATAAGATTTCATGAATTTGTTTGTGTAACTGACCTGTAGCTCGTCCCTGTCAATGAATTGATCAATGGTGGTGGGCCCATTCTTTGGTTTCTTTGGCGGTGGCATTCTTAACTGCATTTATTTCTAATGACCCGTATCCATGTAGGCATGTCCATGGCATACATTGCATGGCCTAGTAGGTCAATGCCTTGAGGTAGTTTACAGTTGTCCATGGATTGGAGCTGCAAATGTAGAAATGATTGAAAAATTCTTTACACAAAATTTAGTTTTATTTTAATTTAATTACAGAATTCATACAATTACCCACATACATCTTTCATGAAACAAGTTTTTATGTCATAGGTTCATGAAACAAGTTTATGTCATGGGTTCATGAAACAAGTTTATGTCATGGGTTCATGAAACTAGTTTATGTCATGGGTTCATGAAACAAGTTTATGTCATGGGTTCATGAAACTAGTTTATGTCATGGGTTCATGAAACTAGTTTATGTCATGGGTTCATGAAACTAGTTTATGTCATGGGTTCATGAAACTAGTTTATGTCATAGGTTCATGAAACAAGTTTATCTCATGGGTTCATGAAACAAGTTTATGTCATGAGTTCATGAAACTAGTTTATGTCATGGGTTCATGAAACAAGTTTATGTCATGGGTTCATGAAACTAGTTTATGTCATGGGTTCATGAAACTAGTTTATGTCATGGGTTCATGAAGCTAGTTTATGTCATAGGTTCATGAAACTAGTTTATGTCATGGGTTCATGAAACTAGTTTATGTCATGGGTTCTTGAAACTAGTTTATGTCATAGGTTCATGAAACAAGTTTATCTCATGGGTTCATGAAACAAGTTTATGTCATGGGTTCATGAAACAAGTTTATGTCATGGGTTCATGAAACAAGTTTATGTCATGGGGTCATGAAACAAGTTTATGTCATGGGTTCATGAAACTAGTTTATGTCATGGGTTCATGAAACTAGTTTATGTCATAGGTTCATGAAACAAGTTTATCTCATGGGTTCATGAAACAAGTTTATGTCATGGGTTCATGAAACTAGTTTATGTCATGGGTTCATGAAACTAGTTTATGTCATGGGTTCATGAAACTAGTTTATGTCATGGTTTCATGAAACTAGTTTATGTCATAGGTTCATGAAACAAGTTTATGTCATGGGTTCATGAAACTAGTTTATGTCATGGGTTCATGAAACTAGTTTATGTCATGGGTTCATGAAACTAGTTTATGTCATGAATTCATGAAACTAGTTTATAGGCCCTATCATGAGTTCATGAAACAAGTTAAACAAGAAAATATGATTGTCATTTTAAGTCAAAGTGGTGCAGACCAATAATAACACATATAATATTTAAAACAATATAACCAGAGACAGCAACAACCTATTACAATGATCAGATACACATAAAGTTAATAACATTTTCATATTCCAAATGCAAGAACAAACACATATCAGTTCTTTTTCTTCCTGAGTGACATGAATGGGTTGCCTGAACAAACCAGGGACACCAATAACTTAACATCATTTAAAACACAAATCACAATGCAAGACTAGACTCTAACCACAGATAAGTGTAGGACACAATTTTCTGTATGTAATGCAGGACTGTAATATATAAGATAAGAGACCATAAAAAAAAAGAGAGAATATGCCAGAAACACCTATTTAAGTTAAGTTATTTAAACACTATTTTCCCATTAAGTTTTTAAATCTAAAATAAGATTATAAAGTGACTAAAGATTTTTCTAGCTGTTTGCATCAGAATATAAGTCAGTAGTAAGGGTACATACTGTAATGTTTTTAATTCCGCAAATCAATATCTATTTTGTGAAAATATGCTTGTTTTTCTAATAGGTAGATTATTCAAACATCAAGTATCAAGTATAGGTACCGTACCCTACACAATAATCTTCTCTATAAATAAAATAAAGACTCCATGAGACGTTTTCAGTTTATAGTTTCATCAAATCAGAATACGGTAATTGATAGTTTTATAGAAGTAGCTTCTGGTAGCATTTAAGATTAAATAAAATATGTATATTGTGCCTAAGAGCGCAAGCTGCTCTATATTTTAATTAGATCACATACCAAATAACAATCATTTTGAACAAAATAGTAAAGTATCCCGTTGGACCAAATTGATCCAAAGGGCCAGTGAAGCAGCGTTCACCAGTTTCTGTGGCCACGGCATACTAGATGATTGTGTGGCCAGCACTTTACTTTTTAAATAAGGGCAGGTACCCATCAGAGCTGGGTAGGTTCAGAGACACCCTCCATTGTGCCCCCCTGAACAAAATAGTGGGGGGGGGGGGGGTTAATAACAAAAATTTATTTTCAAACATTAGCCCCAGAAAACTTGACTTATTTTTTTTTTGTAAATTAAATACAGGACAGGTAAATATACACCCAGGTACAAGTGAGAGAGAGAGACCATACAGAGTGAACAATTAATCACACACAAAAAATAATAGGTAATTGTAAAGTAAAATCTAATGTCTGCAGAATAAAAATAATCAATCATAAAGAAGGAATAACTAATCACAAAACAGAATAAGGTTACAACACACATACACACAAAAGGATAAATAATTACAAAACAAACTCAAATAAGACACAAGCAACCCAAAAAATTATAAACAATTATTTATTTTTTTTTAAATAAAGTTTTAAAAAATATCTATTTTTAGATCAATTAGATTTGAAGAATGCATTTTTTTTTTGTATATTTGTAAAATATATGACCCAAAAAGCATTAAAAGAAACAACAAACCTTATAATTAGATATTCGTGAAGTAGAAAAATTAATAAAGTGTTCATGGCTAAAAAAAATATTTATCTTTTGCATTTCCCTAGACGTACCATAAAAATATATAAATAATTATACAGCTGACCGCTTTTTTATGTATGATGTATGACGTGTATGTATAACGCACACTCGCACTTGTTTCAATGAATATTTGAAGAAGACAAAGATGCACTGTGGGGGGGTTTACAGCATCTAGAGTCTTCACATGATTTTCTCCCCTGTCATCAATTTTTTGTTCTAGGGACACAATGGCTGAGATGGATGTTACAGATGTCCTCTATAAACAAAACAAAAATGTCTCCATGTCACCGTGACATGCATGTCTTTATTGAACGTCCAATTCAATAAACTGAACAGAACGCTAAAACAGGTGGTGGTGGACAATGAACCTAGTTTTTTTAAAGAATTAACGCATAAAAATCTATTTCCCCCAATTAACACAAAGAAAATGTTTTTCTTTCTGGTTTTCAAAGTCCTTTTTTTTTTTCAGCCGGCAGCTTATACTAAGCAATATTATAAGAGTTTAAGCTTTGCTGTAAATGTATAGCTGTGGGCATTTAATTTGTTTTTATACACAACTAAAGATAATTGTCTCTTATATCAACAGTTACCATAGTTCTACTTTAAATTTGTGTTAAAAACAAAGGAAATGAAACTCCATACATATGTGTGGTGGGCAAAAATTTAGTATAATGGACCCATGTCTCAGCAAAGTTTGAGAATTGTTGCAAGTATCATACAGTATCCTAGTTAACATGCTTTAGAGCCCTACTGTCTTACCTATATGTTGGTTATTTTGTTTTAATTGTTTGATTTGTTCTATGTTTATAAAGTTTTGAATCATCATTTAGTTTTGTATCTCTTGGCCTATGGATTGTTCTTTGTTGTATGTTAAATGCGCTCTGAGCTTGCATTATGTTTGTTGGCAGCGCTATACAAATGTCATTATTATTATTATTATATTACTACAGTAAAACTCTATAACAGATGTGTCCTTCCTGTTCTTCTTTATGCTGCCAAATGTTGCAGCATGATGCAACAGCACTTTTGCACCAAGCGAGCACGCTAAAAGACTTGTCCCGATTACGACACTATAGTTTAGGAACAATATTTGTTAGTCCTTTCTTATCCCCCTCCCACCAATGCGTGAGGAACAGAAGCTTAAACTCTATCCACTCATTCCTTCAGATGAGTAAGGGAGTAAAGCTAAAAGCTGTGTGCTTTACATGTACAACAATGCTGGACATGAGCCAGCAGTTGCTGAGAATCACTCTGTTGGGGTTGATGGTAATGAAAGAACTAAATTAGACCAAGTGTTGTATCCCTTTATTTTCTTCTTATAAGAATTTTTTTTTAACAAATTTTTAATTAGTAAAATACATAAGGCATTTAATTCTAACCTAAGAAATCCAAATAAATGCTCAGATAAACATAAGCACAAAAAACGTTTCTGATCCAATTTCAAGACCAAATGCATATACCGGTAAGTCATCTTACTTCCAGAGTGACATCTGGGCATGTAATGGGTTGCCTGAACAAAACAGGGAAACCGGTAACTTAACACCAATCAAAATGGAAGACTAGAATCAGACCACGCATGAGCGCAGGACGGAATAATCTTCTTTATAGAAGGAGCGTCTGTAACTTCTAAGATAAGATAAACCCTTTGAATCTATTTTATAGTAGAATTGTGATAGAGAAAAATGATTATTTGTCACTTTAGAAGGGTAGATGGTGCTTGTTTTAAAACGTATGTCCCAAACATGCACAGTTGTTGTTGTTTGTTTTTTTGCATTAAGCAATTTGACATAAATAAGATAAGATAAGATAAGATTGCTTTATTGATCCAAATGAATGGAAAATTGACTTGATTACATAAATTCCTTTTTTCAGCATACCTAAAACAATATTAAAGAACCATTTGTACTCAAACACAATAGACATTCACGCACACTATCATACCATTTATCATACAAGAAAAAAGTAGGCCTATTATTTAGGAGTCAGCTATTGAGCCATCGTATTTCCTGGCTGAAAGGTGATTCTTTTGAAAGAGTCTTACTGACAGTGGAACAAAAGAGTTCTTAAATCTCTCTGTTCTTGCCCTTATAGAAAGAAGCCGACCACTTCGACTAGATATTATGTAGCTATCATGAAGCGGGTGTGCATGATCTTGGAGGATTTTATCAATCATAGACAGGCACCTTGAACTGAAAATATCCGCAAGAGATGGTAATTCTGTCTGTGTAGTACGAGAGGCTTTGTTTATTAGGCGGTCTATCCGATGTTTGTTCAATGTGGTGGTATTACCATACCAGCAGGTGATTGCAAAGGTTATGATGCTACCAACAGTCGCCGAGTAAAATAGATTCATAATGGTTTTCTCTATGTGAAATATTTTTAGTTTATTAAGACAGAAAAGTCGTTGGTGCATTTTCTTACAAAGGATTTGGCAGTGGTCAGACCATGTCAGTTTGTCAGTAATTGTGACGCCAAGATATTTATATTGCGAGACTTGATCTATTATTTGGTTGTTTATGTGCAAATTGCGTTTCTCCTTCCGGAAGTCTACAATCATTTCTTTCGTTTTGATAAATGATAAATGATAATGATAAATGTCAAAGTCATTTTTTTTTCTCCTAAATTTGAGCCTCTTAAAGGGATTATTAAATGATCTAAACAAAAAAATGAGCCCTAAAAATTATTTTTTTAAATCTTCAATGAAAAAATTACCAACTTGAACAAGTCAAAATAGTTGAATGCACATAGTGTCTAAACAAAATGAATGTTAGCATAGGTCATCTTCTAGGGAGAGCTATCTAGAAAAGAAAAAAAATATCCGATGTGTGAAATGTTACAGCTTTCTTTAGAAATTCAATTGTAATTGTACATTGACCCACTTTAATCTAGCACATGAATTTTCTAAAACTTTTACTACCCTGGTACCCAGTTCCATTGTAAGAAAAAGTTGTTGTTCTTTGTGTTGGTTTTTTTTTTTGTTGTTATATTTGAAAAACAAAATATAAGTTACAAAAATATATATAAATCACTAATACAAACAACAGTGCTTACAAAAATATACCGTATATAAATTACCAATACAAACAACAAAAGTACTTAAATATATATACCGGTATATTTATAAATCACCAATACAAACAACAGTACTTACACAATATATAGCCTACCTATACATATACGTCACCAATACAAACAATCTTAAATACCACCTACGGTACTATTTCTAATGTTCTGACTTAGAGAGAATGTTGGCTCTGATATCAAAAGTGAGCCTCCTGTGAAATCGTTGATTGATAAGTTTTATGAGTATTCAGTCCGGTGTGGAAATTATTTTACATGAAGATGTGATATTACATGCATAACACAGATTCACTTTCTCTGCTTCTCTTCATTTAGTAACGTCTTTCCCCTCCCCCCACCTTTTTTAAAAGGCTGTTGTTAAGTGTATAGCATATAATAAAATTTTCTATATTGAATTTGAGATTTGACTCGCTAGTACATTTAAAAGTACCAGTCGGACCGAATTGATCCGTAGGTCCGGTGAAGCAGCGTTTCTGTGGCCATGGCGTACTAGGTGATTGTGTGGCCAGTACTATGCACAGAACTATTTCACTTTACCTCAACTAAGGTCAGGTACCCATCAGAGCTCGGTGGACTCAGGGACACCCTTCAAACCCAGGAAAAAATCCTAGCCTGCACCAAAATCTATTCAAAAATGTAGAGGTTTATTTGTGTTTTGTTGTTGTTGATATCTTCATCGCTCCCAGTGAAATTGTAAATATTTGTACTTAGGTTCAAGCATTAATTTCTTCTTTCAAGATTCATTGAGTGGCTTGAGTTATTATTATAGTGAACAAGAACCTTGACAGACAACAGAGGATCCGTGGAGTCGTAAAACTGTAATCTGTTGATTGCTGGTTATTACAAGTTCTTTGTAAAGTGCATGTCTAAGTGTGTATTGTAATAACTGTGCGAGAGATGAAACACTAATATCTAAGTGTTTTGTTTTTAAAGGTCAAGTATGCTTATATAAACATTACATTTCTTTAATGTGATATTGTAATATTACTTTCAAAATAATCCTAGCAATCATTATTAGAAGGGTTTTTTCAAGTGAATACCATGAGTTTCCACATGTCTCTCAAATATGACGTTATAACTGACATCTTATAGAAGTTATCTTATCTTATAGAAGTTATCTTATCTTATAGAAGTTATCTTAGAGTTTTAAAGAAAAGTTGTGTTGTACTAAGTATACGTGTCTACATCAATTACAATAGTTATATGTACATATTAATGTAGGCTACATGATGATCAATAGCACAAAAAAAAAACAACCTGTAACAATGATCCAGTATTGTGTTGGCAATAGATTTAAAATATATTCCTGAACAGCCTGAATTATAATAATTATATTTTTTTATAACAATTAACTACTATGTAATACAGACTGTGCAATTAAAAAAAAAACATACAAATTAATTCGTCAAATTTACTGAAATATTTCCAGGATTCGTACAAAAATGGCCATTAGACTTTGAAAAATTCAAAATTTGTAGTAAAATGTATTTCACATTTTTTCCTGATCAAAAACAATTAACATGAAAGACAAGATTACGGGTACATAGAAATATCAATCTTAGTTTTTGAACACACAAAACTGACAAAACAAAACTGTAATGTAAATTGAATCCATAAAATTTCACCCAGTTAAAAAAATTAAATTGCTTCAGGCCAGGCATAACTTTAATAAAAAAAAATGTTGAACATTAACATTAGAATAATATTTTTTTTCATGTTTATAAGAATTATATAGGTCAATAAAGAAAAAGGGGAGGGGGGGAAAGGTTGTGATTTTTTTTAAATTACTGGTGACTTTCAATGTGATTGAATCATTTTCAATTCCATTTTCTTTCAAAACCCTGTATCACTTACATATTTGAGACAAAGCTAAGTTTAAAAAATAAATAGATAAATAAATATGCACTAGTTTCATAACAGAATTTTCATTCAAATTATTATGCATAAGCTATATTGAATTTATTTCCAAATAAATATGCAATACAATAGATAGATCTATCTTTTTTATTTTGCTTTTTTATTTTAACTATCCTCATCATGTTGTTTTTTGTGACATATTATGTGTCTCATTGATAAACATTGGCATACTTTACTATATTGAGGTTCTTTATTGTAAATTATGTTTTGTTGTGTGAAAGCCAAATTTCATAAAAGAGGTCTATTACAAGAAGGTAGAGTCTAACCTAATAAACAAAATGTTCTATTACAAGAAGATAGAGTCTAACTCAATAAACAAAATGTTCTATTACAAGAAGGTAGAGTCTAACCTAATAAACAAAATGTTCTATTACAAGAAGATAGAGTCTAACTCAATAAACAAAATGTTTTATTACAGGAAGGTAGAATCTTACTAAATGAACACTAATGTTCTATTACAAGAAGATAGAGTCTAACTCAATAAACAAAATGTTCTATTACAGGAAGGTAGAATCTAACTCAATAAACAAAATTTTCTATTACAGGAAGGTAGAATCTAACTCAATAAACAAAATTTTCTATTACAGGAAGGTAGAATCTAACTTAATAAACAAAATTTTCTATTACAGGAAGATAGAATCTAACTCAATAAACAAAATGTTCTATTACAGGAAGGTAGAATCTAACTCAATAAACAAAATTATGTTCTGGGATAAATTATTACATTAGCATTTTTTCTTGGTATTTTTTTTCAATGAAGTATTTTGAGTTAAAATGGCCAAAGAAACATTGATATTTGATTTTGTAGGCAATGCTAACAAATGCCTTTTAAATAAATAAGGATTGAAAAGTGTTTATTATTATTTAATATTTGCCAAGTTGATTATTAAATCACTCTGATAAACTGATAGATGTTTAGTATTTTAAAGAAATAAATATTGACCTAATTTACTGGGGATAAAAATGCACCGTCCAGATCATTCATAGGCCTACTTATGATTTTGTTTTTATTTTAGCAATTTAATGTAGACCTAACACTTTAAATAATTTATTTTTAGCTATGGGTATGAATGGGTCAATACATTATTTTCTTATTTCTTTGCATACATGTTTCGTTTTTAATGAGAACACTTTTAATTTACTTACAAAAGTAGCCTATTTCATAATCATAAGCTTATTATTATTATTAATAATTATAAGAAGTTGAGAGATAAATTAACGTGTTATGCCAGTGTTGTGCCTATTAAATTAATACTTGACTTATGATAAATGTGTGGTTAAAAATTGTGTAGAGTGTTAGTGTAGGAGTAATAGAATAATAGATCTAACAATAATATAATAAGGCAGCTATTATAAGTATAAGTTTATTTCTTAAATCATGAAGCTTGAATTTTGTTTTCCTAAATCAACACGTTTGCTAAACATTTATTAGTTTCTCACTCACCTGAATTTACTAACCAGCTCTGCAGATCACAAACCTTGGGATGGGGGAGGGGGTAACGAAAAGGTGTATTCTGAAGCTACACACACAACAACTACTTTATCATAGCACACTTTTTCCCGACCCGAGCAAACCAATCTACAACCTGATCAACTTCACGCACTGATCAAAACAATAAACGCTACAAAAAAATAGAAGGATGGGTAAGTCAGCATTGGCAATGCCTACCTTAGGTTTACATGGTAGATTCCTTTGAAGCAAAGTTGTAACACTATTGAATTCTGCGAGCTAAGTATCCGTGGTCAGGCGCACAATACAGCGCACGTCCTAAGTTATTTCGGGTCATCATGCCGTTATGTCAGTATGACCTCATGTTACCTACTCCACTGAGGTCAGTCACCGTGGCTCGCTGGCAAGGCTGCGCGCGCCTGCAGAATACACAGTGACATACACACATTGGCCACAAAGCTAGCAGTGCTGCGCTAAATGGCGACCTTTTAGCTTTAATGAAAACGAAATAGTGTGCTAAAATAATAGAATCACCATTTAATTTATGCTTAATAATATAAAAAAATATTTTTTTAACCTATAATTCAATAAAAACGAAGGTATAACTATTTGTTAAAAAACGCTTTTAAATGAAAATAGGTCAACTTAACACACAGGGTTACTGGGTCGCGAGAGGTCAACACTAGGGTCATATCTGGGTCACATAAAAATAAATTTTGTTTGTACTCGGTGTGGTTTGTGCATAAGGGTGAACCACTACACTATTTTTAATTTTTAAAAAAATTGAGTGAGTAATTTTTGAAAATAATAACATAACCATTAGATCTATTACCGTTATATTATTTTTACGCATAGGCCTATTTTAAGAACAGCAAACAATTTTTTTTTTTACCATATGATGGCATATGCATGGGGCTCTATTTTAATTTTTTTTTTTCAAGAAAGGAAAAATGTTTTCAAATAAAATAAAATATTCTTTTTACATTTCTGAACAATTTTTTAAAATAGAAATATACTAATAAACAATTTGGAAAGCATTATCTATATTATATATAAAAGCTTTTTTTTTCATGTCAAATTCATTATAGGCCTATATTCCTATATCCTGTTATTTTATGAGCATGGTATGAATTCATAAGTTAAGAAAATGAAAGGGTTTAAAAAAAATTATATTTGATTATATAATGTTTATAGGTAGCCTACCCGGTAGGCCTGTAATTTAAACATTATTTATTGTGCATAATTCCTAAAATAAACACACTTATAAGCTATTATACAGGCCCGTAGAGCTGTCATTCTCTGTCCAAATAATTTAAATGTTCAAAATTATTCTCTGTAAGAAATGATTATAAATCTAGACATTTCAACATTTAAATTTTGTTTAAGTAGGCCTACTTTAATAATAAGCAATAAGCCTACACAAGCTACGCCTGTAAGCGGACTGCTCGCAGGACTATAAATGAGCGTCGGAGCATATTATTCTAAATTTGGAATCGTGTGGCAACAACCCCCGGTACTTGTGTAGAGCTTGGTGCGCGGAGCGATTTTCGGTGGCACACCGAGTGTGGAGATAAAACAGCTGTTCTCGTCCAATGAGTTAATCATTCTTTATAAATCCTTTTTTCAGTGTAGGCTATATTAATTGTTGTTGTTCTTCGTGATTTTTTATAACATATAGTCTACGCTTGAGTAACGCTTGTTGTTGTTTTGTTATATTTTATTATCTTTTTTTGTTGTTTTTTTTTGTTTCTATTCGTTTTTGTCAATTTTTAAAAATAATTTGTATAACATGTGTCTACAAGAAGGTCTATAGAAGGGCCTATAGGCTAATCAGTTGCTCGTCTTGTGAGGGTAGTCATAGGCCTAAGTGTACGCGACCACTACAATTAGGGACGTAAGGTGAACGACACCTTCCAAAGGGGATATAATATGTGGCGGTTTCGGGATTTTAAAGACAAGTTATGTATGCCTATATGTATGTATTACAGACATGATAAAATATAGACAGGTTTCAAAATTTTTGATTGTTAAACTTTAGGTCAACCGTAGGCTAAAGCGTGTTTGTCGCTATTCCTTTTTATAGTCTTTAAGGCTAACGTTTTTTTTTTCATCCTAATTCAACAATAGATCACATCATGTCAGCATCAGACTGGATATTGGTTCAGAGTTCAGAGCCGACACAATATCCCCATCAAAATACACAACTACAGAATACAATACAACAACTGGATAAGTGGGCATCCCGCACTATTTGGCATAGGGGCCTTTATTATTGCGGCCCATGACTCCATCAAATTTCGTTTCACGAGGAAACAGCTGTTTATCACAGTTGTATCATTCACACACACACACACGCACACGCACACGCACACGCACGCGCACGCGCGCACGCACGCGCGCACGCACGCGCGCACGCACGCACGCACGCACGCACGCACGCACGCACGCACGCACGCACGCACGCACGCACGCACGCACGCACGCACGCACGCACGCACGCACGCACGCACGCACGCACGCACGCACGCACGCACGCACGCACGCACGCACGCACGCACGCACGCACGCACGCACGCACGCACGCACGCACGCACGCACGCACGCACGCACGCACGCACGCACGCACGCACGCACGCACGCACGCACGCACGCACGCACGCACGCACGCACGCACGCACGCACGCACGCACGCACGCACGCACGCACGCACGCACGCACGCACGCACGCACGCACGCACGCACGCACGCACGCACGCACGCACGCACGCACGCACGCACGCACGCACGCACGCACGCACGCACGCACGCACGCACGCACGCACGCACGCACGCACGCACGCACGCACGCACGCACGCACGCACGCACGCACGCACGCACGCACGCACGCACGCACGCACGCACGCACGCACGCACGCACGCACACACACACACACACACACACACACACACACACACACACACACACACACACACACACACACACACACACACACACACACACACACACACACACACACACACACACACACTTAAACACACACTCACACAGACTATTCAGATAGGACAGTTTGAGGGAACGATTTCGCATGATTCATTGTATTCCAAATTATACCTAACCCTTCCCTGTGGATTTTCTTTTTGTTAAGCAAAAAAAGAATAATGTAAATGGACTTTGTTACACAAGTACAAACCAGGGCGACAGATTAAGATTGCCCGTGGGGCATCTGTGACACCCCTTTAAGTTGCCCAATAGGCTTAAGTGAAAACTAATTAGAATGAAAATATATGTTTACCAGTGACACAGCTAGAATTGTAAGGGCAAGGGTGAGGTAGCAAATATAGTAACCTAAAGTGGTGGAGGGGTGGGCAAATAATGCAAGGTAGGGGATGCAAACTGTGTATGGAATGGGGCAATATGCGACTTCTAAACATGTGCACAATTATTTTAAACTATTTAAAACTTATGTTGTATCTAATTATTTAACTTTTATTGTAGCCTATTTACTATTATCCCCCCCCCCTTTTTTTTTATTTCCTAAATCCTCAGTTTTCTTGAAGCTGTAAAAAAAAAGGTGTGGGGGGGGGGGGGAAGGGGTGAGGGCGGACGTAGGCCTACACCACTGATGTGCACTGCTATCTTTTTATATTTATTCATTCATTTTGGGTCTGAAGTCACTGCGCCACCCAGTCACCAACTGAAATATTGTCATAATTCTATGAGAGGACTTGCACTTCAGAGCCCACTTACGGTCCCCCCCGCATAACCGGAACGTTTACCAGTTTGGCGGAAACTGAAATGCTTATGCCTATATTGTATGAGCTATATATAAGACTTATGTCATGTGCATGTATACAAGTCTTACATTTACAAAGCCTGATAATACATAGCAAAAGTACTTTATTTGTAAATGGAACAATAGGATGTGTAAACAATATATTTGACAAGAGACAGTGAAACATCCGTTACAGAAAGCATTCGCTACTTTTTGTTTTCTTTTAGGACGGGGGTGCTATGCTGTTTAAAAAAATACTAGAATAATTTGTTTAAAATTAGATTGACAGATGTATAGATGGATGGATTTCAGTGGATGGGCGCAGGGCCGACTCACGGTACCGGCAACACGTGAGGTTGCACAGGGCGCCAGGTGCTGAGGGGCGGCATTAAGGATCCGAGCTGGAAAAAGACAATAAAAAGTGATAGTAGTAAATATATAGGGCCTACAATATTTTTTTTGTCAATCGGACGCTTTAAAGATGAAAATATAATTTATATATAGCCTATAATAGCCTATCCTATATATATAAAGAGAGAGAGAGAGAACGTGAGAGAGAGAAAATAATTTAGAAAAAAACGAGGGGAGAGAGAGAGTGACAAAGAAAGGGAGACAGAAAGATTGGGAAAGAGACAAAAAAAAGGGAGGAGAGAAAGAAAGAGAGAACGATAGAGAGAGGGAGAAGAGAAAGGGTGAAATGAAAGAGAGAGAAAGAATAAGAGAAAAAAAGGGAAGAGAGAAATAGAGAGGGAACGCGAAAGAAAGAGGGAGAGAATTTTAACAACACACAATAATGCTCGATGAAATAAAGTCTAGCGCACAAGTTCCAGTTTAGTGCGCCCCCCCCCCCCCCCGCCCCATACACAATGAACACGCACGAGATGGGTGCGTGGTGTGTTAAGTTAAAGAACACGTGGGGGGGGGGGGGTAAGAAATTAGCGATTTCAATTAATTTTGTCACCTCTGATGGTTACCTGATAGTAGGGGGTAGGCGGCGTGCATTGTACTGGCTGCTACATCACGACCGTGTATCCCGTTGTCACAGAAATTTGTGAACGCTGCTTCTCTTCCCCAATGGATCGAGCTGGTCTAAAGGGATACTTACTTAGACTAAGGCCTACTATTACTACTATATTAATTGACCAAACTTAGTTGATACTTGGTTCTATATAGCATAACTAAGAATATAATCGACTGTTTTTTTTACTGTTTACCTATAAAAAGTTATATGTAGGCCTTAAAATTCTGTATCATTGTGACTTAACCTTGAACACTCACTATATTTATAGTTGTTTTTTTTTAAAGAGGGGGAGATAGGTGTACTATAATTATTGTGTAACACATAACCTACACATGCTGCTAAATATCTCGTGTTTTAACAGTTGATCATAAAACAAACATAGAAAGAGCAATATTTTGAACATCGTTTTCAAAAGGGACATAAGGACGTAAACACTTTCCTTGTCCCTTGTGCGAGTACAAATGTACATATATGATAAGTAGGATACTCTTTCTTCCCGAGTGGCATCTGGGCATGGAATGGGTTGCCTGAACAAGCCAGGAAAACCAGTAACTTAACATCATTTACAATTTAAAACACAAATAGAAATGCAGGACTAGACTCAAACCACGGATGTGCGTAGGACGCAATAATCTTCTTTTTAGAAGGCAGGAGTGTCTTTAATTTATAAGATAAGAATATATAGGTCTACCTCTATTTTTTTAAAACTGTTTACGTTAAGAAGACAGATCGATAGATTGATGGATGAAGAGTGAGAGAGAAGGAGCAATATATTCTTAGCGAGAAGGACCTATATAAATATCCTCTACATGGTTCTATGTGACGAGCATGTGGTACTGTTTGTTATGTTAATAACCATTAATAACAGTGACAGAGAAACTACTCTAATCACATTACTTTTTTTGCAATGCTTCTTATCATTTCATTTTAATGATTTAATGCCATAAAAAAAAAAAGCATATAAAACTAACTGTACAGATTAAAAAAAAAACACATTAGATATTGTGTTTCCATAGAATGTTTACTTAAAAACATTAATTTTAAACATTTTTTCAAAACAAATGTAATTCTCCATAGGTAGCCTACTATTAAAGTGTAAATCCACCATTAGCTAATTATTCATTTTTTAGACAGCTATCAATTTTTCATTATCAATATTTTTACTCTCATTTCATTGCAACAGTTACCGGTACCTCGTACTAGTCTTACCACTGTCAAATACAGGGGGCATGGCAGCTCGTTCGGCTGGCGTACTGAAGGTCCCTGTCTACCCATCTCTGATGGGTGAGATGGGTACTTAGTTGGGGTGAAGTAAAGACGGCTGGACATTGTACTGGCCACACAATCCCCCTAGTATGCCATGGCCACAGAAACTGGTGAACGATGCTTGACCAGTCCTATGGATCAATTTTGTCCAACTGATACTTTACCTCACTGTCAAAAAGCAAATATGGCCAAGCTCCTAGACTTCAATTACTAAATGATCAAATTATTGAAATATCTTTGTAGTGGTAGTATTTTTTTCTTTAAGTTTAGTCCATGCACTAGTTATATAGTAAAATGTTGGCTTAGAACATAGGTTCTCAACCTTTTTCGGCTCACCGTCCCCTTATACAATTTTTTTCCGCTCACCGCCCCCCCCCCAACTTTCATTTAGCACCCCCCCCCTTCGGTCCATCTGGACTATAGTTTCCGCAATTTTATGTAGGCCGACTAGACTTTTTGTGTGACAAATTATCTTTAAAAAAAATGAAAAGGAAACATATTGTAAGAATTAATAGATAAAAAAATTGCCTTAACTAAAGGTTTAAATAAATCAATATTAATGTGAATCGTTTGCCTGTTGTGTTGCTAGCAATTTGTCTATTTTTGTTTCAATTTTGGTTGCAAAGCCTTAGGTCTAATTATCAGTAATATTTGTTATATTACAAAACAGAACTTGTTCGGCATCACTATTGAAAAAAATGTGGAAACATTTTTTTGTTAAAGGCAGATGATTAGCCCGTTTTATTTGAACTAATATTTCTGTTTTTTTTTTCTTTTATAAAAAATAAATGGCTTACAAATTATAACTTTGAAATGATCAAACTGTAAAAAGTTTTTGAAAATTACATAAATATTATATGACTAAAGAATTTATATATATTTTCAAGCATTACAATAACTACCCAGTTTGTATGATTACTACTTATCTATACCACTTAACAATATTCGAAATTAGTTGCAGAAGGATTAAACACATTAAGGACATCTCGGTTAAACTGAGATCAAAATATCATTAATATTAGCAGATGTTAGGGAGATAGTGATCGGTCAGCAGGGTTGACAGTACTGTGAACCAACCACAGGACCAGCTGGACGCACACTATATTTGCCAAATACTGACCCTCACTTCACCGAAAAGTCCATGCGATTCCTATTTCTTATTAATATAATAATATGTAGGCATACTGTTGGGGGGATATCAGATATTTAGCAGCACTTGCGTTTACACTACATTTCATCCTCCAAAAACTAATCGATTCAAATAGCTGAGGTGTTAAAATATATCAGGTACGTTTGTACCGCCCACTTGCCCTTCACCGCCCCCCAATCGCCCCCGGGAATGTCAGCGCCCTCCTAAAGCTTCTCACCGCCCCCCCGGGGGGCGTTATCGCCCCCGTTGAGAACCTATGGCTTAGAACATTTAGATCCAGATCATTAAACACTGAGAGAAGAAATATTAAACACAATTTTTTTTGGGCCAAGATGAAGAAGGATGGGAATGATTTTCATAATTGTATTTATAAGAAAGTTTATTATATGTTGTCTTTTGGGGGGGGGGGGGAAATCTGGACTAATAAATGGTAGTAACACATTTTAGGTTACAAGATGTGTGTGTGTGTGGGGGGGTGATGGTGTACAGAATGATCCGCAGTGGCAAATTCTGAGCATCTGAGACATATTTATCCTAAACTATTTTAAGAATAATTAGCTATCCATGATTGAAAATTAAACCCAATGAATAAAACCCAATGAATAAAACATTTCCCATGATTTAGTTTTAAATAAAATACACAGCACTGACCCAGTAGTTGGCTAGTCAAACTATTAACCTCAAGTCAAAACAAGGACACTTTTAAAAACACGTCTTTGGAAAGTTAATGTTATCGCAATTAAGAGCAGCATAGTAAAGTATCTACATCAGACCTATTGGATGTATAGGGCCTGTGGAGCAGCGTTTACAAGTTGCCATTGCACATTAAGGGATTGTGTGGCCTGCATAATGCTCAGCCAACAACTTAACAACTGTCAGGTACTTTACTTGCCCCCTGGGTCAAATTTGTCTGAAGGGGAAACTTATTTACACTGTATGAATTAGAACAGTTTTAAGAGTGAAGCAAATGTAATATGTTGAAACTGGGGTTGTTGTTGTTTTTAATTTTAACACTACTAACAGACAACCAAAACAATTTATAATGAGAATATTTTATTGTCCAACAACATAATGTTCATTATTTCTTGGCCTTGCTCAAATTTGGCATTGCAAGTTTGACTTTTCCTGGTAAGTGTCTCGTTAAATCTATGTCCTAAAAAAATAAAAGCACAATAGAAAATAAATACGATCAATAAAAAAAAATCCTCTTTTTAAATAAAGTTCAAACAAATTATTATTGTTGATTTCTTTGTAATTTCTTTTTTTAAATTTATTTGTAATTTGTTTCATTGATTTTTTATAATATCCACACTTATATATCATCAAATAAATCAAAATAAAACAAACATGAACGTCACTATATCATCAAAGAAATCAAAATAAAACAAACATGAATGTCACTATATCATCAAAGAAATAAAAAAGAATTGTCAGTCAGCCAGAAAATACAATAACTAACTCCTATATGATTTTTTTTTCTTGTATGATAAATGATATGATAGTGTGCGTAAATGTCTATTGTGCTTGAGTACAAATGGTTCTTTAATATTGTTTTAAAAATATGCTGAAAGACTGTATTTATGTAATCAAGTCAAATTTCCGTTTGTTTGGGTCAATAAAGTAATCTTATCTTAAATATCTACATTTCTAGATTAGGCATTTGGTTTCTTCCCTATTTTATTTTGAGCCTTGTAAGGAATGTTTATGTCTTTAAATGAAAACTACAACTTTTGAAAATAGCTCAAGAAAATCAAACTTAACAAATAGTAAAAACAATGGAACTAAACAGATAGTACAAATAATAACACTAAACAAATAGTACAAATAAGAACACTAAACAAATAGTACAAATAATAACACTTAACAAATAGTACAAATAAGAACACTAAACAAATAGTACAAATAAGAACACTAAACAAATAGTACAAATAATAACACTAAACAAATAGTTACAACGATGTAATTACCACCATTACTTAATATTCAGTTTTTTTATATTTTATCTGCAGTAGGGAATATATCCGTTAGTTTTCACTCAATTTTCCTTCCCCAAGGAGTATTAAATCAATCTTACCTTTAAAACCTTTAACAAGGATTTTTCTCTGCTTGATGCTGACTTATCTTGAACAAACATGCTAAGGACATTCTTCATAGCTTAGGAAAAAAAACAATTGGTTAAACTAGTTAAAGATATATTTGTGGAGGTCTTGGCTTTGAAACAAAAAAAAGACAGTAATTGAGTTAGCGGTAAGCCTAAAAAAACATTAGCAAAAAAAGTAATTATTGTACCTCACAATGAAACAACTATATTATATTTCCACATTTCACAAAATGTGAAACATTTTAACCTTATGAACAAGAACAGGTGCACAGAATCAAATTGATATAGATAGTAAATAACAATTTAGCGAAATAAGTGTAAAATATTTTTATACTGCAAAATAATTTATGTATTGTTATTTTGTTGAATAATATATTAAAACTAGACTATATAAATAAATAAAAAAATGAAAACAAAAACTTATACAATTATCAATTAATCCTCCTATTTTTTCTGAACAAGAAATTGATATCGTCTAGACTAGCTCATTTATTTTTCGACATTGCAAAATCATTTTTTGTTATATTTTAAATATAAAGAAAAAAACACCATAAATTATAAAAATAAATAGATAACACATAAAGTAATCCCTTAAAAAAAAGTAACAAGGTAAGGCGCAGTGATATTAATTTGATCCAACAGCTTATGTCATTAATCTAAATGTGTTTTCTGTGAATGAAAACAGTCTGGAGATAATAAAAGCGCTGATTTGGAAATCCTAATAAATATAGAAGAACCAGACATAATTGCAGGTACTGAAACATGGCATAGCCCAGATATTTACAACACAGAGATATTCAATAATAATTATGAAATTTTTAGGAAAGATAGGTCAGACAGGCATGGAGGAGTCTTACTAGCCATAAAATCTACTCTAATAGCTGAAGAAATTAAAATAGAATCTAAAAATAACATAGAGTCAGTCTTTTGTAAAATAAGTAGACCTAATTCTAAACCACTAATTGTAGGCAGTGTTTATAGACCACCAAACTCAACATCAGAGTACATGACTGATCTATGTAATCAGCTGACAAGTATTGAAACTAAATATAAAAATGCTATAATTTGGATAATGGGAGACTTCAACCTCCCTGATATAAATTGGAATAGCTACTCTATAGAAAAACACCAAAACATAAAAGAAATAAATGAAATGTTTATCAATACCATCCAAAATCTTAACTTAGATCAAATTAATATAAAAAAAAACAAGAAACCATAATATACTAGATTTATTCTTAACTAACAGACCAGGACTAGTAGTAGATTATGAAATAATTCCTGGACTTTCAGATCATGATATTGTCAGAGTAAATAACAAAATAAAAACCCAAATAAACAAGAAACCTAAAAGAATAATTTACCTCTGGAATAAATGTAACACAACAGAACTACATCAAGCAGCAATAAAATTCCAAACCAATTTTCTTACTAAATACAATATAAATAGTCCAGTTGAAGATATTTGGCAATTCATAAAAACAAACTTAAAAGCAATAATGGCTGACTCTGTGCCAACAAAACAAACATCAAATAAAATTAACAAATGTTGGTTTAACACTAAACTAAAGAAACTGTGTAAACAAAAAGAAAATCTATTCAAAAAGTTTAAGGCAACCAATTCAATTAGACTACATAAAAAATACCTAAAAATTAAACATTTAACTCAGAAACTAAGCAGACAGCTGCAAAATGAATATGTAAACAATGTAATTTCTAAAGATAATAATAAAAACTTATGGTCCTACATTAAATCAAGAAAAATGGACACTACAGGCATAGCTCCACTAAAAGGCCAAAACAATGAAACTTGTAATGATAATGAAACCAAAGCTAATATCCTTAACACACACTTTGCATCATCTTTTTCAAATCCAGGTGACAAAGAAATCTTCATAAATTTAAACAAGTTAGAAGAGATAGGACATATAAATGTAGATGAAAAAGGCATCAAACAACTCCTAACCAACTTAAAAGTAAACAAAGCTTCTGGTCCAGATGACATACCAGCAAGACTGCTTAAAGAACTAACCAATGAAATATCTCCAATCTTTAAAATACTTTTTCAAGCCTCTCTAAACCAGGGCAAAGTGCCCAGAGATTGGAAATTAGCTAATGTAACCCCCCTTTTCAAAAAAGGAGATAAATCTGACCCCGGTAATTATAGACCTGTTTCTCTAACCAGCATAACATGTAAATTACTTGAACATATAATATATAGTAGTATAGTGGCATTCGGGCATGGAATAGGTTGCCTGAACAAACCAGGAAAACCAGTAACTTAACATTATTTAAAACATTAATAAAAATGCAAGACTAGACTCGGACCACGGATGAGCGTAGGACGCAATAATCTTCTTTATAGAAGGAGCGTCTGTAATGTATAAGATAAGATAAGATCTAAGCTTGTGAAAAGTAGAGAGATCTGTCATCTTTATTCAGCATGTAAGAAACAAAAAAATGGTTGATCAACCAGATCAGCCCTGCGCTATGGATAGTCAAAAGCCCCCCAAAAATGCTGTATTATAAGCGTCAGACAACAAAAATTATGTCCATTGCCCTAGCATATTGAAGGGCGGCAGGGTATGTTCAGTGGCAGAATTTAAAACCCGGATCGTCATGTTGACAGTACAGAGTATTACACTATCAACAATCAGGCCAGTGCAATAGTGTGGGATCATCATGTTGCCTGTACAGAGTGGCCGAGCGTCAGCGTGTTTCACTGGCGTACCGAAGGTCCTGGGTTCAAATCCTGGTGATTTGTTACCGGGACTGGTGGACTGGAAGGTTGTACCTGAGTCTACCCAGCTCTTATGGGTACCTGACAATTAGTTGGTGTAAAGTAAAGGTGGCTTGGCATTGTGCTGGCCACACATTTCCCTAGTATGTCACAGAAACTGGTAAACGCAGCTTTACCGGCCCTGGATACTTTACTATAATAATAATCATAAATTATTTGTATAGTGCTGCCAAAAACATATCGTAAGCTCAGAGTGAATTTAAAACGAGACAAAAACAAACACATTATATAATGTATACAAGATGTTTTTAAAAAAAAGATTTGCTAAAAAAAGAATAGCATATGATCAGTGAAAGCTAAGACTTTAGAGCTTCTGACTTAATTTTATCTTTTCATTTTAGTGCTCCTCATTTAATTTAATACTAACCTTTTCCTTTCTTGGTTGAGCCAGGTAAAAGTTTTACTTTAAATCTATAACAGAAAATTATATATAGAGAGAGTTTTACATATATTTATACTACAACAAAACTAAAGTTGTATATTGTAATTATCTACTTATACACAGACTCACATATCAACATGTGCATTTTAATGTTTCAGTATGTGAATCAGTATCATAAAAATATTTTCTATGACCTCAAAAACAAGCATCTAGAAAAACAAACAGCCATCTAGTTATATATGTGAGAAATCTAGTGTTTCAACTATGATTACTACTAAACCAGTACTAAGTTAAAAAAACAAACAAGCCACCTACTTATAGTTTGTTAGAGCATTGTACGGAGCACACATTCCCACGGCATAGAGAAGCTCGTCCTCTGTGTGGGGGATGCCAGTGAGAGAATCAAGCACAAGTTGATCCTGTTAAACAACAAGTTCTAGTATTAAACATGTAAACCCAAAAAAATTAATAAATGTTCCAGAATAAAACATTTAGGACTTTGTGAAATGATTATGTTTCTCTATACAGATGAACTTTGCTGTGAAAAAGAACATAGTTCAACTTACCTGTGTCACAGTGTCTTCTGTCTCATCTTCAGAATCTGAAAGCTAACAAAATATTGAATTCTGATTAGTTTGATTGTAAACTTTAGATAAAAAATCAAACAGCCTATAGTTTGTGAAATTATTTTATCATGTTACAGATGATCCTTATATTTAGAAGAATAGTGCGTTTACTCCACTGATCTATAAAAATAATGGATAGCGCCTCCATTATAAATTTGTATGTGCAAATTGAAGCTAGAATTGATTACACCATATACACTATTCACTTATCCATATAAGCGAGTAATAGGAATAAACCACCTATAATTAGAACAAATCTATTGGATAAATAAAAAAGGAAGCATAAGTCACTTGAAATATATTTACAGGTATGTGTTTAGGAAATCTAATGTATAATCTAAACAAGCAACCCATTCCATGTCTGAATGTGACTCAAAAAGTAAAGAAATGGAAATTATTTCATTAATTGAATTCAATAAAGGAAAAGGGGTAAGGAAAGCTGTGGAAAAAAGTTCAACATCTTAGTTTAGAAAAACAATTTTATATATTTTTTGCATCTCTTAAGATCAATGGATTCAAGGCATTATGATAGGTAGAGAAAAAGACTGTTATCAATAATGGATCCATAAATCTGTAACAATAAATTTTAACTTAGGAATACAACAATCTATTACAATACTCAGATAGACATAGGGATAAAACACTTTTCTTTTTCCATATGCAAGGACAAATGCATATATTATATCTTCTTGCTTCTTGAGGAACAAATCAGGAAAACCAGCAACTTAACAGCATTTAAAGCCTTCATCAAAATGAAAGACTAGACTCAAACCACGGATTAGCGTAATTAGCAATAATGTTCAGTATACAAGGAACACCTGTTAAATATAAGGTAATATGTTCGCACAAACATTTGAGAAAAATCACAACAGTAAAAACAGTGTTCGTCTGTTTCACTATTGATGGTTTTTAAAAGACCATTCAAGAAAGAAACACCACGCTACATGTTGTCATTGACAGGACAAGTAAACACCACCCTACATGTTGTCATTGACAGGACAAGTAAACACCACACTACATGTTGTCATTGACAGGACAAGTAAACACCACGCTACATGTTGTCATTGACAGGACAAGTAAACACCACCCTACATGTTGTCATTGACAGGACAAGTAAACACCACACTACATGGTGTCATTGACAGGACAAGTAAACACCACACTACATGTTGTCATTGACAGGACAAGTAAACACCACGCTACATGTTGTCATTGACAGGACAAGTAAACACCACACTACATGTTGTCATTGACAGGACAAGTAAACACCACGCTACATGTTGTCATTGACAGGACAAGTAAACACCACGCTACATGTTGTCATTGACAGGACAAGTATTTTACCTGGTGATCTGCTGGTTTGACAGTCTGTTTGTCAACTGAATCTCTCTCAAAATCAACTTTGCCTGTAACATATTATGTAACATATTATGTAGGTGATAAGATAATAAATTCAGACAATTTCATTTCAACATAACTGTCACCAGGGCCGTATTTAGGAATGTTAGGGCCCTGTTCCCAAATTTATGAGAGGGCCCCTCGTGGTCTCACCCCTGCCTTCCACACACCTCATAAAAGGTCCATTAATTCATGTTACATTCTGTAAAATCATACATTTTATGTTGCACTTAACTTGGTTGGACTAGAGCACTCAAAATTGTAGGGGAATAAATGAATTTTATTTTACATTGTCAATGACAGAGTGCCGTGGGTATGTCACTAAAACATTTCTTTTTGGGATGTGTGGGGGCCCCTTTTGTGTGGGGGCCCCTGTTCTAATGGAACATGTGGAACATGCCTAAATACGCCACTGACTGTCACTACCTATTACAACTAGCTTAAAAGTAACACCCTGTGTAGTTTCATGTAAAAAAAAAACAAAATGGTAAATTTGAAAATTCTCAAAATCAGGTTTCAAACAAGGGCTACAGTACAACACACATAGCTAAGAAACTATTTCTCTGATTTTTAAATGGTTTTCACCATTGAATTCATCATTCAAATCACTATAAGGATAATTCAAAATGACACTAGGGCACAGTGCGACTCATTTCACGGTGAATGGTCACAAAATCTTTTTAATTGGGAGAAAAGTTTCAAATGAACCACAAAAAAATGTGTGGGCTTTTTTTTTATACTAATGGTTATTTTGTAAAAGAGGTTATTAAAAACTTGTACCAAATGTGAAATGCAACTCACCGTTCTCTTCTATCTGTTCTGTATCTTCACTCAACTCTACACCTGGAGAACTGGTGAATACTGCAGTCGGCGGCTGTGGTTTGACCGCAGGTGGAGTTTTCTTGCCCTTTTTCGTCTCCTCTTTCCCATTTTTACCTTTCTTGGCTTCCACTTTTGAAGAGCCAGCAGACTGAGCATGCATAAAATAATTTTAAGAAAAAAAACAAGGAATTAATCTGTTCCAATCCAATAATTGCACCAATCACGTAATGTGAGTGCTTTTAACATGCTGGTTAGCTGGCCAGAACCACAATACCATTGGCATCTACCAATTTTAAAAGTAAGTACGGGTAGTAGTATTAAGTATCCATTTCAGACCCATTTGATCTATAGTGCAAGTAAACCAGCGTTCATAAGTTTCTGTGGCCACGGCATACAAGGAGATGTGTGGCCAGCACAGTGCCCAGTCGCCTTTACTTATCCCCAACTACTGTCAGATACCCATCACAGCTGGGTAGACCTAGGAACACCCTCCAGAACCGGGAACAAATACTCGCCTTTACTGGGATTCAAACCTGTGACTTTTGGTTTTCCACAAGAGCTCGCCTCTGCTAGACCACTATTCTGGGATTAAATCTAGGGCATTTATCTAAAATGAATAGGCTTTAATTTGTTGTTTTTTTAATAAGACCTGCTAGTTTTAGATGCCAAAACTAACTTATTGAAAAAGTTGAAAAACGCTTACAGACATTTTGTTTTATCAAAATATAGACACCATGGTACATCAAAAAGTATCAAAGTTTACAAAGTGCAGCACTTCATAAAGTACACAAGACAAACAAGACAAGTACAAAGTCCTACTTCATACAGTACATAAACATTCTTCAACTGGTGTAACAAGGAGCATAATAAAACTTACGGCTAAGATTTTCATCTTCAGCATTCTTTCCTCCTCGTCCTGGTCGGCATATTTCTCTTTGATTTTCTTCTTCTTTCCCTTCTGACCTCTCTTCGCAGGCTGGGCCGGGGGTTGTGCTGCCTCAGATGTTTTCTTGTTTGACTGGAAGTACACACACACACACAGACAAAATCACTTTGTTACCTTGAAGTTGATTGAACACAGTTTGGTATTTTAAACATAGCACTAGCGAAGTTTGTTTTTTTAAGTTAACAGCTCAACAATCTCTATGAGTGGTAATAATGTCGCAGCTGAAATAATGGTGCAAGTCCAAAAATGATGCAAAATATTTTTATTCTTAGGTATTTGGTTGGCTTAGCTTTTGTACATTACTTTCAAGTTTATTAAGCATTAGAAAAATAGATATACTCACCTTACAAGTTTATTAAGCGTTAGAAAAATAGATATACTCACCTTACAAGTTTATTAAGCATTAAAAAAATTAAGACACTCACCTTAGATTCTTCCATTTTAGTGACTATTTCATTCTGTGGTACTTCCTGCGTCTCTTCTGCTTCTATCATTTCTTCCCCCGTGTTGACATCCTCAGATTTTCTATCCTTCTTTAATTCTCTATGGCAACAAGACAAAACTATCAGCGACATCGGCCAACAGGTCAATAATAGTTGTATTTTTTATAAATAAAATGTGTTTTTATAAAACATGAGCTGAGGATCAATTTATAAGTGCAAAATAAAAGTGTAACATTCTTAGTACTGATATTGTTCATGAAAACATTAAGTGATTTACCTTCTTTGTTTTGCAGAAAGTTTTCCCTTTTTAACTGTCTGAGGAAAAGAAATAAAACAAATCATTTTGAAGAACAGAACAAAAAACAAAACAAAAAGAAAGAAGTGAATAGCAGTGAAACAAATTCTGGGGATTTAAAATCAGCAGCACCATTGAAAATGCGCATGCCGAGGTAAAAGCTAGCTGGTTTTGTTACAGTGGAGAGAGACCTTTTGTCCAAGAATGACAGGGTTGCTGTCGCCCAGAAAGAACACATCTGACTGGTCCTCCGAGGAACTCCTGCGGGTCGCACTATGCAACACAAAACTGAAACGTAAACGGAGAAAGTAAAATAGAAAAGGCCACCAAGCACAAAGAGGCCTGCAGGCCTTATCCTTGTTAGAATAATTTAAATGCCAACATTCTTAGAAACTGATACAAATGAATGCAAACTATCTTTATTAAATGCTGAATCTGTTATCTATATTTTTCCATGAATCTTTAATTTATCTTTATGCTCAAACCTTATTAGTTATTTTAAAATAAAACACTTTTATATTTAATTCAAATCACTAATTTAACATTCAATTTATATCAATTTAATGTTCTTTGTTTTATGAACCACAAATAGTAAGTAAACTTATCATAGGGCTGGTAATGCAGCGATCAGCATGGCGATGGCATACGAGGGGATGTGTGGCCAGCACTATGCCCAGCCGCCTTTACTTTACCACAACTATCAGAGCTGGGTAGACTCACGGGCACCCTCAAGTCCCGGAAAAAAAAATCCTAGCCGCACCATGATTCGAACCCAGAACCTTCAAATCGCCAGTCGGATGCACTGCTACTCGGCCACCGTGCCCCACAAATAGTAAGAAAATACAGAAAATGGCATTCTTTTCAAGGAGACATCCCTATCAAGACCTTTTTCACTTGAAAAAAACTTGAAAAGCGGTGTGCATGAGTTATAGCGATTGTGTGGCCAGCACAAAAACCATCTAGCTTTACACATTTTGGGACTCCATCAGTAAGAGGTGGGGGACTATTGTCGATTTGGAAGGAGCTGTAGCATGGTTCTAACACTAGACCGCAATGTTACATCGGTTGGACAATTTTGAGTTATTTTTTATAAGTAAAGTATCCCTTTTAAACCATGAGGCTAGTGATGTAGCATTCAGCAGTTGTAACCTCTTTTGTCTGTCTAGGTTCTTGTTCGCTAATAATAATAACTCAAGCCACTAAATGTATGTTTGAAAATTCTTGAACTTATGAACAGTATAAACTTCACTGATCTATGCAGAAACCAACACAACGTAGAAATCAACAACAACATAAACCGCACTAATACGCTTATATAGATTTTTGTGCAGAAAGTGCTATAATGGAGTTTCCCAAAGTGTTCCAAATGTAAAAGAAAATGTGTACTAGGAAGTTGAACAAACTACAAAAAAAAGCATAATTGTATTGTCATAATAAATAGCTTTCTCTCAATTAAAACTCACATACTCTCTACACCAAAATCAAGTGTAAATAAACAACTCTACATGAACTAGCAAGACAATCTCAAGTACAATAGAGAAACTATTATTATATAAATATACAAATAACACAGATTTTGTGTCATAATGGGGTATGTGTGGCCACCACAAAGCCTAGTCATTCATCAGACACAGGGACACCAACAAGACTCAGTAAAAGAGAATTCTTGCATTTTAGCCAGGATTTGAACCCAAGACAATCAGACCCATAATGTATTAATAAATAAAACTTACTTTTCTCCTTTAACATGATCTAATAGAATGTTGGTGTCAGGATAGTAATTGTCCTCAGCGAGACTGTCTGTATCATCTACAATGGAACCTCCTTCCAGGGAGGAGGGCCCCTCACATTTGACTTCCAACTGCACACCTGAACTAGGCAGAGCCTGGGAGGCTGGTTTGTTTTCAGTGTACTCTTCAGGCCTGCCAGGAGCGACCGTGACCTTCTCGTCCTCTTCCCCGTCATCCTCCTTGAGGTCGTCATCGTCAATGATGATGTCATCTTTACCAGAGTCCACCACATCCTCCTCGTTGGCTGTCCTCAGCTTCCGCTCTCCTCTGTGGCGCTCCACGCTGCTGTCTTCCAGCTGTCAGGACCAGAAACAGTGTCAGGTGATTAATGAGAAGAGAGATCACTTACCTTTAGGCTCTGTGATATAAGAGGTGAAGTGTTCCCATAACTTTTATTTATTGGTAGATTTTTTATGTAACATTTTGTGTAATATATTAGGTATGTTACAGAAATATCTAGCAATGCCTGTTAAAGAATTTTTATTTCCTTTTTAATGTAGGTTGGAGAGTATTTGTGTTGATTAGAATAAGTTGCATTGATGGAATATTGTAGGTTGGAGATTATTTGACAGCTGTTTCTATGGAAGAAATGATCACCTACGACCTACACCAGGGATGGGCAACTTTTGATAATAATCTGCCAAATAAGGAGTTTCATTCATTCAGCGTAGCCCAGAGCCTAAAATTTATACTGGTCTAACACTCCTTTTCTTGTAGAAAAGCCTTTAATTTCTTTACGGGTGGGGGGGGGGGGTGTCTCCGCATGCGATTAAAAATCGCTCCGTGTGCCAAGTCTAGCAAGCGTGCTGTAGGTTACCGACACCTGACATACACCACACAAAAATTTTAAGAAATCAATGCTTAAAAACAATTTTAACTACCTACCTTGAACAGAAATCCAAATCCATAAATAAGGTATGAAGGAGGCAAATAGTTTTTTTTACCTGTTGTGGAAAGTTACCAATGCAAGACAAGTTTTTAAAACAAATTGTAAGGTTTGTTTGTGTAAAGCAATTGTTTCTTTTTGTTACATATTGTTTTTAATAACATACTTTTGGTTACAAATTGTACATAGCTCTGTCATATTCTAATTTATCCATTCAGCTGTTGTTGGTCTTTTCTCACACAGTTAAAAGCAATGGCTTATTTTTCTAAGCTTTTTTTTTATAATACTATTTGGCCCATGGAAACATCAAATCAATACTTTAAAGTTATTCACTTTCAAAGAAAAATAGCAAGATCAACAATGGGAATAAGAACCAAATGGCAGGTGTATTTTAAAAAAAATTAGCCTTTTACAATAGGCGTGTGGTTTCAGCGTCACAAAAACAACTGACCAGACAGCTGTTAGGGAAAACTTGATGGTCCCATTCAACTCAACACAATGAGCGAAAGCAAATGGCCATTTAGAGGCACAGTGGCTAGCAGCAGGAGAGTTTGGATGGTGTACCGAAGAGCTTGGGTTCAAATCCTGGTGAAGGCTTTGATTTGTTCCCGGGTCTGGAGGGTGTCCTTGAGTCTACCCAGCTCTTTCGGGTACCTGACTTTAGTTGGGGTAAAGTAAAGGCAGCTGGGCATTGTACTGGCCACACAATCTCCTAGTATGCCATGGCCACAGAAACTGGTAAACACTGCTTCAATAGCCCTATGGATCAATTTGGACATACGGGATACTTTACTTTTTACAAATGGCCATTTACTGTTTGTATTTGTATTAGTTTATGATTATTTGCATGAATGTGCAAGATTTTTTTAGCAGCAAACATGATATCACATGATATAATAAAAAATCTTTAGCCAGAAGTTTAGAGTAATTGGTTTTAACTCTTGTCCTACTGTGTCAAACTAGGAGTCTATAAATAAAAAAAAAAAAAGCTTATGAACTCAATAAAACTATAAAACCTGATATAATAAATTAAGTTGAGATTGATGGTAAAAAAAAACAACTACAGGACGTTAAAGGACACTTGAAACTACAAGAAAGTAGTTAGTTCAAGTTTCACTGACAATTTACCTCTAATCATAAAACTCATTAAAAAAAAACAACTACAGGACATTACTGCACACTTGAAACTACAAGAAAGTAAAAGGTTTCACTGACAACTTACCTCTAATCATAAAACTCCCAGTCGTCAAGTATTCTCCGCTGGGGGCAGTCTTCGACACCTGGTGCGGGTACACCCACCAGGCAGATGTCACCACTTTGGACTCCCAGGCTGCACTGTTGCATATGGCCATCGTCCCAGCCTCATTCAGTGTTTTCGGGGGCACCGGGCCACCTAGAGGATGTATTTAGAAGATCTTGTTGTATAAAGCTAAGTTACATTTATTATATTATAACTCATTCAGTTTTAAATGAGAAAGTTTACTTAGACTATAACATTTTAGAAAATTAAGAATTTTTGTAAAACATCAGCACCTCCTGGGTTTTTTATCACACAGCTGCTGGCTCCGTGTAGATCAGCATGAACATAAATATCACCTGCATAAATAAAATGTTTTAATAAAAAAATTTAAGAGTCAGTGCTGCCTTTGTTAAAGTTTAAGGTGGGTTAATTTAAAACATCTTATCTAAAAGTTGGTGGTTATGCCCGTCAAAATGATGGAGAAACAAATGATTACAATGTGTTTTGTTAAAAGAGAAGGAAAAAAATAACGAGCACTATTACAATAAAAACTGTAGTGAGAACGTATCTTTCGGTATTTAATTTTGTTCTTTTTTTATTGAAAGCCTTTTAAAGGGAGATCATTCTGAAATTGCGCTCAGTTTAGAACTTTAACATATTATGGTGATTATTAATAGGTGTAAGTTTTTTGTTTTTTTTTCAAATTAACGAATTAAGCAATATTGTTTATACAATAAAAATTTCTTTTGCAGGACGTTTCCAATTTATACATTTAACTTTTGGCCCAATTAGTCAAACGGCTTAGGAGCCTTAAGTGGACAAACATATATATATAAATATATAAACAAACATATAAACAAACTCAGTTATTATATATATTGATGTAAAAAAAATTTTTTTTACCTACAGAATTATTAATATACAAAGAAAGCAATTAAATTTCTGCAATGATTTCAAATAGTCTATATTGTTCTTATTTTGACTTGTGGTAAAGAAGTTACAATGAAAATATCCATGTGGATTAGAATTATGCTGATTTGAAAGATTAAATAAATATCTTTTTACAATAGAACTTTTAAAAATATGAAAATTTCTGGAGAGTTGTCTCCCTTACATTGAGCCATGTACTTCTTCACAATCATTTCATTCTGCTGCTGGTCATGCCCACCAATCACAAGGTAGTTCTCAGAACTGATGAACCACAAAAACTTTTCAAACCTTCACACAGGAAAATAGAAAAAAAGAAACTGTTAAATAAAAACAAATTGCCACTCGGGGTAGAAATTTCCAAAATCAACATTTTACATTTCAAAAAAGTGTTTTATTATATATAGATCAGTGATTCAAAAGTGGTGATATCTTATTCTAATATGTGTACATTACTGATACTGAAAAATAATGAGCTAATACCAACCAATAAGTTTTTCTACTTTTGTTGATGTTTGCTACTGTTGTGACATCTTTTAAAATCTGCTTAGTTTTCTTCTCAGCTGATTTAAAAGCCTTTAAGAGAGAAAAGTAAAAAAAATATATAGGCCATATTACTAAATATTCACCTTGTAATGAATTATTTAGACTTTTACTTTTTAACAAAATGTGTGTCATAATATTTTAAGACTTGGTCGTATCTTATCTTATACATTACAGACACTCCTTCTATAAAGAATCTTATTGCATCTGACGCACATCCGTGGTTTGAGTCTAGTCATGCATTTCTATTAGTGTTTTAGATGATATTAAGTTACTTGTTTTCTTATCTTATACATTACAGACACTCCGTCTATAAAGAAGATTGCTTCCTAGAAGATTATTGCATCCTATCCTAAAACATGTTTTCCTTTATTTCTAAAAAATGTTCCTTTAGTACAGTAAATAAATACAGAATTAATCTTGTTTAGTAGAAGTAACCAGAATACCATACTATCCTTTTTTGTTTCAATGTGAAGCTGTGATTATGAAATTATTATATTACCTTACTAGAGGCTTCCATGGTTTTTTGCTCTTTCTTCGCTGCTTGCCTTTTCTTGTCAAAGTATCTGAACAATGAAAATGAAATTTTAATTGGATGAAAATGTTCTAACGAAATTCATTTTTTGCAGGTCCTAAAATGACATTTTTAAAAAAGGGAATTTAAAAAAATGCCCCAGCTACATTTAAGTCATACTTTTTAGCATTGGCATAGGCACCAAGGCCGAGGTCTATATCCACATTGGTGTACTTGTGCTTGGCCTTGTGTGGGGCGTCGTCCTCAACCTCTCTGTCATTGTAACGTTCCCTGTTTTTTGTTTTGTTCGGACAAGACAAGACATTTTTTAAATCTCATTATTTATTAATAAAAACAGCATAAACAAAGTCATAAAGGTTACATGAGAAATAAATACAAGCTAAAATTTATGATTTTATTAATTTATTAAAAAGTATCCCTTTCTGACCATTGGGCATTTTAAGCAGTATTCACCAAGTTTCTCATGGCCACAGCATGCAAGGAGGCCTGTGTGGCCAGCACAATGCCCAGCCGCTTTTACTTTTCTCCCACTATTAAAAAACGCCCAGCCCCAACCAGATGATGGGGGGCCTTGGTGAATCAAATAAATCAAATGAGCTTACTGCAGCATCAAAGTTATTTGGTTTGTCTCCAGCTTCAAACTCTTGATGGAGGATGCAACAGGATCACCGCTAGCCTTGGCTTCCTTGACAAAGTTCCAGATTTCAGACCAGTCTATCTGATTGGCCAGAGCGCTCCTAACTATAAGTATGGCTTTGTCCACCTGTTGTTTTTTTTTTTAAATCATAATCAATGTTGATAAGTTCAATCAAAAAGAGGTATCACAATTAAAAAATTAGGTAGCAACTTTTTCAATACGATGTTAAATAAAAAGTTTATTTTTAATAAAACTATTTATTTTGTTACCAGTTCAAGATTAGTTTCAATCAAATGTCCTTTCACTATATCAGTTTCCTGGAAGCAAGAGAAAAAAAGTTTTTTATTTAAAATACAAATGATTATCATTCACACACACAAAATCACATTGCAATGTATTTCTTTTTCCTGCCATCATTGAGTCTAAATAATAATAATAATAATAATATTTGTATAGCGCTGCTAACAAACATAATGTAAGCTCAGAGCGCGTTATACAACTAAGAACACGGATATTACTCTAGGCTAGGTGACAGCGCTAGATCTAATTGATGATTGAAAAAAAAAAGACAAATCAAATAAATGTTGTATTAACCGACCCAACCCATAAGAAAGACATGTTTAATGCATGTTTAATGTTATCTAAGGTAAACAGGACACATAGCACTCAACTCACACCTACATAGAATAAACCCAACTCACCCACCTAACTGCAGATGTTGCCCCTCCCCACAAGAAACTGTGGACCACTTCCTGCTTGAGTGCCCTGGGTTAACTGACCTCAGACGCACTTTGCTCCCCCCTCAACCTACCTTTACCAAAACATATATAGCAGTATTGAACAACTGAAAAAGACTTGTAAATATGTTTGTCTGGCATTGACTGCAAAAGAGCAAACAGCTCTGCAGACTGGCTAATAGAAGAAGAAGAAGAATCTAAGGTAAATATTGAAATAAGGAGTTTTTAAGTTCTTTTTAAAATTAAAAGTAGAGCTTGTTCGCCTGAGTTGAATGGGAAGTAGATTCCACACCTTCCGACTGGATACTGAGAAGGCTCTAAGGCTAACGGTCGTCGGAGAGAAACGGGGCTCTTCCAGAAGCGATGATTTGGCAGAACGAAGTGTTCTTTGCGGGACATATGGTGTTATTAGTTCCTTGAGATAGGACAGAAAGTTGTTAATAAAAAGGCACTGATGGCAAAGTAGCGCCACTTTATACTCAATTCTGGCTTTCACGGGGAGCCAATGGATCAAGCGTAGAAGGGCGGTTCCCGAGTCTCATTTTGAAATAATAATATTACCTGCTCTTTTTGCAAACTTTCAAGCCTTTTTTCATGCTCTTTCTTTACATGATCCAACTTTTTCATGGCACTTTTTTCCTGTGAAATTGAGATTACAGTATTAGATATTTAAAAAAAATTATTTTTCAAAATTTGCTAATTTTTGGCTCTAATGAAGTAACTTTTGCTTACTTGCTGTATGACCTTGACCTCAACTTTCTGACTTTCCATTTTAGAGAAATATTCATCAACAGCCTGCAAAGATTAATACAGTCTTATTTCAGATTGAGATTTTTTTTACCATCCAATGCCAAATTATTTTTTTTCAAAAGATCCAAAAGAATAAATATGTATATCATAATATGCACCTTATTAAATTGATCAAATTCTGCAAATGGCTTGTTTTCATGCTGACTAAATAAATATGGGTGGAATTCTTCATATCTGGAAGATTAGAAAAGATTTTGTATAAGTATGCACAAAATATATTTCCTTTTTTTTAATGCAGAATAAACTTTTATTTAATTGAAAATTATCAAGCAAATGTCAAAGGTTAAAAGTCAGTTATGTAAAACAATTGAGGCTCTAATAATAATAATAATGATATAGTAATGTATAAAGCGCTTCTATCTATGCTATTAAATTTAGCATGCTCAGTTCGCTCTTAGAAGAAATTGCAGTGGCAGTTGTATTGGTATGTAAGACACACAGCCACTAGCCAAAGATTCTCTCAGTGTCTGAGGCAAGCTGTTCCATAAAGAAGGCAACACAGATTTAAATGAGCACACTCCCAGGAACTTTTTTTTTGTCCAGCCACACCGGGAATTTTAAGGAGTGACTGTGATGAAGAGTGCAGTTCTCTTCATAGAGCGTGCTTTGATTATAAGTTCTTATAGGTATGAAGGAGCAGTACCATTTATACATCCGTATGCTCTACTAAATAGCCATAAAACAAAAACACTTCAAGTTAGTGAACTACACAGACTTACAATAAAACTTCTTGCTCCTCATCAGGGCCAGGGTTGAGCTTCTTGTCAGCTTTCTTCACTATGTAACCCTAGGTTCAAATTGAGACATTGATCCTTCATTTGGCTACAATACATTTTATGTTTGCTAGAACTAATGCTAATTACAGAGATGGGCTCGCTTCCAGCATCAACATTTCAATCAATGTAAGTAAACATAAATGACCTTGGAAATGAATGAGATTTTCTAATACATAGGTACAGCCATTATAAGATGAGTGTTGTTTTTTTTGTTCATTAGTGACCACACTGTTCAAATGGGTGTATTTTTTTAAATTCTATCCTGCAGTCTTCAGAATGCTTTTACTTTTATCTTATAAATTCTTATATATTACGGATGCTCCTTCTATAAAGAAGATTTTTGCGTCCTACGCTAATCCGTGGTCTGAGTCTAGTCTTGCATTTTTATTAATGTTTTAAATGATGTTAAGTTACTGGTTTTCCTGGTTTGTTCAGGCAACCCATATTCTAGTATAGGCCTAACTAAAGTGAGATAGCATTTTACTTTTATATTCTTATTTTAAATCAATGGCTACAGCTTGTAACTTATTTGTTACTAATGTGCCTCAAAGCTTTGTGAAAAGTCTCTCGTCATTTAGCAGGCCTTTTTAAAAGTAGGAATATAGTCTGTTTCATTTTTAAAAATGATGTTTTTATTATGATTGTCTTTCTATGCGTTATCAAATTTGGGGTAGTTTTCATGGGCCTTTATTCTAGTAGAATTTTTTTTTAGCTAAGGCCTTTCAATTTTTTAACTATCAATGGGTCTATACTCAAAATATAGCATTTGACAATAATTAGGATATAAGGATGATTTAGATACTGACTTAGATTAATGTAAATTACAAATTGTTTTTTTGGGCTGTATGGGACTCTGCTGCTAGGGATAGTGAAAGTACTGAGTCGAACTCCCAGCCCAAACACTATCAATGAGTAATTGTACTGATAATTTAATACTTTTGTAACTAAAAAAAAAATAAATTTAAATTATACATTTCTAGAAAGCTCAGATATTTTTCTATTTTATGACACATATACTTTATTAAAATTGGGTGACATTTTATTATTTAAAAAAATAATTTTGTTGGTACCTTAAAGGGTGCTTCTAGAATCTAGGTTTATTAGCAAATAAGTTGAATTGATTGTAATTATTAAGAGAATAATTATTCCCTTACCTTGCAAGGGTTCAATAACAAAGAAAACATTAAATTTTCAGCTTCTTGCAATGCGGACATAAGTTTATCAAAATCTGAAATGTAAAATAAAGGCAAAGACATAAACTGGATGTTCAAGAAAGTAGGCATCTTGGTTCAATAAAAATGTGTCTAATAGGTTTTTAGAATTTATTAATAGCTCATTAATCGATGTATGTGTATATATTTTTTAATTGTTTCATTGTACTAACATTTTTCTTACATGAAAACTATTTCTAGATTCTAACTTTTCCTTAAATATCCTCAAACAAACTTTTGTTTCTGTCACTATTTTGTTTTCCTTCTTTTCTTACCAGTTTCTATTTTGAAATCTTTACCATACTTGACATTCTCTGAAAAGCCTGCTTTGATTAACACGTGATCAATAATAGCTGGCCCATAGTCTGAAAGGGGGGAAAAAACTACAACGATAATATACGGGGCAATGCCAAATGTTAATTAGTGTTTACAAGTGAAATGTTGACTATTTTTTTAATTAGCATACCGGTCTATGTGTCAGTAAGTTAGAAATCAGATAGTACAATAAATTATATATACTGGAAACTCAACCATATTAATATACTATATTAATTGTACAATATATATGTTCTAGAAATTCTATAATATACCATACGTTCTGAACATACTGCAGTATTTAAAAATGTATCATTCAAGAAATACTACAGCATGTAGTGGAATATAAGCTTTACCACTCACCTACACAAGGTAGTAATAATTTTTTCAGGACATCACCCTCTTTGGCACTTGATAAAATCTCCATAATTCTGCTCATGCATATTCAGAAAGGTCATATTACGCACAAAAAATAACATATACCACGATGAACAAATCAACATAGACTTAATCAGCCCTTACAGTAATAAGAAAACAGAACATGTATATAACAGTAATCATATTATTTGCCAGAGATGGATAGACCATGTCCAAAGAATGGGCTCCCGGCTGTATGGAGAGATGGCAGATGGCGTAAGGAAAAGAGGCCACCCTTGCCTGCGGTTTAAAGATGTCTGCAAAAAAAGACAATGATTCTGGCGCACATCGACCATAAATTGTGGGAGTATCTTGCTGAGGAATACGCCTACAGGTGGTCAAAGGTGCAAGAGGGCACGCAAAAAGCAGAGGCCACCCTTGCAACAAGGTACAAAGAGAAGCAAGCCAGGAAAAAGGCGAAGGACAGAGAAAAAAGAGACTGCGCTCTTCTCCTTTGAGGACAGAGGGATGCTAAATATATATATATTCATAATTTTATATACAGAATATACACATTTTAAAAATGATGTCAAATAATAAATCCTCAATAATTTGAGGAAATTAGCTAATAGCAAAACATTGAAAGAATTCATAATAAACAAATCAGCATTACTTCTTATTGAAGGATAGAAGAGTCTCTAATATAACAATAATATATTTTATGTAACTATTAGTCCAAGATTTTGTTCTATAAAAAAATACTAATAAAATAATAAAAAATTGTAACAATGTTAAAAAAAAAAAACCAGATGCAGCATTAACAAATTTTCATGACTGCAGCATAAGAAGGGATTATGTGGCCAGCACAATGCACAGCTACTTTACTCATCCCCAAACAATGGCATGTACCTATCAGGGCTGGGTAGAGAGACCCCAATACAAATCCTAGCCTTTACCAGGATTTGAACCTAGGACCCCTGGTATGCTAACAGAGTGCACTGTGTACCTTTGCACTACACAAGCAAAACTTCTTACTACTGTTATTTCATTTTCCACTGTATACTTTCATAAATTTATATGCATTCATCAACTGAGGAATTCTGAGACACCTTTTATTTTTTATCTTATGCATTACAGACGCTCCTTCTATAAAGAAGATTATTGCGTCCGACGCTCATCTGTGGTCTGAGTCTAGTCTTGCATTTTGATATTAATGTTTTAAATGATGCTAAGTTTTTCCTGGTTTGTTCAGGCAACCCATTCCATGCCCAAATGCCACTCAGGAAGAAAGAGTACTTATATGCATTTGTTCTCGCATAATGGATAAGTAAAGTGTTTTTGTCTTTATATTAATCTGAGCTTTGCAACAGGTTGTTATTGGGTTGTATTTCTAAATTAGAGTTTAATGCCTTATGTATTATTACTACTTGAATTGAGGAAAGTTTTTTTTTAAAGCGTACTGAGTATGCTAAAAGGAAAGATGCACTACATAAATAATCCTTATTAAGAATATAATTATCCATAGTTAATAGCAGTGTATCCCTTTCAGTCCAGGCTGGTCCATAGGGTTAGTGAAATAGCAAGGACTAGCTGGACAATGAATACAACAATGGAAACACATTATAAAAAGGCTTGAAGTACCTCTCTCTGGAAGGTGCTGAGCGTTCTTTGGAAACGTTGATGGGGTATTTTTCTCTGACTGCAAATCTGACATCCTGACTGTGATCTGTCCTGGGCCTCAGCAAGGCTAGTATAGTCAGCTCGTGATCTGTCAGTACAACATTGCCCTGTCATGACACTCAACACATAAGCATGGTGGTTAGCTTTACGTTTGTTTCTTTTTTTGGTTCAACATATTAAAAATATTTTTTTAATTATTGTGATTTAGATGTCATGACATGTATTTAGGGTCATCCGTTCAATCCATCCAGTCCAATCCACTTGATTGTATTTGTCCATTTCAATTCATCCAAACTAATCCACCCATCAAATCAATCGATCCATTTAATCCATGCATCCAATTTAATCTATGTCCATCCAGCCAAGCTAAGTCTATCCACAATAAAATGTTTTAAAACATCCATCCATCCATTCATCCATGCCCAATCACCCATTCATCCAATCTAACACAGTAATAAAGAAAACTAAACTGTAATTTAATTAAAAGGTTTAAGTTACAACAAAATTATACAAACTTCTTAATAAATTCAAATAAAGAACTGCATAATGATAAGTATAAGGAACAGACTTTAATCCAAATGTCTACAGAAGAATGGGTAAATATTTTATTTTCATGTAAACATTCTCTCACCCTGTCATAAAGTTCCAATACAACATGATACGCTGCCTCACCAGAACCAAATTGAAGATCTACTATACGATCTGTGCCTAGTTGGTTAATACTTTCAAGGCGACGGTTTTTCAGATGTTTTCTTAGCTATACGAGGGATAAAAAAGAATTTAAACAATCAATGGCTATTTTTATTTCTTTTGGTTACGTTTTAAAAATGCAACTATTTCACATGAAATGAAGAACAAAAAATGTATTTAATGATTTTGATTCATACAATAAATTACTTTAATTCAAAAAATTACTGAAATTCCTAAAATATCTTCCCACCTTCATTGAAAATCCTGAAGGTGCTGGATTTTTGGGCCATTCAAAATCTGTGTAGTGAAGACGAAGGCCAGACTCAAAGAGAAGAACTGTTTTTTCATCTGGCCTGAAGTTAAAAAAATAAAAAAAACACTGAGTGATCTTTTCAAAAATTTCCATCATTCCATGTCAGGAAAAGAAAAATATAATTAAAATTTTTCTTTATGAGTGGTTACAGTGCATGTAATTTAATTTATATTGTTCAACCCTTTTATTGGCACTATCAAAAAGATTTAATGCAATAACATAAATAAATGCACTTGTATATTGTAAACGGCATAAAACAGAAAACAGCACTGGCTTACTTGTACAACATGATAGTGTGTCTTTTTAAGAAGTCTTTTAATAAATTTTTTTTATGTTTATAGTTTTTTATTGTAATGTTTATTAATAATATTAAAAAGAATTGCAAATAACTTACTTTCCCAACTTGATAAGATATGTTTTGTTGTCCAGATCATACACATTCACAACTCTCATGCCGATGAAGCTGAATGGGGAAGAAAACAAATATGAAAGGCAAGGGGAAAAAATGTAAAGGAAAAAACTTTATTATTTTAATGTGGGGATTATGGGTAGCTTATCCTGTAGCTGTAATGGAGCTTTGTGCTGTAATCACATCTCTACAGCTAGATCAATCTTGGGGAAACTCTTTTCAGTTAGGTTCATGTGAGGTCATTTAATGTCATCTAATAATTGATGCAATACACTTCTTATTAATTTTATACAACATTGAAAGATCTACTACTAGGAATAAGTAAACATCAAATATCTTTTATAGAGAAAAATCCTCATAAAAATTATGTTTGGTTTAGCTAACAGAAAACAGATAGAAAATTAAAATAGGTACCAAGTTAATGTAAGAAAAATGAATTAAACCAAGATGCTCCAGTGATAGCAGAGATAAGAAAGAAAAAAAGGACTTCTAGGGAGAATGCACTTCTGTACCCATGGACCTCAACACTGGTGAAGTGTATAAGCCACTGAATAGGCCCCCATTTGGGGTACAACTGTAGGTGTGAGCGACAGCCCCTGTTGCGCACTCAAGATTTCATTGCAATGCAGAAAAACCCAGAGAATCTGTGGGGGGAAGCAACAGCCCATCTCACCAAGCCCTGGTGCTTGGCTGCCCAGGCCTGTAGTCTGGAATTTGTGCTACAGAGCGACAGTGCGCCCTATCAAGTACCATGGGGTGGCTAGTCTCGGACAAGATCTTGGTGTGCCCCGCTTTGATTCACACATTTACATTGTTACACCCAGGACCTTTTTTTTAAGACAAATAAGTTCTAGGGAGAATGTTAAATAATAGAGTGGTGAATATCTTAAAGGAAGACTAGCAAAGGGAGTTGAGGAAGACAGATGATGAGAAGAAGTGAAGAGCTACAAAGCCAGAAAGTATTTTTTTAAAACATAGTTTAAAAAATGTACAACAGAGTCTAGACTTACCGTTTCATTTCTTGAATAATGACCGCCAAATCAATACTGCTAAATCTTCCCTTCATTTTGACAGGATGACTTTGTATCACAATTATATCAACTTGTCTTTAAAGATTGCTGTACACAAATAATAATGATTTGAAAAGATTTTTTTTTTTTAATTTTTAAAGTTGAAAATAAAAATCTGTCAGACAATTTATCACAAACAATTAAAGTAAAATTTCCAAAAGTTGGTTGTAATGACCTGAAACACTAAAGAAGATCTGTGCTTTTTAACCCATGCTGAATGCCATTAATGATGTGTCTAGCTACACATAAATTAAGGTGTTGATTGTTCACAAATTTGAAATGAAGACTACGATATATCCTATTTCAAGTTCTAAGTTAGAATTTTTGTTTATTCATGTGTAATGACCTACTTATAAGTTAGTCAGTGTCTAGGCGTCCGGCGACCGGACTAATCGGCTGGGAGATATTGTTCCCGCGGACATGTCACGTAACCGCCGGATGACAAGCGCTAAAGATATTTTACTGGCAGACCTATGTCTATCATGTAGGCCTACAAGCTAAATTTCCCAGCTTCGCCAAGGGAAAAAAATGACATTACCCTAACCTTTTTTTATTCAACAAAAAGTTAAGAATATCCTTGGCTGGGACTGAGACTCACCCATCCGTCTCGACCCACATGTTTCTAAAACATAATTATTTACTAACTGAAACGTTTCAGGAAAATTTAAGGAAAATTGAAGTCCTGAAATTCTTTACAATCTTTAAAAAAAAAAAATTATGGAAATAAAAAAAGTAGAAATAGAAAAAAAAAAGGTATAAGTGAGGAATTGAACCCAGTGTAACTGTGTGGCAGTTGGATAGGCTAACCCCAAAGCCAAGAACACACAGCTGGTCACTCAATAGATTTAGGTCTGCCAGAAAAATATGTATCGTGATATGCCCGCTGGAACAATATCTCCCAGCCTATTGCTCCGGACGCCTAGACACTTCGTATAAGTTATGACACTCATAAGTTCTATGACGCTTGACATTATCTCATTACCATTTTATGTGTATACTGTGTAATATTATAATAATAATTGTATAATTTTTTATACTTTGCTACTTTGCGTTTTAATTTTCTTTAATAAACAAAAAATCAAAGCCAAAGTCAATAAAATTCTTTATAAATTTTGAATTTAGGGATGGTACTAATAGTTAGGTATTATTATTATAGTAATGATTTTTCGCGTATAAACTTTAAGTTTAAGACTTGCTAGTAATAAGTAGTGAGTCGTGTGTAGTGACTACTCAGACTCGGTCTACTATAACTTTGTCTATATACTATAGGCCTAACTGTCTATAACTTCTATATCTATAACGTATAACTATAACCTACAACTTATGTCACTTATGATGATAACTAAGCCAGCCAAGCCTAACAATAACTTTTAATAAGCAGTAAAAGTAAGCAGCCAGCCACAAATTACTCAGTCAATTCTAGTTTTTAGACTAGTCAAGAATCAAGAGTCTGTCAAGAGTATCACTGCTCAGAGTAAGCCTACTCAGTCGACTCAGACTCAGATCACAATCACTGACTCCTGAGTTAGAGTTAGTGAGTACTGAGCTCAGCAGAGTTAGTGTTAGGCTGTATTACACTATAGTACTCTATGTAGTAATAGTAATAATACATAAGGCATTAAACTCTAATTTGGAAATACAACCCAATAGCAACCTGTTGCAAAGCTCAGATAAACATAAACAAAAGCACTTTCAGTGACTTTCCTTATCCCTTACTATGTGAGAACAAATGCATATATAGTAGCCTACGGTACTCTTTCTTCCCGAGTGGCATTCAGGCATGGAATGGGTTACCTGAACAGACCAGGAAACCAGTAACTTATCATTTAAAACATTAATAAAAATGCAAGACTAGACTCGGACCACGGATGAGGGTAGGACGCATTAATCTTCTTTATAATTAATTATAGTCTATCATAATTATATAATATAGTATAGTATAGAGTTCAGTATAGAGTATAGAAGGAGCGTCTGTAACTGTACAGTGTGTAACTACTCAGACTACTGTAACTAGTGTAACTGTAAATAGTGTAAGTAGTGTAACTGTAATGTAAATGTATAGCACTATAGTATAGCAGTATAGCCAGTATAGGCCTAAGTGCCTAAGACTTAGGACTAAGACAAGTATATAGTATAAGTCTAAGCCATAAGCCTAAGACTAAGTCCTAAGTGACTCCTAACTAATAACTAAGTATTACTATAAGTACTATAAGTCTATAAGTAAATAAGTATAAGTATACTTATACTTATACAGTATAAGTATAAGTCACAGTATAAGTTATAACTAAGTTATAAGATTATTAAGATAAGACTTTAAATTTAAATTTAAAGACTAAGAGTAAGACGTGATAAACATGTTACAATGTGATATTATATATAGTAATATAAATATAATAAATATAGTTAATATTTTAATATGGTATTATTATTATTATATATTATATACTTATATAAATATATAGTTAGTATTATACATACTATTTTATAGTGATTGATAAGATAAGTAGTAGAGTAGGCCTAAAAATAAAGAATCAATTACTTTTTTCGATTAAATGACCACCATTTCTGACTTTATTATTTAACTTAAATCATGCTACATAATTTTTATTGAAAGAAAGATGGGCAGTAACAGTATCTTACATCTCATCTCTGTCGTAATGATTACTGACATTGCATTTGTTTGGGAAATTTTTAACGGAAGTTTACATTAATATTTATAAAGGATATACCAATCGATGCTAATTAATTTAGTTAGATGTACAAAGTTATCGATCTGTGTCTAACCTTTAAGTCAAGATCTAGTACATCATTCAAGAATCATTGGTGTATTGTCTTATCTTATCTTAGAAGTTTACAGACGTTCCTTCTAGATTCTAGGGAGAAGATTATTACGTCCACTAGGCCCAAAACTCCTGCAGGGCGACAGGGATCCGACGGTGGCAGGGATAGAACCCGCGACCTGTCAGTTGGTTTTTGGTTGACAGTCCGGTGAACTAACCGCTGGACCAGCCGGCTTTTAAAAACAAGATGCAATACTCGGAATTCCCGAATGTGTGGCACACCGATCTACAGCATGCATGCTACATCGCCTACATAAAGACGTGTGCGCTATATATCTAGGAATCATCTACCGTACACACGCACTGGTTCAATGGTTGATGTAAGACACACACGTAACTCTACGCTAGTTACTAGTAGTACTAGTAGTAGACGGCGAACGGGAAGGGTCATTATTCATTGCCAATGACTCACTGTGTGCATCTTTTACAATGCGTAAAAAAACTTGGTAATTTTTCTTTGGTTTTCGTTGGTTCATTAATTTTTTTGGTTTTGTTTTGTTGTTTTTTTTTTATTTGTGTTTATTCAATCTTTTGTTTCTTAAACAAAAAGAGCACAATTCGTTCCGATGTGGCGATGTGGAAACTGGAATGAGACACAAAAAAGCATAGCTTGGAGTGTTTAATTGATGTACAGAAAAGAAATATAATAGATCCAGATACATTTTAAAGTGTGGCAATAATGGCAATTCAATTTTTTAAAATTATATTTTATACAAACTGATTAGTCGCAACGTGAAATACACTGTATTTATATATACTTATCAAATGACTTAGACTTAGAGTTAGAGTTGTTATAAAATTATATTAATGCTGATTATTACTCTCTCTCTTCTTTCTCAAGATTAGTACAATAACAGTGGTCTTCAATTTTAAATATTTACACATGTACAAGCTACTTAATTATTTTAGTCCCTTAAGTTGTTTAAAAAAAAGTATCATGTCAATGTTCTTTGCCTTCAACGAAGATCTTCTATTTGAGATTAACTCGCCTGCCTTATTATTATTAAAGCATGTTGTAAGAAATACAATCTGGTATTTAAATACAATTTAATTACTTTATGAGAAGTCAAACTACAGGTTTATTAAAATAGATCGCGCGATGCTATGAGACTGTGGAATAAGTGATAAGCGGTGTGGACCATCAAAGCCAGTTAATAAACTGATGCTCAACACATTCGATCAAATTTTATATAGATCATTTTTCACATGTAGATCATGTAGAACAGTTAGGCATAAAACACTCATACATGATTGCAACACTCTGCCGGGCGATGAGCAAAGAGCTAGCGCGTGTGTGCTGTCAGCCGTCAGCGCTGGAACTGGCGAAGAAAAAGAGGGGCAAGGGGAAGCAACTCAGTGTTTGTATGTCTTTGTCTAAGGTCTACGATGTAGAAATCAGTACAGATCTACATTAGTGATCTACATCCTGCATCCTACATCAGTGTGTTGTAGATATATAAAACGTTTTGAATCAACGACCACTATAACCTATGATTCTATGAATAGATTATTTGTATCACGAGTATGTCGAGTATTATGATTACTTAAGAGCTGGTCCACACATGTCCTACCCCCATTCCATGCCATACTCCATATATGGCCTATAGAAGTAGGCCCTAGTTCACAGCGACCTTTATTTTAAAGGGCAGATAATGACCAACCTAGTTTTTTACTTGTCGGCTGCATTTTAATTTTATATATTGAATAAACAGCACTACAAATCATCATGGCTTACTTACTTGTTAGCGATCCAAAGTTTATCACAATTATAATAAATGCGGCACTAGCTGCTGGAATAACAAGTTATGCCTTTTATTTTTATCGAATTCATTCGTGTTGTAGGCCTTCTCCAGTTAAAAATGCACCTGATGTCTACGAATCTGATAAATTTCTAAGTGAATACCTTGTGTTTCATTATGGTAAACCAGAACAATTGATTCCTTATTCATTTGGACCAACAGAAGATCTTGATTTTCCAAAAAGATGCGCAGAGTTGTGTTTAAAACACTATCAGCCACAGGTCAGGTTAAAAAAACGACTGCATTTTGTAACATATTATAGCCTAACCATCTCTATTGACTATTGAAACGGACACTATCATGGTCATCTATGTAGATATGATAAGATATAGGCCTAGCCTATAAACTATATTTTCTTATGCCTTTATTTTTGAATGCCTGCAATTTGTTCTCAGTGGCTCCTAACAGTGTCCAGGTCTCACATCCATACAGAACAATGGTTTTCACAAGGGCCATGTAAAGCCTGAGCTTTGTTGGGAGACTAATGCTTTTGCTGGACCAGATTCTATTTAGTCTAGCCATTGTTGACACAATCATGGCTCAAATTTCTGACCTGTAGATTCTGTCTGTGAATAGGGTGGCTCCTACTCCTAGATATTTGAAATTCTTTACTTTTTCTAGTTGTTGTTGGTTCATTATAATTTTGTTTTTCTGGCATCTGTGGTGTTGATCATTATTTTGCTTTTTTTCTGAGCTGATTTCCATTCCATATTCCCATGCTCTATCTGCAAGCTTGTCTGTGAGCTCTTGTCGTTCTTTGTTGCTCCCGGCCAACCGGTCAATATCATCAGCAAATCTTAGATTGCATAGGGGTCTTCCACCAACGGAGATGGATGTGCCATTGATTATTTCTTGCATGATTTTTTATGGCGATAGAATACAACCTTGACGGCCTCCAACTGACATCTTGAAGAAGTCCCCTATACACCCATTGAGTTGAACTGCACTGCTCACCTGATTGTAGAGTGCTTCGATCGCCTGTACCAGCCCTTCTTCAATGTTGTAGCTTCTCATCATTTGCCATAGTCCCTCGTGCCATACACGATCAAAGGCTTTCTTGAAGTCTATGAAGTTATGATTCTATTATTTTAGAATGGCCTTCTCAGAAAAAAACATATTATTTTGTTATGACTTTCTAAGGTCTACTATATTTATTATTACTATTATTTATTATGACAGGCAACCATACCAAACAGAGCATTGGATATTGGCTGTGCTGTAGGACGATCCACTTTTGAACTAACTAGAGGAGTACAAGAAGTTATTGGCATTGACTACAGTCACTCATTCATAGCAGCTGCGAACCAGCTCAAAAAAGAAGGAAAGCTAAAGTACAACCTGGTTGAAGAAGGTGATTTGTTTACACCAGCTGAAGCAGAGGTTCCTCTTGACATAGTAAGTAGAAACATGCTTTCAGTCATATGATAGTGACTAGAAAGTATTGTTTGTGATCATTATCTATGAAATTTAGTGTTTGTAAATTATCTAAAATTGCAGGGTTCAGGCTGGAAAAGTTTGGGGACAATGACCTAATCTATCAAGTTTAGAAAGGTTTGAAAAAACTGGCCAAGTTTTTTAAAGTTGCTAAAATAGACAAAGTAGTATGGAAATATTTTTATTTTTTTATGTTATTGATAATTTAAAAGTTTATATCAATTATATGCTAACAAGTCCTTAACTCCAATCACTTTTTGTTTTCTAAAATTATTCTAAATGATTAATATGTATGTAGGCTTCTTAGACAACACCCTTAAAAATTTTCTAAAAATGTGGACTAGTTATATGCAATAATTTAACACGCATTCAGTGACCTCACATAGGGGCGGGCAGAAGGGGGCTTATGTCTGGGGGCAACTTTTCCAGGGTGGCGGCAAATATAGTCTAAATATAGCAAATAAAGCACCAACCAAGCAGTTACAGTATGCAAGGGGGTGGCGCTGAAACTTTTGCCCTGGGGCGCTACATAAGCTTGTAAAGGTTCTGCCCACATTAATATATTTCATGCCTACCAGTGACTACCAGTATATATTGATTTGTGAATTTTTTAAAAATTTGGCAAAAAGTTTTTGAATATGTTAATGATTTTAGAGTATGATACCTGAATTGGAATACAATATTATGTTAAAACTACAATAAAATTTTGTACATAATATATTCTTTATTAAAGTCTCAGAAATATTATTTTGTCTTTAAAAAAATTCTAAACCTTAAAGTAAAAATGATTTAATTTTGTAAGATGTTATTACAAGCCTGTCCTTCATAAAAAATTCGAAGATGAGTTATCAATTCTTATTACAAAGGCGATATATCAGTGGTCATCTATGCACTGTCATATATGCCGCAATAGATAATTTTAGTATTGCACTGGTCAAGTCGCTTTGATATACATTTCAAGTCTTAATTCAATAAAAATGTTAAATGACAAGCCAGCTTTTGATATCTTTTTGTTGGTAATTTTTAAGTAGTAGATGACTGTAGAATAATGAGTACCGAATTGTAGACTGTATTATTTATTTGGCTAGAGCCCCCTTTCAGTTCATGAAATATTTATTTATTACCTTGTCTTGTAGTTATTATAATTACTGTTTCAATTGGTAGTATCATTATTAATTCATTTTGATGTTAGTTTAGTGTAGTCTAGGTTGGTCCTAAATTCAAATTATCCCCTGGCAATCTTTATAACATTGATTAGTTTATTTGATTTAATCAGGTGTATACTTATGTTGGCTCAAACACACAACAAGTATCGTGTTGTTATTGTGTAGTGTTGGCAATTACGATTGTAGTATAAATAAAACACACACAATACTGAAACGTGAAGAACTGATATAAATCAAGTTTTGTAAAACAAACAAATTATTGGTTTAATCACAGAATCATCACTTAAAATCCAAATAGAAGAATGATATTTACACAAGTGGTCAAGAATAGCACATTATCCATAGAATAGATAAGAGATATATCCAATATTCAATAGGCAATGAACAGCATTGAAACTACAGGTAAAACAATATTGAAATCTTTGTAGTATAAAATCCTTAAGAATTATATCTCAGAGCATACGTCTTTACTTGTCGAGAGATGCCGAAGAACTAACGATATTTGACTGATTCTTATGGGTCCATGATATGGGTTGATACGATACCATAACCGAATACAAGAAAATGTATTACATCATGTCTGATGTAAACAGATAATATATAATAAAATACTAGCGTGCTTTTGAATATTCATCTACAACCAACAACAACGTTAAAATCGTCCATGTTGTCTGGTGACGTAGTTGGAAAGACCCATAGTCTTGGCTGATGAAACAATTTCTATCATTACTACTCCAATTATTATGAACGATTAGTATTCATTTAATTATGGTACAATGTATAAATTTACGTTTCGTAACAATGTCTATATTAGTTCCAGTTCCAGCTTTTGTTATGTTTTGAATTAAGATGATCAAGTTTTTTGAAAAGAAAAATGCTTTTATAATTTGCTTTGTATAGTTTGCCCTAGGCAGAGCCTTTACAAGCTTATGTAGCGCCCCAGGCCAAAAGTTTAGCGTCGACACCTTGCCTTTGCATTATTAAAAGCTTGTTTAGTGCTATATTTAGACTACATTTGCCGCCCCCCTGGAAGTGTCGCCCCCGGGCATATGCCCCCCCCCCCATGTAAGGGCACTTGTTCTAGGTGTGTTTTCCAAAGCCATCCAAATTCAAACATTGTCATTTAATACCAATGGAGGATTACTGTCTTTTGCTCTCAAATACATGCATTTGACTATGTTGCATTAGTTTAATTTTAGTTATAATTATTAGCTTTTAAATGAATATTACTGTTTTAGTTTCAAATAAATAAACAACTTTATGTAAATATTTTTTCTCACTGAAATTGAAATGGTTAACTTTTTATTGCACTTCTAAAATAAAATTGTGGATTTAAAAATTTTAAAAAAATTAGATCTATTTTATATATTACATGTAAATATATATTTTTTGTTTTTGCCTTTTTAGTAATTCAAGAAGTTTCTAAAATTATTTAAAATGTGCACACTTCTCGTGAATTTTTTTTTGCTTCCTTGTAACTAAAATGTCTTTTTTTCTGACATTAATATAAGTAAACAGCAAGGGCGATAATTTCAACAAGACAGAAAGGTGTTAATAAACATACTACTTCTATAAAACTGAGATTAACATAAATTAGTGGTCTTGACATTCTTCTTTATCCTTTAGCTATTTAAAATCAATTAAAAAAAAATTTAAGTGATAATTACATAAATTATGATAAATATAAAAATTGTCTCCAAAATGAATTCATCATGTAAATTAATATACGTACGGGTATTTTTTTTTTTATTCCTTGCTGATTTGTTAACATATTTTTCCATAGGTATTTTTTATTTCATTTATTTACTTCAGTTATGCTTTCTGATTAAATTTTTTATGAAAATTAAACTTCTTTTTCTTTCCTCTCAGTTTGAAAATAATGCCATTTTAATTTGGAGTTTCTTGACAGTTTAAAATTATTTTTTTCCCTAATCTTCACTTTACAGTATCGTAATCGCGTGACTTTTGAGCAAGGAGATGCCTGCAATTTGCCATCTTCATTGGGTCACTTTGGTTTGGTGCTTGCTGCCAATATAATTTGTCGACTCCATCATCCCAAAGACTTTCTAGCCAGGCTGTTGACACTGATGCCTCAGCCTGGTTCTGTATTAGTGATCACTTCCACATACACCTGGTTGGCTAAATTCTCTGACAAGGTGAGCTTGTTTAAATTCAGGAATAAATATCTCACCGTAAAGTCATTTAATGCTGTTAAAAATAGTGTGTTAATTAGATTTTTTTTAGAGTTAAAAATATTTTTCTTTGTTAATAAATTAGTTTTTATTACTGCGTATTAAGTCAACTTAGGCACACAAGACTAGAAATGTTCATCTATGCTCAAAACTGTAAGGTAAGCGCGCTTGGCTTGCTTACCAAAGGTCTGGGGTTCGCATCCTGGTGAGGGCTAGGATTCGTTCCCAGGTCTGGATGGAGGTGTTACTGGGTCTTCCCACCTCTGATGGGTACCTGCCATTTAGTTGGGGCAAAGTAAGGGCGACTGGGCATATGATGGCTACACAATCTCCTAGTTTGATGTGGCCACAGAAACTGGTGAACGCGGCTTCACTGGCCCTATGGATTAATTCGGTCCGATGTGATACTTTTCTTTCAAATCTGTAACTATATAATTATTTATTTACTAATATTATATTGTAATCCTAATCATCATAATTATGCCCGACGAGTATCATAAAATAGAACATTTTACTTTGAAATAGAGACATGTATAAACCTTTTCTCTTTAGCATTCATATTTAAATTGTGGACACTAAAACTATTTACAAATTATTTTTCAGAGTCTGTGGCTAGGTGGCTACACTACTCCCTCTGGGGAGCGAGTCAGCGGATTCCAAACTCTTTGCGCAGAATTGCAGCCTCATTTTGAACTAGTGGAAGAGGTTAACATGCCCTTCTTCATACGAGAGACTGCCAGAGAAAATCTATGGACTGTTAGTCATGCAACAGTTTGGAAAAGAAAATAAATGTTATTTTTAAAGAATACAATGCAGTGTTGTAGATTGTCTTTATTAAAGTATTGTTCACAAGTGTTAAGAGCTAACTTTGTTAAAATAGTTTTTATTGTATAGGCCTAATGATTTGTATCTGCCTAGTGTCGGTAATAGCTGACATGCGCAGTGAGGCGCTTAGTAGAAACGCTCTAAGCTGCCAGTCAGTTGAATACCTGTGTTAGGGGAGGTAGCTGCGAAAGTGTCAAACTGGTGTTGAACCTTTAGACATCTCTTCAAGCAGTTATCATTTGAGACTTGAGACACGGTGTAAGATTAATTCATCATCATTTTATTATTTACTAATAAATTGTTATAGTTTCAAGTGGTCTCCGGTGTGGAGAATAATGTGGTCTGTGGGCTAGAACGGTGGTCTAGTGCTGTCAAGTGGTCTCCGGTGTGGAGAATAATGTGGTCTGTGGGCTAGAACGGTGGTCTAGTGCTGTCGAATGGTCTCCGGTGTGGAGAATAATGTGGTCTGCGGGCTATAACCTGCAGTCGCCTGTTGAATGACTCTACACTATTTCCGGGTATAACATTTTTGCCAAGTAGTTCAAGCCGGTTGACTGTTTATGCTGGATAAGAAGCTACTTGACTTTTGAGCCCCCGGTGTTGAACATTTTCTCTGGTCCCTTTGATGGTAGATGACGGACGAGAATCCCAGATTGTCACGAGTTAAACGTGAGGCGCGTTAGTCTTGGAGCATGGAGTAAACGTTCACACCTATTTCTTTTTTAAGTAGCAGTCTCACAGCAAACTAATTGACGAGATTGAGCAGCTTTATATCGTTTATTGACAAGTTACAAGTTGCATAGAGTTTATAAAATACATTCAACCGAGATCAGGGTTTGGTAGGCTAACTGAATACAGGTATTCACGTATATCAAGTTAAAATTCAGTAACTCCTAAGTCCAAACACTCTGCCTCCTAGATATGACTGTCTTGTTCAAGAGCATGGACCCGTCTGTCCGACAAAACCCTCGTTTCCTAAAAAACTCTATCTATCGCCACCTTTCTCCCTCCTTATCCTTCCTCCCCCCAGTAAGGACATCTGCTACAAAAGAGACCCGCTCTTGTGGTCACTGGGATGGAACAATGGGCGTGACTAAGCTGACACGTTCCTGACCAAGGGAGATTATACACGTGGTTTGACCAAGACAACTGGGGTCTTTGGAAGGTTATTTATGACTTCCCCGACCCTTGATGATTTGAACGTGCCTTATCACAAAAACATTCCTTGCCACGTTCTATCTCTAGAATTAATTGGCATAGGGAAAGGGGGGGGGGTGACTCTTGGCGGTTTTATTGGAAAGGGCTTTTGTTTAAATAACTTTTTAAGTCCATAAATGGATCTTTAACACCAGTGTTGAAAAGTCCGTAAAAGGTAGGAAGCAACTTTTACGATGCGCGGCACTCGGCAAAAATCGGAAATTGTCACATACCTAGGAAATACGAAAACTGTTATTACCTTAGGCCTTAGCAGCTACCTTAACGCTGACACAAAACGACAGCGCACACTGAGTCCAATACACGGTTACAAATAGGGAGGCAAACAGCTTCCCTCACAATCGCACGTAGCGAAAGGCTCTTTAATTCTAAAGGGAGCAGGGATTCAGTCCTTTTATCCTACCCACTGATCTATAAAAAGAATGGATTGCGCCTTCTTAATAAATTGGTCTGAGCAAAGTGAAGACAGGGAAATCTAATCAGTTCCTCCGAACTTATCGATATAAACAAAATTGTGTCTAAAACTTACTGCGCCACTGATCTGTAAATAGATCGGACGGAATCTATGTTGCTGCCATTTTACACAATATGCATATTATATGAATTGTTCCTGTCAAGCTTCTAACTTTTTATTAATAATATAAAATCAAAAATAATAATATCAAAATGAAAGAAAAAGAAAACAAATACCAAACAATAAAAAAAAGTTAATAATAAAAAAAGTAGACAGCAATATTTCGCAGTACGGGAAAACCCGGTCAAGAAACACACTAAACTTGAAAGCATTTCAAAGGGACATAATTCGGAAATGGTGCCCGTTTTATGGCCTTAACTTACGGTGAGTGATTAGTAATAGGTCCATAGATATACACTAAGTTTATTTAAAAAAGAATTTAACGAATTGAGCAATATTGTTGATGAAATTAAAATTTCTTTTGGAGGACGTTTCCAATTTATAGGCCTACTTTTAACCCGATTAGTCAAACGGCTTAGCCTGGGCTTAGGAGACTATAGAGCAGAAACAATCATCTAAATAAATAAACAAACTCACGGTAATTATATATATTGATCAGTGACAGTAGGCTATACACAAAATGGCGGAAATTTCTTCATGAATGTTATTTCCGCGCCTAATCCATTCTTTTTATAGATTAGTGTCTCTGTCACTGTCATACTGTCATTGCATTTGTTTGGGAAATTTTTAACGGAAGTTTACAATGTTTTAATATTTATATAAAGGATATAGGCCTACCAATCAATGCTTATTAATTTAGTTGATTACCAAAGTTATCGATCTGTGTCTAACCGCTAACCTATGATTAATCTATGAATATATTATATTTGTATCACGAGTAGTGTCGAGTATTATAATGATTACAAATGAGTTATGAGCTGGTCCACACCTGTCCTACCCCTACCTCCATTCCATACACGGCCTATAGAAGTTCACGACGACAGATAAAGGGCAGATAATGACCAACCTAGTTTTTGACTTGTCGGCTGCATTTTATATAGAGAATAGAGGCTAAGCCGCTAATCGAATAAATTACTAACAGCACAAATCATCATGGCTCACTTACTCGTCAGCGATCCAAAGTTGAGCACAATAATAAATGCGGCACTGGCTGCTGGAATAACAAGTTATGCCTTTTATCGAATTAATTCGTGTTGTAGGCCTACTCTAGTTAAAAATGCACCCGATGTTTATGAGTCTGATAAATTACTAAGTGAATACCTCGTGTTTCATTATGGTAAACCAGAACAATTGATTCCCTATTCATTTGGACCAAAAGAAGATCTTGATTTTCCAAAAAGATGCGCAGAGTTGTGTTTAAAACACTATCAGCCACAGGTCAGGTTAAAAAAACAACTGCATATTGTAACATATTTATCATTATCATATTATAGCCTAACCATCTCTATTGAAACTGACACTATCAAATATATAGATAAGATAGGGCCTATAAACAAAATAGCCTATATAACTAGGGCCTATGGCCTATATACTATAACTATTATATACTGTATTGACTGCTGTAACAATATAGTATAAGTATAGTCAATATAGAATATAGGCCTGCCCTTGACTTGGTCTTGTGTTTGCACAACTTGCAATATTTATTGCTACAGTCTACAGCTAAGCAACTGGACTATTTCTAACTGTCTTACTTAAACCCACACTCCAAATAGGCCTACTAACTACTAACTAAGTTCAAATGTCATAATGCACTTTATTATAGTGACTTTAGTCTTAAGATTTGTTCCAAGATTGATGCTTCTTTTTTTAGAATCATCATCAGACCCTTGACCGCTGGGGGGTGGGGCGTAAATGGACACTTCAGCAGTCATCTTTCACCATTTTCGCCTATCATGAGTGGCTGTCAATAGTTCAGTCATTTGCAGCTTTGTCCAATCTATATATTGTCAAACCAGCATTTCCGCTGATGGCCTCTTTGACGTCCACCTTCACCAGTGCATTGGAGGATGGTTTATGGCAGGTTTTGCCACAACATATGACCGAACCATGTCAGCTTGTGCCGCTTGATTGTTGCCATAGCTTCTTGAGGCAAGTGAGGATATTCTGTCCCAGACATACTCATTAGTTATGTATTTTATGTCTTAGGTAGTAGATTCGAATGATTTTTCTCATGCATTTTTTAATGCCTGCAATTTGTATTCAGTGGCTGATAGCAGTGTCCAGTTCTCACATCCATACAGAACAATGGTTTTCACAAGGGCCCTGTAAATTTAAAGCCTGAGCTTTGTTGGGAGACTAATGCTTTTGCTGGACCAGATTCTATTTAGTCTAGCCATTGTTGATCCAATCATGGCTCAAATTTCTGACCTGTAGCTTCTGTCTGTGAATAGGGTGGCTCCTAGATATTTGAAATTCTTTACTTCTTCTAGTTGTTGTTAGTTATTAAAATGTTTGCACTTCTGGCATCTGTGGTGTTGATCATTATTTTGCTTTTTTTGCAAGCTTGTCTGTGAGCTCTTGTCGTTCTTTGTTGCTCCTGACCAACAGGTCGATATCATCAGCAAATCTTAGATTGCATAGGGGGTCTTCCACCAGTACTAGTGGAGATGGATGTGTCGTTGAGTATGTTTTTTTCTAGGTAGATATAGAATACAACCTTGACGGATGCTATTTGACATCTTGAAGAAGTCCCCTATACACCCATTGAGTTGAACTGCACTGCTCACCTGATTGTAAAGTGCTTCTATCGCCTGTACCAGCCCTTCTTTAATGTTGTAGCTTCTCATCACTTGCCATAGTCCCTCGTGCCATATCTGATCAAAGGCTTTCTTGAAGTCTATGAACATGAAGTTATGATTCTATTATTTTAGAATGGCCTTCTCAGAAAAAAACATTATTTTGTAATAACTTTCTAAGGTCTATGTTATTTATTATGACAGGCAACCATACCAAACAGAGCATTGGATATTGGCTGTGCTGTAGGGCGATCCACTTTTGAACTAACTAGAGGAGTACAAGAAGTTATTGGCATTGACTACAGTCACTCATTCATAGCAGCTGCGAACCAGCTCAAAAAAGAAGGAAAGCTAAAGTACAACCTGGTTCAAGAAGGTGATTTGTTTACACCAGCTGTAGCCGAGGTTCCTCTTGACATAGTAAGTAAGAACATGATTTCAGTCAGCTGATAGTGACTAGAATGTATTGCTTATGTTTATTATTTATGAAATTTAGTGTTTGTATATTAGCTAAAATTGCAGGGCCCATGCGGGCTGAGAAAGTTTGGGGACAATGACATGATTTTTCAAGTTTAGAAAGGTTTGAAAAAATTGGACATGGTCTAAAAATGTTTGTGAATTTTGCTAAAATATTATATTTATTTTCTGTTATGTTATTGATAATTTAAAACTATATACGCTAACTATATCTCCAATCACTTTCTGTTTGTTTTCTTAAATTAGTCTATGAGTAAGTGTTTAGGCTTCTTAGACAACATCCTCAAACATTTTCTAAAAATTTAGACTAGTTATATACAATAGTACAATAACACACATTAATTAATTTCTACCAGTATATATTGATTTGTGATTTTTTTTGTAATTTGGGAAAATGTTTTTGAATATGAAAATGATTCTAGAGTATGATTCCTGAATTGGAATACAATATTATGTTAAAACTACAAAAAAATTTTTAAATAATATATTCTTTATTAAAGTTAAAGTCACAGAATTTTTTTTTTGTCTTTTTAAAAATTCTAAACCTATAAGTAAAAATTATTTAATTTTAAGGGGTCTATATTAATTCAAACTATTTGTATGTTTTGACTTAAGATTATCAAGTAATTTGAATAGAAAAATGCCTTTATAATTTGCTTTGTATAGTTTGTTCCAGGTGAGTTTTCCAAAGCCATCTGTTCAATTCAAACATTGTCAATGATTACTGTCACTTACTTACTTACTTACTGCCCGTAACGCCGGGGGCGCATAGGGCAGCAACAAAGTCCTTCCATCTTTCTCTGTCACGTGCGACAATTCCAATCGTACCCCAGGAGTGACCAAATTCTTTTAATTCCTGCTCCACTGTTCTGCGCCAGGTTACTTTTGGCAGACCTCTCTTTCTTTTCCCTTCTGGAGTCCAGTGTAGTGCTGTCTTGCAGATGTTCCCTTCCTCTCTTCTCAATACATGGCCAATCCATCACCAACGCCTTTTCATTATGATTGTGCCCATGTCTTCGTGGTTGGATTGGGACATTAATTCTTCGTTGGTTATTTTCTTTGGCCAAAATATTTTCAAAATCTTCCTGAGGTTTTTCGTGTGGAAAGTGGAAAGCTTCACAAGGTCCTGTTGTGTCATGCGATTACTGTCTATTACTCTCAAATACATGCATTTGACTTTGTTGAATCAGTTTAATGTTAGTTATAATTATTAGCTTATAAATCATTATTACTGTTTTAGTTTAAAATAAATAAACAACTCAATGTAAATATTTTTTCTCACTTAAATTGAAATGGTTAACTTTTTATTGCACTTCTAAAATAAAATCGAGGGTATAAAAATTAAAAAAATTAGATCTATTTCATATATTAAATATATATATATTTTGTATTTGCCTTTTTATTAATTCAAGAAGTTTTCAAAATTATTTAAAATGTGGTAACACTCCTCATGAATTTGTTTTTGCTTTCTTGTAACTAAAAATGTCCTTTTTCTGACATTAATATAAGTAAACAGCAAGGGCGATAACTTCAAAAAGACAAATGCCGTACTAAACATCTTACTTCTATAAAACTGAGATTAACAGCAATGACTGGTCTTGACATTCTTCTTTATCAATTTTTTCACTTAAATGAAGTGTTACATTTTAAATTATATAAATATATCAAAGCAAGTAAACTAAACATCTTTTAAGATGCAAGATTAAACCTGTGAGAGAAGGACAGAGACATTGAGCTATTTAAAAACAATTTTTAAAAAATTAAAGCGATAATTACATAAATATAAAAATTGTCTCCAAAATGAATTCATCATGTAACTTAATATAGGTGCCGGTAGTTGTTTTTTTTTTATTCCTTGCTGATTTGTTAACATATTTTTCCATTGGTATTTTTAATTTCATTTATTTTAACATATTTTGATATTAATATTTTTAATTTCATTTATTTACTTTAGTTATGCTTTCTGATTACTTTTTTAATTAAAATTAAACTTCTTTTTCTTTCTCCTCAATTTGAAAAAAATGCTCTTTTTTTAGGAATTTCTTGACAGTTAAAATTATTTTTTTCCCTTATAGAATCGTAATCACGTGACCTTTGAGCAAGGAGATGCCTGCAATTTGCCATCCTCATTGGGTCACTTTGGTTTGGTGCTTGCTGCTAATCTAATTTGTCGACTCCATCATCCCAAAGACTTTCTAGCCAGGCTTTTGACACTGATGCCTCAGCCTGGTTCTGTTTTAGTGATCACTGCCCCTTACACCTGGTTGGCTGAATTCTCTGACAAGGTGAGCTTGTATAAACTCAGGATTAATTTCTCACCTCACAGTCATTTAGTTAATGCTGTTAAAAAAAAGTGTGTACATTTTTTATTTTTTTTAAGGAGTTAAAAATATTTTTCTTTTTTACTAAATTTGTTTTTATTATTGCGCATTAAGTCAAATTAGGCATACAAGACTAGAAATTTTCATCTATGCTCAAAACTGTAAGGGTGGCCGAGGGCAGCGCGTTTGGCTTACTTACCGAAGGTCTTGAGTTTGCATCCTGCTGAGGGCTAGGATTTGTTCCCAGGTCTGGGTGGAGGTATTCCTGGGTCTACCCACCACTGATGGGTACCTGGCATTTAGTTGGGGAAAAGAAAAGGCAACTGTGCCTATGATGGCTACACAATCCCCTAGTATGATGTGGCCACAGAAACAGATGAACGCGGCTTCACCGGCCCTATGGATTAAATCTGTCCGACGTGATACTTTTCTTTCAAATCTGTAACTATACAATAATTTATATACTATTATTGTAATCATAATTATGCCTGACGAGTATTATAAAATAGAAAATTTACTTTGAAATAGAGACATGTATAAAACCGTTTTTTTCTATAGCATTCATATTTAAATTTTGGACATTAAAGCTATTTACAAATTATTTTTCAGAGTCTCTGGCTAGGTGGCTACACTACTCCCTCTGGGGAGCGAGTCAGCGGATTCCAAACTCTTTGCGCAGAATTGCAGCCTCATTTTGAACTAGTGGAAGAGGTTAACATGCCCTTCTTCATACGAGAGACTGCCAGAAAAAATCAATGGACTGTTAGTCATGCTACAGTTTGGAAAAGAAAATAAAATGTTATATTTAAAAAATACAATGCAGTGTTTTATATTGCTTTTATTAATTCAAGCATTGTTCACAAGTTTCTTTGGCCATAGCACACAGGGAGGTGGATGCATAGCCCCTTTAGCTTTTAGTAATTGATGTCTGTTCCTTCCCCCCTCCCCCCCCCCCCCTTTCCCATTCCATCCCTTCCCCAATATTTATATACAATATTATTTGTTGTTTATACAATAAATTTTGCACCAGATGTTGACATTATAGCACTGTTTCCCCCTTTGCATTTTTTAGTATGAGCTAGTTGTGGGCCTGTGTGTGATCAATGGATAATTGCATTTACAACATTATGACTAAAAAAAAGTTTTAATTCAAGAAAAAACTAATTACTCAATTAAAATAGACTTACAACTTAACAGTTTGGTTTTTCTGGTTAACTTCTGCGGACGACAAAATAAATACGCGAATTAAAGTCAATCATTGACTTAATAAATTTAAAAAATAATTAAAGGTCCTTTTAACACAGTCTTGGAATCACTGGCTTACGCATCAAATTAAATAAGCCAAGGTCAGGGTTCAAGGATGAATGATTATGATGAGGGTTCACAAAATGGCGGAGTTGCAGTTCGAAGCCCCACTGGCTTCTTTTGAAAATGAAGAATGGAGCGATTTTAACGAATTTAAGACACCAAATGCAGATAAAGTGGTTAAAAATAGGGGGACTTCAAAAAATGAGCGCAACGAGGGTGATGAGAGTGCTAACTTCGGAGACCTTGTTTCGGGATCGCTGGAGGATTTGGTCAATTCTTTTGATGAACGAATAACGAAATGTTTTAACAATTTAGAAGAACAAGTAGAAACATTCGCCCCTGTACAAATAAGATCCCAGGAAGAAATAATGAACGATTGTCAGTAAGTAAATATATTTAAGAATAGTAGTATTTAAGTATTAAGATACAAATTCAACTGACAAGTAATATCAAGTACTAATAATTAGTACTAATAGAGGTGGAAGTAGTTCAGTAGGTCTACCAATAAAATTAAGAGTAGGCGAGTATGCCAGTATCAGTAAGTAGCTATGACTATGAGTAACATTATGACTGGCTATGAGTATGACCCTATAATCCTATAGTTATATAGCCCTGTGTAAATGTATGAGTAAGACAAGAACTTTAAAGAAGTAAGAGATTAAAATTAAAGAGAGTAATTGAACTTGAACCTATTAAATCTACATAGGCTATTTTAATCATTTTCCTATTCTAAATAATTTTAAATATTACTATTAGCAGGCCTAATTTAATATAGGCCTAGATCTATATCTTTTTTTCAAGCTTTCATTTCAAGACACCTTTTTTATTTTTTTTCAGCTCTTTTTTTCTCTTTTTCTTGTGACATGGTCTATAGTATATAACTTTTAAGCAGTTAGGGGACCTCCATTAATAACGTCAACAATTTTTTGTCGATTTTTACCTCCCCCCCTCCCCCTTGTCAACAACTGTCAAACTTTCAGAGACCCCCCCTATATAATTACGTCAACAATTCGTTACCCCCCCCCCCCCTTAAGAAGTAAAAAAAATAATTAAACGCTGGCTTTTATGTTTAAAATATATTTGAAACGGAAAGGTCTAGATCAGGGGTCGGGAACCTTTTTGACTGAGAGAGCCATGGACACCTCATATTTTGAAAAGGATTTTAACAATATTTCTTTCCTTTTTATTTACTATTGTTCTTTTCATATAGATAGGCTATATTGAATACTTTCTGATTGTACTTTTCACTAATGAGCTTTTGGTACAATGTTAATTGTTAAATAGCTTAGGGGGAAATTGTGCACCAGTTGTAAATTAACCTGCTATTTTAACCATATGCTCACTATTCCTTCTTGCATTATTGCCCCCCTCCCCCCACACACACATTATATGATTATACACACGGTAGTTGGCTTCCTTGCCCCTACCGCTCCTACCTTGCACTATTTGCCACCCACACCTTGCAATCTGGCTACGCCACTACAGGCCTACTAATACATTTTTATCTCATACATTTTTTTTCAGACAATTAGAAATTAAAACTAAAAAATTCCTATATTTAGCCTAATCACCAAATTTTTAATGTTTCACCCAATTATAACGTAGTCAGCAAAAATATATTAGTTTATATATCAGAATTAGGGATGTTAAAAGGAAAGGTAAGCTAAAAATTTCGGACTTCATGGGCCACGAATTATTTTTTCTGAAGGAAATATTTTAAAATAACCATGTTGGATTCACACAATAAGCTTACACTTCATTCAATGCAATTCAAACATAGTCTCAGAGAGGGCCTATTGTTGTCTTTAGTTATATTGCCAATCCCAGCTGTCACTTACATGGTATATATAACGAACGCCAGTCTCTGGCGCCTAATTTCACTTCTGTACCTATGAGCCCCAAAGCTGGCGAAGTGTGTAAACCGCCGATACGTTCCCATTAAGAATACACCAGCGGGCGAACGCATGGGGGAGAGCTCCCGCAGCGGGTCCGGACAGAGCTGAGCTCAACCCTAAACGTTACGCCCTGGACACAAGACGGGCTCGTCCGGTTTTATTTTTTTTTAGTCCTTTTAACTTGGTTCCCCGAGTCTGACCAGTGAGCTAATGCATGGGACAAGCGGTCGCCGAGATACTTCCACTCCCATCTCTGTAAGTGACGGAGAGAGGCGAGGTATCCCGAGCTGCAAGTCTGGAGATTAATCGGCTTGTTCTGTTCTTCCATTAGAGGGGGCCTGTGAGGTAGGTCTACCCCACTGTCCGATTTCTGGCGTCTCCGGGGTGGGGGCTGATGCGACGTACGGAAAGGTATACAAAATGTCCTGTAAACACGGCTGCTTTCAAAGATGGCCTTGAGGGGATGACATCTCCGCGTCAGACAAAATCCGCTCGGCCAACACACAATCAGCCCACATTACAGGAATACGAGGCAAGCCATGGATGGCTCGAGCAAATGTACGTTCGTAAAAGGGGAATCCGACCAGAGCAAGCCGACCCAACAAGCGACGGCCTTGTAGGACAACGCCTGCCTAATCATATCTTTCCATGTCGGAGTGGATCCAAACATGGTTTCAAGGGTTGGAACTTGGAAAAGACTCAACTATGGGCGTTGAATTAAAGCAGTCGACTCTCGGACGGTGTTCATAGTCCTTTCAGAACTCAATAACAGAACGGCGCCTAATTTGGATGTAGGCCTACTGAGCGGCAAAAAAACTGGGTTTCTGTTTCTGAACGTACTCTGCAGAATGTTTGTTGGTGTGTTTATGTTCTTTTGTTATTCCAGTCACAATGGCTCGCTAGACTACAGCGAAGGTGACGTTTTTTACAATTGGTCGGTCATTTTGCCGTGCTAACAATTGCATTAGTTTCCACTTTCCACTCATACATAGATCTACAAACTAACAAGATGAACACAAAAAGGACATGTCAAATGTAGCGTCCGTAATTTTCATTAATATATTTGTATTAACGTAAAACCATGTTTATATATTATGTCTGCTATGTAAGTGGCACATGACAAATGTAGCCTAGAGTTTTGTAATAAATTTGTATCATTATTTATTTTAAAAAAGTAACATTGTTGACGTCAACTTTTCTTGACCTCCCCCCCTCCCCCTTGTCAACAATTGTCAAACTTTTTCAGACCCCCCCTCCCCCCTATTTTGTTGACGTAATTAATGGACGTCCCCTTAAACTAGACTAGATACAGCAAATTCAGATTGCAGCTTCAACAGGTTTCGGTTTCAAATCCAGGTTAAAAACAAAAGTGTTTTTTTCGTGGACTGGAGAGTGATCCTGAGTTTACCCAGCTCTGATGGGGGAAAGTAAATTGTGCTGTAATTGCCATGACCACAGCAACTGGAATGGGGCATGGTAGCCGAGCGGCAGCGCATTCGACTGGTGAGCTGAAGGTCCCGGGTTCAAATCCTGGTGCAGGCTAGGATTTTTTCCCTGGTCTGGAGGGTGTCCCTGAGTCTCCCCAGCTCTGATGGTTACCTGACCTTAGTTGGGGTAAAGTAAAGGCGGCTGTGCATAGTGCTGGTCACACAATCACCTCGTATGCCGTGGCCACAAAAACTGGTGAACGCTGCTTCATCAGACCTATGGATCAATTTGGTCCGACGGGTACTTTACTTTTCAGAAACTGGTGAATGCTGCTTGACTAGCCACATGACTTGACATGACTATGAACCAACATTAATAACATGATCTGAGAGTACATGTACTTTTCTCTTCCATTGACTTCTTTAACTATCATTTTACAGTTTATCTTTTGACCTTTCTCTGTGCTTTTTGCATTGGAATGCCTCTTATGGAATAGTGCCTGTCTGGCTGTTTCCCAAACATATGCCTAAAAAATATATATTAAACACTAAAGTATAGGCCTACTCTGTAACTGTATACTAAAATGTTAAAACATGAAAGTCTTAAATCAATGCACTAAACCAATTTTTTGCATATAGTTTATTTTACATATATATAATATATATATATATATAATTCTATATATTTATATATATTTATAGGCCTATATGACCAAATGGTTAAATGTTTTTATTTCAGAATGTGGTGGACAATCACTGGAAACTTTGGCAACATTCTTCCTATAGACTGGTCCAAATCATATGCAAGGAATCTCCAAAATAAAGTACTCAACTTGGATGAGCGATATGTGAGTTCTCATAAAAAAAAATGGCTGAGTGAATTGGAAGTTGATTCTGTGAAATTCTCATATTGATATACATTTATAGCCCTACAGCAGTATAATAGAGGGTGGAATGAGCAGCCAGCATGGCACAAAAGGTCTACTGAGATATTCTTTCATTAAAACATAATCCAAAGAAAATATCAGTTAGCTGTCAAAAATGAATTAATTTGTTACAACAATTTAAATTTAAGAAAAGCAATTATTTCAACACCATCATGACTCCTGTCCCCACACTGTCTTACCTTCTGCTTACCTAACTAATAAATTGAAAGGAACATGATAGTCAGCCCCCTCCACCCCCCTCCACTCCCACCCATAGCAGCTTTTCCCAAGTTATGCCACAGTGTATGTATATACCTATATATGAATGCACCTAAGTTTATAAGATTAACAAGGGCTCTAGTAAAAACCTTGGCTCAAGCCCTCTTGATACAAATGTAAATTTAGTAATATAACCCTAAACATGCAAGTTTGCAAGCGTCCTAAAATAGAATTGGTTTATAGTCTTAACTAATAGTTCCATGTTTATTTAATTTTCTATTTGTGTTACAGGAGAAGCAGCCTCTTAGCCTTGACCTGTCAGATGATGAGGACTTGGTGCAAGCTTTCGACATGCATTCCCTTATCGTCAGCAGTTTACATCCAGAGGAAGAAGATAAGATCCTCACGGCTGAAGAAGTCATCAGTGAAATTGATGACATGATGAAGGTATATGATAGTCTTTATTTTATCTTTAGAGATGTTTATATCACACTCAGTGCATTTTGATCATGTATTATTATTATTATTATTGAGGCATTTTTATATAGCGCTTACCTTACAGCTCTAAGCGCTTTACAATTTTTACTAAAATTATAAACTATTTAAGCTACTCAAATAAATAGACAATAGTTACATCATTACAATTTAATTTCTTGTTAGTTAATTTTAAAGGTAAATACATTAAATAGTTATTGGGGACATTTTTATGTATTACACTTTATTAATTTATTAATAATTACTAAAAAAAAATGTGTAAATCTGATATCAATTTGTTTTTGTAGTTAGCTGTTGTTTTTTTTGTAACAAAACTGTTTAACTAAAAACCATCATTGCCCGTCACCCCAGCTGTGGTATAGGCCGCCAACCACAGATCTTCAGAGTCCTCTGTCCTGAGGCATTTTCTCTAATTGGGTCCAGCTGTACCCCATCTTTATGGTGTCTGCCTCAAGGTTGCGTCGCCAAGTATTTCTGGGGCGGCCTTTTAACTAAAAAGACATATTCTCTGGAATTGATTGCAAGAGAAAAAACAGCTCTTCAGATTGATTGAAAGAAGAAGAAATTAAAAAAAAACTTGTTAAAGAAAATCTTGTTTGAACTTTTGTAGATGGCCTTACCCTTTATCTCTTCTAAATATTTAAAACACATACACACTACTATGACTGTTCTTTGTTATGTGTGTATTACAGCTGCTACTTCATTGCACATCAATTATTGTGTCAATGTAAATCCTAAAATAACTTTTGATCCCACAGGAACCTTCAGCTGAAGATTACTACAATGCAATGCAAGAAGCTCCTGAAGATGTAGCTTATACTAAGATCAAACAAACTCTTTCCACTTTATCAGGATACACTGAGCAAGGTAAGTTGAGTAGAAAATAGCCAGAAAGAAAGACTAGCTTGCATTATTTCTATTATTGCTCTAGTAAAAAAAATAATTTACAAATAAATGCTCAGCTAACCATTAACTTGGGGCCTGCAATACTTTCTTAAGAACTTCTACCATGTTTTTATTCCTTTTACTGCAATATTTAGATACATTTTAGATTATTGTTTATATTGGAAACAACAAATTTATCAAGCTGCAAAACTTAAAACGCATGCACACACTCCCTGGTTTTCTGTGTCAAAAGTGTGCACACACAAAATATATCTTTTCTTATATCTCCATTGTTTTCATTTTCTGTGTCATGTGTGTTTTTTTTTTTTTTTGTTTTTCTAAAAAATGTTTGCAGTATTGACATAATTTGAAAAGTAGATACATTTTTTTCTTTTTATATGTCTATAAATATAAAGTAAATGTAAATATAGAGAGAGACACACTCGTTTTTTTTTTTTCAAATTATTTTCAAATGGAGATTATTAAGGGTTAAGCCAAGTATAGATGCCAACAACTCTTTGTTATTGGATATATGTTACAATTATTTTTTTGTTATAGTCATACTAATAATTTGTTTGCTAATTAAATGTTTTGTTTTCTGCATACTTATCTGCTCGATCAAATCAGGCACTTAATTTTCATATCCTTAATTTCTCTTCACATTGCAACTATTTGCTATCATCCACTTAGAACTGAAGTCGATGCCCAGAGTGGACCTCCACGAGCTGGTGGTTGAGTATGACAGCACCACTAAAGTATTGTCTGAGATGCTGGTCACGGAGCTGGCTCTAAGGGACGAGCTGGAGTTTGACAAAGAGCTAAAGAATCAGTTCATCTCCTTGCTGCTGACCATACAGAAGAAAAGACGCGAGTGTCACAGCGACCGCAAGAAAAAGAAATTTAAGACCAATGGCTCAAACAGTGCCAGCACAACCCCAGAAAATGGAAATGTATGTGTTGTTAGTTGTTGCTTTTATATTTCACATGTATTAATAGAAAATCTCTGTGGCCGAGCGACAGCGTGTTCGACTGGCGGTCCATAGGTTCTGGGTTCGAATCCTGGTGCAGGCTAGGATTTTTTCCCAGGACTTGAGGATGCCCCTGAGTCTACCCAGCTCTGATGGGTACCTGACACTAGTTGGGGTAAAGTAAAGGCGGCTGGGCATTGTGCTGGTCACACATCCCTCAGTATGCCGTGGCCACAGAAACTGGTGAATGCTGCTTCTCCAGCCCTATGATCAGTTTGGTCCAAAGGGCACTTTACTTTTTACCTAGTGTCACAAAAAAATGACTTGAAATGTTATAGATCTAGAGACAAAATTTTTGATTTTGCAAGACATTTTACGTAAAAAAAATAATTCATTTTTTTCTGGCAGTTTTCCTTATTTTCATTAGTTAAATAGATCTGGTTACTAATAGAGCGTTCTCAGTAGGCGTGGCTTGGGTTTTTACTCTATTTTTAGTGACGTATTTGTGTAAATATAAGAACCCATTTGAGGTACAAATGTAACGTGGTGAAAGTGAAGTTGCTCTTTATCATGCAAAATTCACATCTGAATATTGGCTATCCAACTAAAAAATAAGGAGGTAAATAGTAGTACTGTAGATTAATTGATTAATGTGATTAGGCTAGGGCCGGCTAGACCTATTTACATCTTCAATTTCACTTTATAGGCCTACACTTTTAATGTTTCGTAGGCTAGGCTACGATGTCAAGCGATATTGTTGGTAAATAGGCTATCTAGTCAAGTCACTAATAATAAAATAGCCTATTTTATTTAACATACATAATACAGCTTAAATCTTAATAAGACTTAAAACACAACACATCATTTAAAAAAAGCTCGAGCCTATATGAAACTTTATTAATATAGCGGCCATTATTACTTGTACACCATTACTCAAAGTAAACACAAATCACGTGCTTTTTGTCACGTGATTGCAAACGCCCTAATAAAGCTTTTTTTTTAGAAAGCAAATGTTTTAAATTCCGTCTATTCTTGACATTTCTTATATAAAGAATTTATTATATTTGGGATTTGCAATTATTTTGTATCTATTTTTTTCAATTTAATAACTTAGTTGTAAAGGATTTTTTATTTACAATCTTATATAATAAGGACATTTTTCTTTATTCCAGTACAAGTATTTTTATGGAAATAATTTATAAAAGCAAAATTTTTTTCTTTCACTTTAAAGTTTTTAACCACTGCCATACCATACTATCCCTGCCATGGACCTCCCACTTCAGAGCAACTTCAAATATACATCAAAAGTAAGTTATGTTTTTTTATCTACATCTTGAAATATAAAAGCATATTTAAATTCTTAAAAATATGACTCATTTTCCTACGAAAACAGATGCATATAAGTACTCTTTCTTTCTGAGTGGCATTTGGGCATGGAATGGGTTGCCTGAACCAGTAACTTAACACCATTAAAAAAAATTAATAAAAATGCAAGACTAGACCACGGATGAGCGTAGGACGCAATAATCTTCTTTATAGAAGGCGCGTCTGTAATAAATAAAATAAATTAGATAATGAAACAATTGTCCAGAACTTTTTTTAGTCTCATTTGAATTTTCTTTAGATGCATCCTATTTAGAACTAATGCATCATTTTTTGAAAAAAATCAACTTTAAACATTCATGATTTTTGTAACTGTAAACAACGTGTAGTTTGTTGTTGTTTTCATCACTACATCTTCACCTATGAATGATTACCGGTACTTTTTCTTGTGTTACTTTTAGAGAAAAAAATTTTTTTAAAACTTATAATCATTAGTTATCGAAGCAAATCATTTTTTTTTTCAATATTCTAATGCATGTACAGGGTTAGTGCTAGTTGTTAAAGATCTACATGTGAAAATTGTCATTAAGGAGATGTACTTAACCCTTCACCATTAGACCCTATGGTTTATGTTATAATTAGTAAAAAAAACAAAAAAAGCCACTCTGAAACTGAATTTTTGATTTCAGAAACATTTTTTTTAATGTGTTTCTCTCTATGTATAGTTCTGCAGGCTATCAATGAAGATAGTGCTACTGTCCCTATTCTTCTAACAGACTATATACTTAAAGGTAAGTGTTACTTAATAGAACTATTGGGCCTGGATTAGTCTCTTTATGCTACAAACGTTCAGACAATAATGTATTTATGAGAAATATGGGACGGAGGGGGGGGGGGGTATCTAGCATGTTAGTTTTCATTTATTAGTGCTAATAGTACTGGATATGCTAATGTACCTATAGGTTAAGAAATGCTGGTTTATTAAAAATAATTGCTATTCTTAATTGAAATTTTAGTTGATAACAAATTAACCCTCTATTCCTGCATTTACTGCATTAGGAGATTGTACTATTTGCTTTACTCAAACATAGCACAGTAGATTGTGACATATGATCACATTTCTTGTTGTTTTTTCTTTTTTTTAGTCCTCTGCCCTACATAAGATGCTGCATAGGAAGTGCGAAAACAAAGACAAATCCTGGATCTAGTTTGTGGAACAATTTTATATATTTCTCTGTATTTTGTGTGTGTGATATTACTGCTTGCTATCTTACTTAATTGACAGTTAGAATCAAATAGAGCTCAACTTCAAAATCTATTTTTAATTATATTTTTTTTTTAGATATAAGCAACATCTATGAAAATATATAAAACTATTAAAACAGATCACTATGAGCCGAATGCTTTTTAAATTTTCACTTATTGTAGCTGGACTATCAATGTTAGCAACTGCACTAGCGTTTCTGTATTCTATTTCCATCAGCTTATATTTATATATATATATACCCTATAATAATATCAAACATGTTGAATGAAATATTTGTTTTTTTACACTTGTACTTGTGGCCATTTCAGTGCCAGATCTGATACTGTTTAGTTAACCTTTCATCGACCTATTTGGTTTACAAAATACAAAATCAATGGTAACATTATGTACTTAAAAATTTTTTTTTACAAAAAAATGTTAACTTGTTTCTTTTTTATTCCACATTTATTTGTAAGTACTCCTGTATTTTTTTTCTTCTTCTTTAATGGCAATTGAATCATGATATATTGTCTCATTTTTCTTTGTTCTTTTCTTTAACTACCGGTACTTTCTTGTGGTCTAGACGGGCAATCATGGGGGGGGGGGGGGGAAAGAGCTTATGACTGAAACATAATTACTGACCGAATCATAGGAGGATATCGAGGGATTTGTTCTGTTTACTGATACACAAAATGTGACGATTAACTAAACATTTCTGTATTTTCACTTGTTTGACTTCCTGAATTCTTTAACAAAAAAAAATGTATGACAAATTTTGTAAAGCTAATTATAATATGTAGTGAACATAATTTGAAAAAACTGATTATCCTGAGCTAAACTAAGTGAACAAAGGTCAAAGTTTTTTTTTCTCTGTCATGACTGTGATATTGTATAAAAGTTAAGTTCTTAATCTCAGTGAGTTTGACATGTCCGTGATAACAAGCCAAGAAGTGAAATATCTGCTAAAGGTTTTACATTGAACCCCTTTGTTAAAGCTTTGGTCTTGTAGAAGAAAAAGTCTAGCAGTTTTTGTCAAAGGTGACCGCTGCTATTTAATAAAAGTAAATAGATTGGGGGGGGGGGGGGGGGGGAACACACACATTACTTGTCTTCTGATTGCTGTATAGTCCTAATACATTTTCTGACCTATGATTGATTTCTTGTACCCCCCCATCTCCATTTTTAGAAATTATAAATGTACCATTTTTAGAAACTATAAATGTATCATATATAATATATCCATGTGCAAACCTTTTTTAAAAATCATAAGTGCAATCTTTTATTTCTCAGTGTATATATTAACAAACAAATGTAAATAGACTCTAGTTGTCCTGCTCCTGTATCCTAACAAATCAGTGTAAGTTCTTTTTTATACATGCATTAGATGTTGTTTTTTATTGTGTGTGCGTTTTATAATTTTCTTAAAAGCTCACTGCCATATACAGCTATAGGTGGGCTGCAATAGCTAAATTTGGCTGTGACAACAATGAGGTAGTCTCGGGTAGTCGGATTCTCTTGTGGTAAAGATTAGCCAAGATACAACAGCTTTAAAAAGAGCCAAATATCTACCCATTATTCTCTGACAGGTTCCTTATACTTAAAGATACTTAGGTTTTACAACTCCACATTTGAAATATTCTTTTGCTACACTGAACTGTAAATTGTGTTAAACTGAGATTTTTATCAAGTGCATGAACTTTGAACATCATTTCTGCAACTAATGTTGTTCTTTAAAAATAAATAAAAATGTATGATTGGCTTTATTCTAAACTTACCCCCTTTTGGTACTTTTTATTCTTCACTTGTGTATACACCTCAATCAAAATATATTTTGCTTTACTATTCTTATTTCAAGTACTTGTGATATTTAAGAGCAACTTGTGTATGAAGATAAATGTTTTGATTATTTTTTAAAACAATTTATGTTGTTTAAGTGCATAAAAGAAGGGAAGAGTAGATGCAAGAATGCTAGAAATAGAAGTAAATTATTGCTGCTAAAAAAAGCTGTTGAACCAATTTGTTTTCATCTTGTAATGGAGCTAAGTAGAAAGTGTTCTTGGATCTTCTGTTTTTAGTGTTTTTATTGATTTATTGTATAAATAATGTATACTCACTGTGCTTGTTTATTGATCATTGTGACTCCTTATGTGAACATATTCTACTGTACTTAGATTTCATATGTAACTGTTAGTTTTTGTTGTTCATTTATTATTTATTTTTGTACATCACCCAAAAAATTGCTTTTTTAATCAAAGATATAGACTATGCCATCAAATTGTAGAATTATTTGTATTATTTATGAGGGCTTTATGTAGAAGGGTAACTTTTTTTTCTTTAGCAAACTATCAACATTATAATTTACAAGGGGAAAAACATTTGTTGTGCATCATCATAAAAATATTAAAAACAATCAAAAATTATACAAAATCAATAATTTATTAATCCGTCTTTTTTCTTATATTTTATATAGATTTAAAATCTAATGAAAAGGACTAGAATTTATGAATTCCACTGAAAGTTGTTGTGGGTCTAATAAGCAATATAGAAGCTAAAAATAATTCTCATCTTTTTTTTTTTTTAGAGCAGGAAAAGAATTCATATTAATCATTAATATTAATATGTACCTAAAAATTAGTTATGGTTTCTTTTGGATTAGAACATTACCAAGCCTAAGTGGCCAATAGAATTCATGTTATAGATCTTTTTAAATTGTTACTATATTTTTAAGGATTGTTTGTGATGTTAAAACATGATCTAAGTCTACATACCATTTTCATGTTGTACAATTTGAGGCATTAGCATTCTTTAAATTCTTTTAAAAACATTTAATTATTAAAAATTTAGGGCTAGATAAATTGTTGTCAATGAAAAAATCAATGTCTTTATATCCATATATAATGTACCTGTAGTTAGTCACAGTAACAAAAAAAATGTTTTAATTTTTTTACTTCTGAATATTTATTTAATTAAATTTGTATTCATTCTGTTAGCAAGTGTTTTATTAGATTAACTAGATTTTAAAAAAATCATATTGAACACAACTTCCACTCAAGACTTGAAAAAACATTTGCTTCTTCACTTCTTGTCTTGTCATTTGTGCAATTTAAATTCCTCAAATAAATCATTTTATTTTCTTGGATGAATTTTAATAAATAATACTATACTCTCTGCTGCCCTAGTTCAAAGGTTGATTTTTATTTATATTTATACTTTACATTTACAGGTAGGCCTCTGCTTTTCAACCATCCTACTCTTATTCTTGATGGTCTGAGCTACTTAAATTTAAATGCTTACTTAATATGCAAACATGTCTTGTAAATTTCATTTTACACCTTTATCACTTATGCTATTAAGTGTAAGCTATTGGTTATGTGCAATGGGAAAAAAGCATCAAATTATGTCAGTTCTTTTTAGTTTTTACACTAATTGTTTTGCCCAGGGCATATTTTCATTTGTAAATAAAATAATCTCAATGTTACAAGTTACAGGACTCTTTTCTTGTTTGTTTTCTTGTGGTTGAAAGTTACTTTGTTACAAAATAATTCCAATGCAGTGTAAAAAAAAAAGTATTGGGTCTGACCAAATGGTGAAGCCACATTCACCAGTTTCTTTGACCATGGCATACTAGGTGAAGGTGATCGTGTGGCCAGCACAATGCACAGCCGCTTTCACTTTACTAAGGTCAGGGACACCATCCACACATTGCACTACCCGTAATACTATCCTAAATAATTGCCTGCCATTTGTGATAAAAGGTCAGGATATGATAATTAAAAAAAAAGGGTATCAAAGTTCTATCAAGTGAGTGTCTTTGAGTCTAAATTATAAATTTAAAATCAAGTGGTTTGGACTACCTAGTCTGGTTAAGAAGAAGGGTAGGGGGTGTGAATTAACTCACATATTCAACTACAGTCTAAATAGTCCAGACATCAAACTCTCTGGTTTAAGTTACATCTCATTTGCTTATTGACAGTGAATTTTTATATTTAAATTAATTATACTATTATTATACATTTAATATTATATTCATATAGCTTTTTTACTTTTAGTGGAGTTTAGTGACATGGGTCCAGAAAATTATCTTACCACTTCTGCTAGAACTAATATACCATAGCGGTCACATTAATTCATTAATCATGTCTGCAAATGTTAAGGAACAGTGCTGAATTTTTTTTTAAATATTTATTATGTATAATAGTAATATTATTTTAACAAGATTTACAACAAATGTTTCATTTACTATCCAGATCCACCTATGGTTAACTAACCCAAATGACAAGTCAACAGTTATTACTTTTAGTTAAAAACTACTTAAAGTTTTATTTACGTTTAACATGAGACTGGCTATAAATGTTAACAAATCAAGTTATATTAAAAAGCAAATGACAACTTAAATAATTATTTACTTAAAACACACTAGAACAGTAGTGTTTGAAGAAAATTATATGCATGGTTAAAAAATATTCAACTACTGTACATTTATATTATATAAAGTAGTAATTAAATCTTGCATTTTATACACAAAATAAATACACTGACAAAATAGAAATCTTGTCTCCATGTTATGAAAAAATAAATTGTCCAATCCACATTATCATGACAATAACTATCAATAAATGCTCTTTTACTTTAAAAAATATACACATAATAATACTCCATAAAAATCCTTTTCAGAAAATAACAATTAATCATCATTATTCAAATCTCCATCCTGGTCACCATTTTCTTTATCTTGTGATCTTGAATGTGAACGAGATCTAGAAATTGATTTCTTTCTTGATGGACTAGCTGATCTACTTTTTGACTTTTTATCATCTTTACTATCACTTCGCGACCTTGAACGACTTCTGCTTCTTGATCGGCTACCACTCCTTGAACGACTTCGTCTCCTGCTTCTTGACCTTGAACGACTCCTGGATCGACTATGAAAAAAAAAGGAAAAAAAGTCATGTAATGGTTCAGGGGGTGGGGGGGAGTGAACTTTGCAGACCCCCTCCCTCAAGTTCAGAAATAGTTTTGTTGTATCAAAATATAAAACAAAAAATTGTTGCAATAATAAGTGTTTTTTAAACATAAACACAGTGTATAAAAATTGATTATGCAAGTTAAAAATTTTTTTTACACAGTTTAACTAATAGATTAATTCATTTTACTATCTTAAAATAAAGCATTCAGTGAAAGTGGACATCATTGAAATTCAGCCCCGAAAGATGGAACATCATTATGCTTTGTTGATAATGTCAACTGTATTAACACAGTTTAAAATACAAACACTACTAACCTATGTTTTCTTGGTTTGTCTTCAATTAGCCTAATCTTTCTGCCGTTGATTTCTGTTCCATCTAATTTTTCTATGGCGTTTCTCAGATCAGTAGCCGTTGCAAATTCAATAATACTTGAAAGAAAAAAGTAAAAAAAAACTGGATTATTTGAATTTAAAAAGAATATAAAAAAATGATAGTACAATAGTTTCATTAGAAAATGCCAGCAATCAGGAATAATTGTCATCAGAAATGTTTTATCAGCCCCGAAAGATGGAACATCATTTTGCTGGTTGTTGTCACTATATCATTATATAATATAGAAAGTACACATGTTGTCAGATGAGGAATAAGTAAGGTGTGCATGTTATTATTATGCACGAGATTGCACTGTGGTATGAAAGGGAAGTTGAAGGACTTAATGAATTATCTGTGTGTCTTAGTCCTGGGACAGAGGTAATTAAAATACAATTAACCCATAAAGACTAATATGCATTCTTGTTGTGTATAGCCTTGTACAAATTTTAATCAATTGCAACTACTATTCAAAAATAGCAAAATCAAGAAATAAATCAAAAGACATTTTGAAATAACTGTGCTAAAAACCCTTTTATAGCTTAGGATCAAAATTAGGGACAGTGTCTGTTTATGAAAGGGCACTATAATGTGCAAAAAGTTCAAATGTTGATTATGATAGGCTGGCAGTTTTGTTTACTTAAAATGTATTACCTAAAGTTTCATGTCTAAGTGCTAAGTTTCAATTTTGTGGAAATGCAGGAGGTGAGGGAATTAGCCTTCTTAACCATTTCGCCACTACAGTCGCCTCTACTGGCTGACAACTATAGTCGCCGCGTGTCGCAGATTTCGGGTTGTTTCGTTGCCGACAGTACTGCTAGTTTTTAATTGCCTTATAAACTCTTTTTAAACTCTGACCTAGAAGAGCGATAGTGATGCTATTTTTACATGTTTGTTTGGTATTTTTAGCTCGATCGATAATATTTGAGTGAATTTTTGAAAATAATGAATTTTTAACGATAGTTCTACGAAAATTGAAGGTATTTCTGCAATATTTAGAGAAGCATTAGGCTAGGCTTGTGAGGAAAAGGCTGTATTATTTTGATAATGCTAATATAATAGTGATATTGAAAGCATTGTAGAAGTTGAATAGGCTTTGAATACTTTGAATAGGATTATTTGAGTCCGATACGAAAAATTTCTTGACAAACTATCGGAACCTATTGATGTATACTCAGTGATTTTTATTATTTTCCTTTTTATTAATTAGTAAATTGTCATCTCTTCTAGTTTGAATTAAACTTTATATTTTTATATTTTAACTGTGAAGAATTTAATTCAGTTGCTCGGATAGTTCTTTTACAGTGAATTTTTAAATAATATTTTTTTCCGATTTTTGTTGAATAAACGGAGTTATGCAACTTGGCTTAGGGATAGGGGAGTTATAGACTGGAAAATGCTTAGGGCTGAAATGGTTAAGGTTGGGTTACCCAGAAGAAACATACATACATACATACAATTGCAAATTTAATACAAAGTATATAAATGGTAAAATAATTACCCTTCATTCCTGTGTTTTTTATGGGCATCAGCATATGTGACTTCTCCAGCCTGACGCATATAATCTTTTAAATCCTTTGAAAAAAGGAGTTAACAATTTTTAGGAAAATTAAAACTAATTCAAAGACTTGCAAGACTATTTAAGTTAGAAAAATTGTAATTATTCTATTATGTAAAAAATGGACAGGTAAGTAAATATACTAACACAAACATCAAAATTGCTTTAAAAGTGCTGAAAATTCTATTTAAATGGGATAAAAATAGTTCATCTTCGGGGATCAATAACTTTGCAGCAACAAAACATGAGGTTTTTTTTTAAATAATTAAAAATGGAAAAATAAATAAAATAGTAAAATCTGGTTTGGAAGAAGAAATGATCACGGATCCTCCAAGACTAACACTTCAATTAACACAGAAGTGTAAAACTGGATTACCTCTTAGTTAGTCAAGCAAGAGGCCCTAGTCAGTCAAGGAGCGCTAAAGTTTTCAAAGCCAAAGGTCGTCTCTCTTCTTTAAGCCTTAGAGGCCATCATCTCACGTCATATAACTATACTTTTTCACTACCAGTCGTCAAGGAGCAGCAATTTTCTTGTGGAGATCATCAGGTTAGACCCCACAAAAAAATTGATGGTGGAACAATGCACATCTCAATGAACCTTTTCCTCAACGTCTTGGCAGGAGGTAACATAGCCGAAACTATTACATCTAAGTTTTCTTTTGGTCGACGCAAGTCCATTACGGACCCCATACCCATGGCTCAATCTGGCAGACAAGTGATCCCCAGAATAGTAAAAAGGCCCCCCGTCACAGCCAGCTTGGCGTGAAAGCTTCAGAGTCATCCCCTCAGCCAGACTCATCATCGTCTCTTAAGGAGAGTTATTAAGCCTGGACATCATCGAGTGCCCTTGTTTTCTTCATCACATCACTGAAGAGGAGGCTTATGGGGATGAGAATAAGAGGTCTTTAATAATGAAGATTTTAGTTTAATGATTTGTAAAAAAATTATAAGTGTTTATGTATCCCAGATGAAGACCTAGGATTATGACTACCCAGCCCAAGTTTTATGTAATATAAAAATTATGTGTGATAAATTGTAATGAAAATATAATGTTACCAATAAATTAAAACAAAGTTTTTAATGATGTTAATATTTACCTGCCAACTGACACGAGAAGAAAGATTTTCAACTATGAGTCTGTGATCTGTTCTTGTAGGTGGACCATATCTAAAAAAAAAAGATTTTTTGAAAGGCTAATCAAAAGCTTATGAAAAGTAATCAGTAACCATATATATATCATGCCAAACAAACCCTCAACAAACATCAGAAGCTGATAAGTTGCAGCTAACAAGATGTTCGTGGGCAGGTCAAATGACACGCAAAGGTTATCATCATCTTACTGCAAATAAATGTATTTTTGTATGTGTTAAATCTATTCAGTTTCTCAACTCACTTTTGGCAACAAAATTTTTAATTTAAGCGAAGTAAAAAAATAATTCTAAACAAAGGTAACAAATTTAATGGCAGAAAATCATGTTTTGTTAATTGTAATAAAGATAATATTAACTACACAAAAAATTTTGCAACTTAATAAAATATCCTTTATCATTCAATTATATTAAAGAAATTTGTTAAAACGTGTTAACCTACTTGTCTAACCATGCAGATGAACCGCGAGATCTGGATGCTGGAGGTCTTCCAGACCCCCGGGCGTGTTCAATTACAACTCTAAAAATAAAATGGTAAATTAAACAAAGATAGTAGGCCCATGTTATACCATCATGAATTTCAATTATGGTAACAAAACCCCTAAAAACAAAAAAAAAAGACTGTACAAATCTCTAACTTAAATACTTAGCTTTATTTTTTAGTCTACAATACACTAATGGAAATGTACCTTTCACCACAGAGCTCTTTTCCATTTAATTCGTACACAGCATCATCTGCATCTCTGTAGTCATCAAACTCCTGTAGATTTATAAGATTAATAAAAACTTGAGCTCTGTTCTTGAACTTCAGCTAACTTAAGACTATTTGTCATGGACAACTGCAGTTGTGTATGTTTACCAAGAAAGGGGTGTATGTTTACCAAGAAAGGGTAGTAAATATTTGGAAAGAAAAAAATAATACTTACCACAAAACCATAACCATTTTTTAGCATTATATCTCGAATCCTTCCATAACCCCTGAAAAATCTTTCTATGTCTTTTTCACGAGCATGATAGGACAGTCTACCAATATATACTCTTGTTCCCATTCTGTAATAACAAAATAGGGTGTATTAATTAGGCTATAATAATATAAGAATATTGCATTATTGACTAATTGAGACAATTGTCAATTAAAATAAATAATGAGCTACAACTAGCCAAAACTAGGCCTAATTTTTTTTCTTAAGTTAGCCTCCTTGTACTTTCTATGGAAAAGTGTTCCATTGATATGCATAAGCTTTTATTTAGCCAAATCTTCAATTATGAAATGACCAAGGGACTCTTGAGCCTTGAGCAGACATGCCTACCCCTAAGGACTAAAAAGAGGAACAATTTTGATGAAAAAGAGGATTTTTCATCAAAAAAAGCGGAACACTCTTTATCTGACAATCTTAACAAAAAAAAAAAAAAAAAAAAAAAAAAAAAAAAAAAAAAGCTAAAATCTAGATCTAGATCTAGATCTAGACCTATTATTATTATTAGATTTAAAATGTAGGTAGGCTTACGTTTCACAGACAATTCGCAATGGATCTAGATCTAGTAGGCCTACAAAGAACATTAAATTCACATTTGCTAAATAAACTCCTCTGAATATTCCTTCCAATAACACTAAATTAGTTTTTTTACAATTTGAACAAGTCATATTTAAACTTTCTGAGCCAGGACGTTTAGACATTTTCACAATCTTAGCAATACAGTAAAGGAAAAGAATATTAATTGCCAAACACGAGTATAACCGCAAAAAACGTTAGAAAAGCCCATAATGTCTCTTTTAATAAACCCAGAAAACCCAAGTAATGATAATTATAGCATTGCGACTTTTTTTGTGCCTTTGTTTTATCAACCTAGACACAGACTATATTTCAACCCATGAAAAACCCAAACTTTCCAATTTGGCGTAACAAAACTAGTAAAAAGCGTAACGGCGTAACAAAGTGTGTATTTTAATCAAAAAGCGGAACAAATACGCCAAAAGCGGAACGGTAGGCATGTCTGCTTGAGTTACACCGACCATTCCGTGCCTCAAAGGTTAGAAGGCCTCGTGAAAATATTTTTATAAGACCAATACAAATTAAATAGGTTTAATACTAGCTAGGCCTATATAAAAGAATAAAAACATGAATAATTTCATTAGAATTAGAAAATGCCAGCAATCAGGAGTAATTGTCATCAGAAACATTTTATCAGCCCCGAAAGATGGAACATCATATTGCTGGTAGGCTAATTAAAAAACATTATAAAAGGGCACTGTAATAGTAGTCTAGTAATACTGTAAAGTGCAAAAATTTTAAATGTTGATTTTGATAGGCTGGGGCTGGGAGTCTACTTTAAAAATATATGGCGTAATACTATTACTAATAATTATTTATATAATTTGAGTATCAATTGAGACAATTCAATTATGAATTAGGTAATTGTTTACCTGCGTTAGCCCACGAGTTTTTTGGTTCTCTGTGAAATATTTTTAAAGATCCATGCCGAATTTGGACAAATCAAGTCATTAAATGTCTCGCAAACGATATTTAGACTTAGAAAAAAATATTTTTATTCGCGATTTTTTACTATTAAGACAACGTTATTTCAGCCATTGTCGTCATGAATTATAATTAAATTTACAATTTCTAAATTATGAGTTACTAGAATAGTCTAGTCTAGCTAGATCTAGTCTAGACGTCTAGATTAGACTAACTAAGTCACTAAGTCTTAACTAGCCAAAAGTCCAAACTCCAAAACGTAGACTAGACTCTAGGCCTCTTTTTTTTTTGGTTTAAATTAGCCTCCTTGTACTTTCTATGGAAAATAATGTTCCATTGATATGCACTAGCTTAGAATCTACAGCCTTGAGTTACGCCGACCCTTCCGCGCTTAAACTTCAACAACTAAAACAAAGATTAGAAGTTAGAAAGTCTAAGAAAGTTCATAGAAAGTAACTAAGAAAGGCCTCGTGAAAATATTTTTTATAAGATTAATACAAATTTAAGATATAATATTGCATTGGTAATGGTATATTAAAGTACAGTTTAACACCCCATCATTTTGAATTATGAAACTTATAAAATAGTAACTGTACATTCCTACCTATGCCTATGAGTATTAAATAAACTTTCGTGTATAACCACTAACAAGCGTGGCCAGTCGCAAAAATATGGTGGCGTCTGTAATGAAGTGGGCGGAAGTTATTAAAAACGGCCGCATTTTATCACTATTACTGGTCAAATATTTTTCTGCATGTTATTTTAAATAGTATTCGCATCTCTGTAAACATGTACATATTATCGATACAATTTGATATAATTGTCACTTTGATTTGAGTGGATACATTGCATAAATATTTAAATTTTCGTTACTTGAAGAATTAAACATTTTGTATTTGAGCAACATATATATCTTATAAGCTTATTATAAAATGTAAATGATCTTGTGTAAAAAGGAGGGTCTGTAACATATTAATAAATATATGTATGGGCGGTTCGCTAGCCTTAAAAATATGCTATACTAAGCTATAGCGTCTTCGAAATTTGATATTTGTCTTACATAATTTTAGAGTTTCCACTTCAACAAAGATCCAATCTGGCAATATTGTATAGATCTATGGCTTAGCCGATGACGCGTGTGCCACCTTTAACGCCCAAACTCATGCCAACGATAATTATAATTATAGAAGAAGAAAAAATTAAATACTAGACTCCAATAATGTAACATGCTAATAATTATTATATTGGTGTAAATAAATTATATGTATTTCTACGTTGTTTAGTTAATGTGTCTTTTTAGTTGGTTTTATTAATCCATAATATAATCCCCTTTGCCTTTGAGAATTTTTTAAGGGATGCGCGATTTAAAAAGAGCTATAAAGACTTATAATTAAAGGGTAAGTCCTGCCTTAATAGTAACATAATTTCATATTAAAGCCTTTGAAATATCATTTTCAAATATACAAGTCTTTCTTTTCAGAGTGGACGATAAATGTGTTAATTTAATTAAATTACATTGCCAATTACGGAAACTGTCGACCACGGGCCGGAAACTCACGAACAGGTAGTGACGTCACAAGTTTCCAAGATTTTTGTTTACAATCAATCGACTATGTTATAATCGACATGGCTTCACGCGACGCCGCGACGTAGAACCATACACGTATTACATGTTTGAACAATAAAAAAAAATCTATCAGACAACGAGGACGAAAGGAATTTTAACGCTGAATTCAGCATATATCAATCAATCGAGAAAAATGGATCACGCATCGGAAATATTAAATGGTAAGTTGGCCTACTTGATTAGCCTCCTACAGTCCTACTAGTACTAGGTTAGGTCTATAGTCTATGCCATAGACTATGACTATGCAGTTTCTCGACACTTTAGTAGGCTTAGCCTTAGCATCATAGCCTTAGGGTTTGACTTTATCAATTTTTTAGTTTCTGACTTACGTTAAAGATAGGCCTATGTAGGTAATCTTCACACTAGTCTACATAAAACGACTTTTAAATTCACTTTTACTACCGGAACTTTTAAGCTATATGAATATTATATAATTTATATGCTAGCTATTGCCTACTATATTAGGGCCTAATTACTGTGACTGTATGACTACCCGGTATACTATAGGCTATAGACTATAGGAGGCTTAGGCCTACTTGTGCGATTTAGTTTAGAATGAATACGCTACTAAGTAGCCTAGTTATTATGAATTGTGACGGACTAATAATTATACTTGTAAAAAAAGCTACATATCGGTAAAGGTAGACTATTGACATAGGAATACCGGCCGTAACAGTAACAGGTATAATAGGGTAAATAGGGGCTAGCTGTTTCCTGGTCCTCTTCTTAGGGTGTGATCAATCCTCTTATCTTTACCACCAGTGATTATTACCTATCTGTTCAATGTTTAAAGCTACTTAGGATTAATTGTATTTGATCTTGATTATTAAAAGATTACATTGGCAACAGTTTTTAGATAAAATAATGAAAATTAGCCCAATTTATAGTTAGGCTATATAAGCTCAAGCTTGAAACAAAACAAAAAAACACTTTTTGCATTTCAACGTTTAATTGAATCAATTGCTCTATACTAAAAAAATATTTCATATACCGAAGAAGGGTTTTAAAAAATATAGTTGTAGGCCTATATATGTGATTTATATAAAAATACATCAAATAGTGATATGTTAAAAAAACAGCTGAATTATGAAAAGTATTGACTAAAACCTAAACAGTAATTATTCTTTTTTTTTTCAGGACAATGTGATACACAGCTTACAGTTACAGGAACTCAGTTTATTGGTGTTTTGGCATACTTGGTCATGAAATTCACACACCGCTGCCTGCTTGTGCTTTAAACAAAATAATGTTGGCCTATCCAGAAGGCAGACTAACTGGTTTCAAATGGGCCGATATTGATAAAGAATAAGCTGTACAGGCTTAGTTCTAAAGTATTAGTAGGCCTATATTTCTTTGAACAGTTATAAAATAAAAGGATTAAATTTGAATGAAATGTCTTTATTGCTTTCAATATAGTTGCTAATTTAAACAAATATGCCCATGTATTATATAAATTTTTAAACACAGCATAAACAAAATAACATGATTGATAATTAATAGGTAGTGCATTTGGAAAACAGTCGATCATCCTCTGTTCACTTTTTTGCAGTCATTTCCTTGGATTTATGAGCATTAGGCACTTTTAAAAGAGTATTCTTAACACAGGATATCCCACCTACCCTCCATGGCAGCAAACCAGTTGGTCCACGGCAGCTTATTCAGTATTCACAACTGACCTCTATATATAAAGACCATTTCCTTATTCGCCACCTGGGGACGCCCTTGGTAGGAGATGGTAGCTCCCCCAAGAAAAATTTCAAATTTTTGTACTTCCAACTCCAACTCCAGGTACTTTAAATTTCCTCCGACTCTTCAACTCCACAGCCCTAGTTCAGTCTTAGATTTAGGCCTGCATTGTAATTGTTTTGCCACCTAACTTTGCTTTTTAAGGAACAGATATCCTTGTGAATGGACGGAATGCTTTAGGCATTCAAGATTTCTTCTTTTGAAAGCCCTTCTCGACTGCAAGAATGTTTACAAAATCCTCTCGCACAAAATGTTTACGGCAATCAAATAGTAGGCTATAATATAAGACTTCACCCTGTCTGACACTTGTGACGTCACAAGGAAGGGAAGTCACTGCATTGTCGTTTTTTAGGTCAATCAATAATTACACGATTTATTAATTAATTAAACACATTTTTCAAAAGAATAAAAATAAATAAAATATTTGATAAATCTTATTTTTAAATAAGCTTTCAGAAAATATATAATTTACGTATTTGATTTTCAGGCAGGACTTACCCTTTAATGAGTCTATGGCTTATTTAGACACGACTTTTCCCAGCCGATGTCTTGTGGAAGTCGACCCTGTGGCATTCGGCGCACATGACCTAGCCATCTGAGACGTCTGTTGCTGAGAATAATGTGCAGGGCCGGTCCAAGGCCACTGCAACCTATGCGGCCGCAGTGGGTCCCGCAATTTCATAGGCCCCGCGCTAATCCAATGGTGAAAGTATTTTGCGTCCTTGGCTGATATATTCTGTGTCAGCAGACAAGATCTATTGTTTCTACTGTCGCCTAAAACAAAAAGCTTTTTTGTAAATGAAGGATTTGACCAGTGGCAAACTGTACCACAAGGCTATCAGAACATGAAAAATCGCATGGGCATTTAGACGCCATGACTAGTTGCTGTGAAGCTGAAGCAAGACTAAGTAAAAAAAACAGGCATTGACAAGATTCACCAGGAGATGCTTTATTCTGAGTCTTAACGTTGGAATCAAGTTTTCAAAGACTAGTTGCGATTGTACAAATTCTAGCGGAGCGCAATTTAGCTTTCAGAGGGTCCATTGAAAGAGTTGAAGAAGTAATGGGAATAGGTCTAGTAGAATTACTTGCAAAGTTTGATCCAGTAATGGGGGAACATCTTCGCCGTGTTACCAATGCAGAAATTCACTATCATTACCTGGGGAAGAAGATTCAAAACGAGCTCATTACTGTAGTAGCTGATGCAGCTATGAATGCTATCCTTCGAGACATCAAGAATGCAAAGTATTTTTCAGTAATATTGGATTGTACGCCAGACATAAGAGTCACAAAAAGCAGATGTAATTAACTATCTGGTATGTATCAGATGGGGTTAATGTGGAAGAGCCTGTGGTTGTACATGAACGTTTTATAAAGTTTCTTCCTGTGGAAAGTAGGCCTACTACTGGACATGACTTATGCGATGTACTAGTGAATGAGCTGGAAAAGTTTGAATGAAATGTTCAAAATATTCGTGGACAATGTTATGATAATGGTGCTAACATGAAAGGCGTCCATTCTGGGGTTCAAAAACGGCTTTTAAATATTAACAGCAGAGCATTTTTTACTCCATGTAGGCCTACGTGTCATTAATTACAATCTTTATGAAACATTGAAGCAGAACAAATTCTTAGTGTCACTTGTGTTATGGTACGACGTCCTCTTCCAAGTCAATTTTGTGAGTAAAGAACTGCAAGGTTAAACAGTAGATTTGAGCACTGCAATGGATTTGTACAATAACTTGATGACTTGGCTAAGGAAACTGAGAGTTGATGGGTGTGTTCAGATCCTTGTTACAGCAAAGGAATTGGCCGAAAACATGGAAGTTGTTGCAATCTTTCCAGCCAAACGTCAAAGGAAAAGGCAGAATGATAAATCTGTGGAAAACTTCACACCTAGAAATGCTGAAGATGACTACAGGATAAATTGCTTCAACAGAATTGTGGACACTGAAATTCAGTTCTTGCAGCCGAGATTTGAACAACTGAAATCAAACCACAATATATGTGGGTTTCTTGTCAGCTTCAAGAGCCTTCAACGTGATGACATACGAAAGTTTACAGAGAGCCTCGAGCAAGCATTGACATCAACAGACCAGTCGACAGATATATGTGGGCGAGAATGAGCTGATGAAATGGAATCTTTAAGGCATATTCTACCAAATAGCCTACCGCGACTTATCTGTCCACAAATGAAAGATGCACGGCTTTCCCAAACTACTTTGTTGCACTCAGAATATTTTTAACAATACCCGTAACTGCGGCATCTGGTGAAAGAAGCTTCCCGTGCCTCAAACTAATCAAGAATTACTTGAGGTCAACAATTCACGAAGATAGATTGAACCAGTGCTTTTTTTGTAAAAAAAAATAGGTGCCGGTACTCAGTGATGGATTGCCTAACTTTAAAAGCAGTTTCGCATTTTATATTTTAATTCTCATTGTGCGCATTGTTAAAATAATTCAATGTTAACAAATTAATAATATAATAAATTAATAATAAAACGTTAAAATACAAGAAAAGTAATAATTTCCCCCCCACATTGAAAAAGGTGCCGGTACGCCGTACAGGTGCGTACCGTCACAAAAAAAAGCACTGGATTGAACAACTTGGCAATTCTCGCTATTGAGCGTGATCTATGTGTATTATATTTTGATTATATACTGTATGACTTCGCTACACGCAAAGCTCGTAAAGTAAAGTTAATTTGATCGTGATTTTTTACTTAGTAAATAGTTAATAAAATGCAAAGACAAATTTATTTTCTATTACTTAATCTTAATTTTCACTTATTATCCTTAGCCCTACCCAGACTGGGCTCCGCGCAATCCGTTTCGCATAGGGCCCCGCAATTGCTAGGACCGGCCCTGATAATGTGGATGCCTTGACAACCTGCTAAAACACCATACTAAAATAGGCCTACATACAACATATATCATATATGCCCACATCTTATATATTACAGACGCACTGAGCAGCATTTTGCAGTCTCCGATTGCTGTGCACCGTGACCATTGAAGTCAGTGTCGTAGAAATTTTTTCTACTTTTGACGAAGTGTATCGACATTTGTCTCAGCGAGAAGAGTTTTGACGTCTAGTTAAAAATCTAAATTTGGTGTTTAGCTTTCTTAGACGTAAAAACCGTATTGATATCTCCCGAGTCTATCAATTACGCTGTTCATAACACGTGCAATTTATTCTTCTGCAGAAAGTCCTGCATCTCTTGCTAATTCTCCAGGCATCCTCCTTTGTCGTCTAATCCTTCTAACCTCGATCCCCCAAAGTTGTGCATCTAGTTTTTCCATTGTCTACCGCAACCTGGCTCAAATTATCACGAATATTGACAAGTTCTTGCTGCAGCGATTCAAGATCAGATGCTTGCTGCTTCCTTGAAATTCATTGTAGGATCCTGCAACCGTTTCTGGACACGATCAATTTTCCCAAGAATGATGTTCCAGAAATGTAACAAAACTAGGAAGTTAAAGTTTAATATACCTGCCAGCAAAGTTTCTGCATCACTACTGGTGTCAGGCGTCATAACTGCATCTTCTGATAATTTTTCCAACAGTAACAGCCCTACTAGTTCGTCTAGTCCTTCATTAATAGATCTAGCTTGAACAGATTCTGATCTTGCACCCCAGCGTGTTTCAGACTCCCTCTTCACTGTGATTGGCACAACTCTTTTTAATTCTCCCCAACGAGTTCTTCTTCTTCATAATACTGTGGAGACCCCGTTAGAACCGAGGAAAGAGACCACAATTTAAATACACATAAAATAAAAAGCATCACAAACAACAATTATAAACTGATGACAGAGTGTCACTTTAGGTTTTTAGACCAGCCCCCTTCAGTGACGATTTAAAAGCCTGAACTGTAGGGGCAGTGATGGAGGCCTGGGCCTGGTCCAGGGTGTTCCACAGCCTAATGGCTGACGGAAAAAAAGAATAATTGTTGAGTTGTTGAACGAGTGAAAAACAAATAGCCTATAGTATATACTTTCAACTGTTCCAAAAAATGTGATAACAACTGGATCCTGTTTAGCTTAGTGTACCCATGCTAACTACTTAAATTTTAATAATATCCAATTACTTTTTAAAGGATTTTTTTACATCCCTGATTTTTTAAAATAAATTTTAAGGAAGCGAGTTATTAGGCTAATTAAAGGGAATACATAGGAATTAAAGTTTTGCTATTTCATAAAGAATTTTTTGAAATGTGACTTTAACTTTAACATTGCCCATTTCTTAATTAAATTTCATTGCATTTGATTCGTTGGAAAAAAACAAAAGTCCGCGGAGAGGAAAGCAAAATAGTAATTTCAAAACACTATAAGTATGTATCTGCTGCGTATATCGCAGGTAATTTACTATTTAAACTGTTACTCTCACACATGCTTTAAATATAATTGTAAAAGTTATTAAATATAGCCTTCAATTATTCAAGTAATATTAAAAAAATGTATTGACTGTGTAGCTTATTATGTTGGCATCATAAAAGTTATTTTAAATTTAACATTCAACTAGAATACGTTTTAAGCAATATGCATTATAGAGTATGACGAATGATGGCTGGATTCTCGATTCGCGGAAAGAAAGTCAAGCGAACGGTCGTTTCGTGGCTGCCGATCCAATCTGCGGCTTCAACCATTTCGCCATATTGGTCTAGAACCATGTAACGTTCGTAAATAAATATAAACCTTTGTAAATAAAGACAGAGCCTCTTTAACTGTTATAGCTAATGAGAGTTTAGCTATTGTTAACTGTCCTGTGAGAATTTCGGTTAATTCATAACACAAAAAAGTAAATATAGTAAAAACTAAAACGAATGTTATTCAAATAAATCATCTCTTCATTCATTGAACTTGAATTGCATTTCAATTTACGCATCACAAAATCACCAGCTCTCACATTGCTTTCATTATATTTTGCCACGACAGGTATTTAACAATCACTATAATTTTGTAGTTCATACACTAGGAAGAGGAGTAGTAGGATGAGAAAACTATAATAATACTAATAAAGGCCTAATTAGTATAGTATAGTATAATTTACTATAATATTGTGACTTATTGTCTATAAAACTATTTATAGTATATTCTCTACTCTATTTTATATTTTAAAATATTACTATAGGCCAGGCAGGGGTCGGGAACCTTTTTGTCTGAGAGAGCCCTGGTCACCACATATTTTGAAAAGTAATTCTGTGAGAGCCATACTAAAACTAAAAATTCAAGTAGGCCTAAATGTGTGCATTATGTGAATTATGTGTAATTTCAACACTAACTAAAAGTACAATAATTATGTCTCTGAATTCTTCTGATGCTGAGCTGCAGTAGACTTTAGCTCATTTGACTCATTTGTAGAATGAAATATTGATATGCAATTAATATAGGCCTATCCTATAGCCTAGATCAAAAAGTAAAAAAAAAACATTCTTTTAATAATCGAACATTTGTTTGCCAGCCAGATGCAGCCATCAAAAGAGCCACATCTGGCTCGCGAGCCATGGGTTCCCGACCCCTGCTATATCTTATCTTATACATTACAGACGCTCCTTCTATAAAGAAGATTATTGCGTCCTACGCTCATCCGTGGTCCGAGTCTAGTCTTGCATTTTTATTAATGTTTTAAATGATGTTAGGTTATTGGTTTTCCTGGTTTGTTCAGGCAACCCATTCCATGCCCGAATGCCACTCGGGAAGAAAGAGTACTTATATGCATTTGTTCTCGCATAAGGGACAAGGAAGGTGTTTTTTTCTTTATGTTTATCTGAGCTTTGCAACAGATTGTTATTGGGTTGTATTTCTAAATTAGAGTTTAATGCCTTATGTATTATTACTACTTTACTCTTTGCCCTTCTGTCCTCTAGTGTTTCTAGGTTTAGTGATTTGACTAATGGTGTTACTCTTGTCAATTGGGAATATTCACTAGTTATAAACCTTGCAGCTCTTTTTTGAATTTGTTCTAATTTTTTAATGTTTTCTTTAGTTGATGGGTCCCATACAGATCCTGCATATTCTAGTATAGGCCTAACTAATGTGAGATAGCATTTTAGTTTTATATTCTTATTACATTTGTAAAAGTTCCTTTTTATGAATCCTAATGTTTTGTTTGATTTTTTAATTACTTCATCAATGTGAGGGTTCCAAGATAACTTATCATTTATTATTACTCCTAGATACTTAGCATTGCTAGTTTGAGTTAGTTCTTTACCATGAATGAAGTAGTTTGTTATTATTTGTTTCTTTTTCTTGGATACCCTTATTAGTTGGCATTTTTCTGGGTGAAAAGACATACTCCAGTTTGATTCCCATTTTTGTAGTTCATCTAGGTCTTTTTGTAAAAGTTCACTATCTTTTCCTGTCTTTATTATTCTATAAATTATGCAATCATCAGCAAATAATCTTACTTTTGTGCCTGTGTTGATGCAATTTGGCAGATCATTAATGTAAATTAGAAATAGTAGGGGCCCTAGAACAGTTCCTTGTGGAACTCCTGAGTTTACTGTTATTGGTGATGACTTAGAGCCATTTATTATCACTGTTTGTTCTCTGCCTATAAGAAAGTCCTGAATCCACTGATGTAAGGGACCAGAGATGCCAAAGTATTTAAGTTTTTTAAGAAGACTAGAATGATGAACTTTATCAAATGCTTTTGAAAAATCTAGTAATATAGCATCAATTTGGTTGTTATTATCTAATCCCTTAGACAAGTCATCTATTAAGCCTATCAATTGAGTCTCACATGATCTATTTTTCCTGAAGCCATGTTGGTGTGGGCACAGTGCATTTAGTTTGTCTAGATGATTTACTATACTACTATATATTATATGTTCAAGTAATTTACATGTTATGCTTGTTAGAGAAACAGGTCTATAATTTCCGGGGTCAGATTTATCTCCTTTTTTGAAAAGGGGGGTTACATTGGCTAATTTCCAATCTTTGGGCACTTTGCCCTGGTTTAGAGAGGCCTGAAAAAGTATTTTAAAGATTGGAGATATTTCATTAGTTAGTTCTTTAAGCAGTCTTGCTGGTATTTCATCTGGACCAGAAGCTTTGTTTACTTTTAAGTTGGTTAGGAGTTGTTTAATACCCTTTTCATCTACATTTATATTTCCTATCTCTTCTAGTTTGTTTAAATTAATGAATATTTCTTTGTCACCTGGATTTGAAAAAGATGATGCAAAGTGTGTGTTTAGGATATTAGCTTTAGTTTCATTATCATTATAAGTTTTGTTGTTTTGGCCTTTTAGTGGAGCTATGCCTGTAGTGTCCATTTTTCTTGATTTAATGTAGGACCATAAGTTTTTATTATTATCTTTAGAAATTACATTGTTTACATATTCATTCTGCAGCTGTCTGCTTAGTTTCTGAGTTAAATGTTTAATTTTTAGGTATTTTTTATGTAGTCTAATTGAATTAGTTGCCTTAAACTTTTTGAATAGATTTTCTTTTTGTTTACACAGTTTCTTTAGTTTAGTGTTAAACCAACATTTGTTAATTTTATTTGATGTTTGTTTTGTTGGCACAGAGTCAGCCATTATTGCTTTTAAGTTGGTTTTTATAAATTGCCAAATATCTTCAACTGGACTATCTATATTGTATTTATTAAGAAAATTGGTTTAGAATTTTATTGCTGCTTGATGTAGTTCTGTTGTGTTACATTTATTCCAGAGATAAATTATTCTTTTAGGTTTCTTGCTAATTTGGATTTTTATTTTGTTATTTACTCTGACAATATCATGATCTGAAAGTCCAGGGATTATTTCATAATCTAATACTAGTCCTGGTCTGTTCGTTAAAAATAAATCTAGTATATTATGGTTTCTTGTTGGTTTTTTATTAATTTGGTCTAAGTTTAGATTTTGGATGGTATTGATAAACATTTCATTTATTTCTTTTGTGTTTTGGTGCTTTTCTATAGAGTAGTTATTCCAATTTATATCAGGGAGGTTGAAGTCCCCCATCATCCAAATTATAGCATTTTTATATTTAGTTTCAATACTTGTCAGCTGATTACACAGATCAGACATGTACTCTGATGTTGAGTTTGGTGGTCTGTAAACACTGCCTACAATTAGTGGTTTGGAATTAGGTTTGCTTATTTTACAAAATACTGACTCTATGTTATTTTGAGGTTCTAATTTAATTTCTTCAGCTATTAGGGTAGATTTTATGGCTAGTAAGACTCCTCCATGCCTGTCTGACCTATCTTTCCTAAAAAATTTCATAATTATTATTGAATATCTCTGTGTTGTAAATATCTGGGCTAAGCCATGTTTCGGAACCTGCAATTATGTCTGGTTCTTCATTATTTATTAAAAGTTCCAAATCAGCTTTTTTATTTTTAATGCTTTGGAAATTTATTGTAAGAGTTTTGAGGTGATGCTGATTTTGGGTTTTATGGGATTTAGTGTTAAAGCTATATGCTATAAATATAGTATGATTAATAAAGGCTGATTAGGCCTACCCCTACCTATATTCCTATATATTATTGGTTGGCCTTTGATTCTATGATTATGATACTATTTAATTATTTAACTATAATAGACTATATTACTAAATAATTTAAATATGTAGGCTACTCTACTTACTATAGGCCTACTAATTATACTAATATATACTATTATACTACAAACTATACTAGTCTATATTATGGCAATGACTATAGTAGTTAATAGTAAGTAGTAAGCTATAGTATAGCAGTACAGGCCTATAGTTAGTCTATTGTCAAGTCTTTAGGACCTTTTTAAGGCTATAGGCATTGGAGTCTTTAGAGGTCCACTAAAAAACTTTTTTTTTTTATGTTTTAATTACATAGCGACATAGCAATCTTATTAACTTATTATAAAAAAATATCGGTTATTAGGCCTAGTTTTTGCTACATTTTGTTTTTAAATGAATTGAAAACCTTCTTTTTAACATACTAAAGGATAATTATAGACTACCTATAGTAAGATAATGACTAAACTGATGTTCTCTAGACTATAAATGAAAAAAAGTTTTGCGACAAATTAGAAGACCTATTAAAATTTCAAGCTTATTTATGCCCTCGATTGTGACCCATTGATTCAAGGTCAGCCTAGATATAACACATTTTTAGAGTGTCAAAGACTGACAAAGAATTAGCCTGATTTGTTTTTAGTTAGTTTATGCCAGAGGTAGAGATCATAAGACTTAGTAGACAATGCACTTTGTTTCTGCTAAATATTTCTCGCGGCATAAGTCATGGGCATTGCATACATAAGCTTAGTTAATAAAATTGCATTGTATTTAATTAACAGAACAGGCCTACTACCTATATAAACTATATTACTAAAATTTAAAAATACTGCCAAGCCTAACCCTAGTTATTATTATAATGCTTATAAAGTCTGGGTTTTATACTGAGTGCCTATATAGATAAAATGATTAGGGCCTAACTGAGTAGATGGTTTACGTTCAGTACTGAAGCTAAGGGGGGCATGGTAGCTGAGGCAGTGCATTTGGTTGGCGAACCGAAGGTCCTGGGTTTGAATTCTGGTGAAGGCTAGGATTTTTTCAGGATCTGAAGCTAAGATTGCTGGACGTTGTACCGGCAACACAATCTCTCATATGCTATGGCCACAGAAACTGGTAAATGCTGCTTTATCAGCCCTATTCTTCATTTTGGTTTGAAGAGATTACTTATTGACTCTGAGAATTTGGATGTTCTATTTTCTAAGAAGTAGCGGCAACTCTAAAGTTTAACTACCACTTACAAAGCTGACTCTCTGGATAATTTTCCTTGTCCTATCTCCTTTATCTAATACAAAAGTAGTAATTAGGATTAGGAATTCTGCAATGCTCGTCAAATCTGGATTATATATTAAAAAACTAGATATTTTTTATTAAATTATCACATTTTTTTCTTTGCAACTATTTAAATGCGTATTATTTGCAGAGGCAAATAGTGCTGAGAAACTGGCTATTTGTTCCAGACATTTTCTGGTTAGTCAGTAATAATGCCTACCTAGCCTAAGACCTAACTACCCTAAGCTTATCCTGGCTTCGTAGAGTAAAAATTTAAGGATGCTATCCTACTGACCAAAAGTGTTAGTAACCTGGATTGGTTCCACCTTTAAACTAGAAGTAATGTGTACACTGTCTTTAGGAATAACCATAACTCGATGGCTTAAGTTTACTTACTTTTACAAAACCAAGTGAAATGTTCACATACTTTCCTTATTTTTTTCCTAGCAACAAGCAAGTAACATGCACATTTAATGAAATAAATAAAGCGTAAACCAAGGCACATTGGCTCATATTACTAAATATTTTTTATATTTATTATTTTCAAACTATGAAATACAGCAAGTTTGTCTAATCATGATGATATATGATTTCACTACTTTTTGGTTATGCCCATTATACTGGGTTACAGTTGTTATTAGTGTTAAAGAATACAAGGGGATTGTTCGGCCTGCAGACTTTACCACAGATAAAAGTTAAAATACTCCAAAAACAACAATACTCCTAATTATTTGAAGGATAAGAATGTAAAACTGACTGCTTTATGTTTAGAAACCCTGTTGAAACTACGACTGGCTTGCAGGAGTTTTAAAATAATAATAATATTTTAAGAAATTATTTATATCATTTTAAAATAATACCTTATGTTAAAGCAGATCCAATATTTTGCCTTTTTTTATGTTGCTCCATTTCTTACTTTCAGTGAGTACAATGATCCCCTTAGAAAGTCCAGCCCCAGAACACAACTATGGCCGTCTATTGGCTAAGCCTCTTCACATACAGCAACTGGAAGCTGCCTTGAATCTAGAACCTTTCATGAAATATGTGGAGTCCATATTGTCAGAGAACATAGAGAGTGTGTAAGTATCAAAGAAATGTTTGGTAAATGTTGGCCATTAAAGACCTTGAGTGACCCTAGGTTATGTTCAAATATGAGCTTAGAGTTGAAGATGTGATTAGTATAATAAAGTAAATCGTCTATAGTATAATAAAGTAAATCGTCTATAGTATAATAAAGTAAATCATCTATAGTATAATAAAGTAAATCATCTATAGTATAATAAAGTAAATCATCTATAGTATAATAAAGTAAATCATCTATAGTATAAAAAAATTAATCGTCTATAGTATAATAAAGTAAATCGTCTATAGTACTCTTAGAAAATAAATTCTGAAAGGGTTAGTATGCAATAGCAAAAAATCTGAAATTAATCAGGTATGAACAACATCATAGAAGATAGTGATGGCAAAGGACAGGAAAAAGCTTTCAAGCCTAGACCTGAAATGGACACCAACTGAAAAAGGGAAGACCACTGAGATGGTAGAAGAAGTGAAGCCCATGATTAAAACCTGTCTAGAAGTTGGTTAGGTAGCCGTGGTGATGTTTTTGCTGCTAAGAGACTAAGAGAGACTTTTTTTTTGTTGTGTCAATTAGTTTTGATGGCAAGAATTATGAGTGATTTGAGCGGCCAGTATAAGGCTGCCGTTACTTTACCCCCCCCCCCCTTGTGATGTTGGGTTCACTCAGCGATTCACTCCTGAGCTGGGAAACAATTTCTGGCATTTATGATAATTTGAACACCACTCTTCATCGTAGGCCCCAATATCCCATTCATAGGAAATTGAATGGAAAAATTGATAGCTTACATTTTTTCTTCTCTGTCTTTAGGGATGAAAGCGATCTTTCAGAAAATGAGGCAGATATATTGAAATGCACATTGAAAGACAGCGATGATGGGAAAACGGTTAATGGCATCACCATTTCTAAATATGGTAAGCCTCAAGGATTGTTTTAATTTAACAATTTCAGCTCTTAATTGTCTTTCTTATTTGAAGAATGACTTTATCTGAGATAAATTTGTAAACTATTTTTTTTATTAACCCTTGAACTATTGTAGGTTATGAATTAAAATAATTGATAACTATGCATCTTTTTTTACAGTTTCTTTAAATGTTAAGATGTTGATGTGAAATCTGTGGCAACTAAGGGGTTAATTACATAATTAATACTGAACTAATTAACACATTTCTTTAACACGTTGAATGTTAGATGACTTATTCTCATTGAAATGTGTTTCATGTTGAATTGAAAGAAAAATAATGGTGGAAAGATTCATTCCTAAATTAATATAAGCTGAGATACTTAAAACAATTCTTTATTTGTAAATCAGAGTTTGTTCTTACAATGAAATATTTTTTACTTTTAAAGAAAGAAAAGCAGATAAAACCAGATTGTATAATTTTAGTCAAGTCAGGAAAAGTCGAAGATGGATTAGGGTGAGTTCTTGTTAAGTCTTGTTTATATAAGGATAAAAAGTAAAGTACCCATCGGACCAAACTGATCATAGGGCTGGTGAAGGAGCATTCACTAGTTTCTGTGGCCACGGCATGCTAAAAATGCGTGGCCAGCACAACGCTCAGCCGTCTTTACTTTATCCCAACTAATGTCAGGTACCCATCAGAGCTGGGTAGACTCAGGGACATCCTTAAGTCTTAGGAAAAAGTCCTAGCCTCTAACAGGAATTGAACCCAGAACCTTCCGATCGCCAGTTGAACACGCTGCCGCTCGGCCACCCGTGCCCCTTATTTAAGGATAAATGGCTATATTTAATGGCTAAATTCAATGACAAACTTTACGGTGGACTAGAGCAACTGACAGTGCAGTTCATTAAAATTATCTGACTTGTTGTCTGAACCCTCCCATTCATAACATTTGAGAACGAAGAAGAAGCTATATTTATAAACTGTAAAACATTTATTCCTTATAATTGTAATCAATCAAGTCACACTTGGGGTTAAATGAAAACTTTACCTAAATATTTAAATCTATGAGGGGTTGAAAACTGGTGTGACACAGAGGGGGATAAATACCCTTTTGGCATGGAAAGAGATAAACTTTAGCATTAGAGCATGGGATTTTTTAATCGCTAGACCTATAGACCATTGCAATGGTTTGCTGTTAATCTCTATGTATAAATCTAATATCATTGAATTGATTCTGTGCTGAAAAATGTATGTTCAAATTTTTTTTTTTAAGTCTATACTACTAAGCGACACATCATCCTCGGAGGATGAGGACCTACCTCCAAAAACGGAAGATCTTCACTTTATGCTAAACATTCATAAGCACAATATGAAACATAAAAAAAGACTGTATTCTGATCCAGAGGTAAACATTTCGACTTCTCTTACTTTGAATTAGCATATCAATTTTGTTTACAAAGTTTATTTTTAAGTTGCGACCATAGTCAAAGTTGTGATTTTATTTCATAAAAAAAATTTGGTTAACTGGTTAAGTTAATATAATGTTGAAATAATTTTTTAACATAAGAACATGGTTATGGAAAACAAAGTGTATCAATTTACATCAGATAGAGTTTGACGACCTACAGAAAATGAAAAACAATGTTTTTGATGAGTAGTAGTAATGCAGGTTAAAATCCTTACTCATTACCAAAATGCTTCTATTTGCTAGTAGAATTAACTGAAGATCTTTTCTTTTCCTTTAGCTGAGACAGTATCAGTACTGCAGTACAGGGCTGCTCTCCAATTATGATAAATACCCTGAACACAGTAAGATGTTTGCAGGTCACAAAAAGAAATTGGCCAAGGAACAAAAGAAACAGGAGAAAAAAGCTAGAGGTAGTTATAATTACTTGAGTCGTGTGAGAAAGTATTTTTTTTATTACCAGTTGAAGCTGGTGAGGCAGATAAGTAATGGTCTGTATGCCGATCTATAGAGTAAATGATGCAAAGCCAACTACTTTCAACGGTCTTGGCCTTGGCATACAAATGGTATTATGTGTCCAAGACAATGCTTAGTGGCTTTTACTTTCTCTAACCATAAGTGAGCTGGAAAGTGAGGGATGCCCTTTGGTCTTGGGAAAACACCTTACCAAAAATTGAACTCTGGCAAACCAATGCCCTGTGTTATTGTGCTCATAATTCTCAGCATTTACTAAACACAGACCATGCAATTTTTGACTTCTTTACAGGCTGCTATGAGAAATCAGGCATGCCCTGACATTTCAAGTTGATAAGACGCTGACATTGTCTTTATGTGTGTCTAGAAAAAGTGATTCAGATTGAAAAAAAAGGTCCAATAGAGTTCAATGCATAGCTAATAAAATGAGTTTCTTTTAGGCCATGGGCAATGGGATACTTTTGCAATGTACATCTAATATCAGCTGTTTAGAGATTGATTAGTATAAGCACACGCACAAACACCTAAGTACCTACCAGTAAAAAACTAAATTGATAGTTATAGTTACTTCCTTCTTAGCTCTTGGTGTTGTTGTTTTTTTCTGTAACCATTTCTGATTATTATTTTTTTTAAGCTTGTGTTTTATGATCATGTACTGATGTTTCCTATTTCCATTATTGAGTAACAAATGTCCTTTCTTTCATTTTATTCAACAATAATTCAACCGTTGGGCCTTATTAGTGAATCAAAAAAAAAATTCAAACAGTCTTAGAGAGAGTATGTAATGGTCACTCTCTCAGGCTTGCGTAACAATGATTGAAGACATATTTATTAAATAAAACTTAAACATTTAATTCATAATTCATTTGCATAGTAGTCCATAAATGTTATTGATCTTAAAATCACTTGGGAACTTTTGAAACTGTATTATAAGAAGATTTAAAACAATGAAAGTCCCTAATATGCACTTATTCTTATTCATTATAGAAAATGTTTTATGTTTAATAAACAATCCGGCTGTTTTGATGCCTGTATATAATGAGGAAATGTTTGTCCTTTTGTTTAGCAAAGTTAAAACGCTTGAAAAAAGATCACAACTTGGATGATGATGGGGAGGTAAGCTTGTGTTTCCCAATCAAAGTATATATAATTTATAATATTATTTTTTATATTGCATTTATTGATTTAGAACATGACAATAAAGCTTCAGATTGACAGATAGAAATATTTATTTTATATTACTTTGACTGGCTAAGATGTTCACATCAAAGACATAATATGTAAAATTGAAATTGTTCTAGATAGATCTTTTAGACTGGGTTTATTGCAGAGAAATAAATAGATATATTTTTTTAAATTGAATATAAAGTTTTATTATATTATAAACTCAGATTAATTGTCAATAGTTTGGCAGTTTTGACTCACAAAATGTTTATTCTTGAGAAGTATTATATCAAATTTAATGCTTTTTATTAGGAAATAGATCCTGCAGTTTTACAAGCAATTTTAGCCAAACGTCAGGAGAAGAAAGAGAAGAAACCAAAAAGATTAACTCCAGAACAAGCAGACGCCAAAAGAAGAAAGTTGTGGATTTCTATTGCTAAAAAGGAAATTCCAAGGGTCAGCAAATCGTAAATGTTTGTTTACTTGCTTAAATACAAACGACAGTTGAATAAGGTGTTGACGTTTCATGGAATGTAACTAAACAAATATATTTTCTTTAATGTGTTACTGTTACATATTGTTAGAGACAGCCAGTATTTTGTGTTGATTTTAGATACTCTTTATTGCAGGGTGAAATTAACAAAGTTTTTTTTTTTCAATATTAAATGCTAGAATAGAATGAAAAATTTAAGTTCCCTTGATATTAAAGTAGCGTTGCTTGAGTATGCTCAAATAGATCTATTAAAACAATGAATTAATTTGCTGATTGAAGTAATCCATGGTAGTTTGGCAGTAAAAGTAGTAAGTAGATTTTTTTCTTTAAATAACTGACAGCAATTTAAGAGATACCTTTCTTTTTTCACAGGCTCAGAAGCAAAAAGCATCAGCTCGCAAGGAAATGTTGGCATCTTTAAAGAAGGTCAGAATAACTATATGAATGCTTTCACTCATGTAAAAACTATCAATATTTCACTTTTATGATTGGATATATTGATTGTTATTTTTACACTGCTAAAAACTATCAATATTTTAAATTAATGATTGGATATAATGATTGTTATTTTCACACTGCTAAAAACTATCAATATTTTAATTTAATGATTGGATATAATGATTGTTATTTTTACACTGCTAAAAACTATCAATATTTTAATTTAATGATTGGATATAATGATTGTTATTTTTACACTGCTAAAAACTATCAATATTTTAATTTAATGATAGGGTATAATGATTGTTATTTTTACACTGCTAAAAACTATCAATATTTTAATTTAATGATTGGATATAATGATTGTTATTTTTACACTGCTAAAAACTATCAATATTTTAATTTAATGATTGGATATAATGATTGTTATTTTTACACTGCTAAAAACTATCAATATTTTAATTTAATGATTGGATATAATGATTGTTATTTTTACACTGCTAAAAACTATCAATATTTTAATTCAATGATTGGGTATAATAATTGTTATTTTTACACTGCTAAAAACTATCAATATTTTAATTTAATGATTGGGTATAATGATTGTTATTTTTACACTGCTAAAAACTATCAATATTTTAATTTAATGATTGGGTATAATGATTGTTATTTTTACACCCCTAATAACTATTAATATTTCACTTTAATGATAGGATATTTATTTCTATTTATAAACCCTGTCCAGTATTTGACTAAAATACATGTAAAACAGTACAATGTGCTTGTAACACTAGCGTTTATTTGATTCATTTTGAAACTATGTTTCTGTCTTTTAGATTTCCACTCAAGCCATGAGAGAATGCAGGCGCGCCGCCCTGGTGTCACAGAAGACTATGAAAGAAACGCCGTCAAGGGCAAGGAGGCTAACCAGAGAGATGTTAATTTACTGGAAGAGGTTTGAGAAAGTAGAAAAAGAACACAGGAAGCGTGCAGAGAAAGAAGCGCTAGAACAGAGGAAACTTGACATTGAACTCCGAGAGGTAAAATTATATATTAAAAAATTATATATCTCATTTTAAGCAATTGTCTTCATGAGAAATTTCATACAGTTCATATTATATATATGGTGGTTAATTGACAGTATGTTCGGCTGGTGCGGGGAAGATCCTGGGTTTGAATCCTGGTGGCTAGGATTTGTCTCTGAGTCTACCCGGCTCTGATGAGTACCTGACATTAGTTGGGGCAAAGTAAAGGCAGTTGGGCATTGTGCTGGCCATACAATCCCCTAGTATGCCGTGGCCACAGAAACCCATGAACACTGCTTCACCGGTTCTTTGGATCAGTTTGATCAGATGGGATTACTTACTACTTTACTTTCATATTATATGTCTTTTTAATTACATAAAATTTTTTATGTGAAAGCAATACATATAGGTCACTTGAATCTGACTCATTGCTTTTTTTTTTCTTTCACAGGCAAAAAGACAACAAAGGAAATTGAATTTCCTGATCACTCAAACAGAACTTTATGCACATTTTATGGCCCGTAAAATAACTGGTGAAGGCAGTGAGCACAAGGAGAAAATCTTATCCCACCTGGATGAAAGGAAAGGCAACATCTCTCGACACATTAATGGCGGTGTTCTGGAAGATGAATTGCAGGATGATGATTATGGTACATAGTAGAATTATTTATGATAGGAATGATGCTAAGCATATAAACTATGAGGCTGTCAGTTTCATCTTACTGTTAAGTGATTAAGGCAATATTTTCTGGGTTTAATTTGCCGTTGTTGTTTTTTTCTTCATCATAAGATTGTGACTCTGCTAAAAAGTTGGCCCTCACAAATGCTGAAACAGCCTACACCAAAAATCTTGTTGAGGTAAATTTGAACATTTCCTTGCATTTGTGCAACATTTTAAGAATAATTGTCGTTGATATGATGCACAACAATGGAGTTTTTGCAAAAGCATTGAAATGCTAAGCTGACAGGTTTCATATGCGTCTGGAAAGTTTGGGAAAAGTGACTGTTACTGTAACGGACAAAGTATCTAATTTTTTACAAAAGTTTTTTTTTAAAGAATTATTCTATAAGTATGTAAAAAACATCCACAGACATATAAAAATGTATACGACCTATACACTATACACACTACCAGACATTAAGATAATTTGTACACATAACAGTATTTATTAGTTTGTAAAATTTGGGAAAGGTTGATACATTTTAAAATGATTTTAAGAAGTAAGAACCCTGAATGAGTCAACAGTTTTTAAAATACACTGCAAGTGTAAGCCAGGACATTTAGGAACAGGAAAATGTGAACATAAGAACAGTTAACACAATCATGAGACATTGTCATTGTACACTTACCTTCACAAGACCCTCATATAAGACAGCCAAACAGGACAGAACCTGCAGTTATGTTTGTTAGGCTGCCAAAGAGTGGCCAGCTCAGCAGGCTGATTTCACAAAGATGATGAAAACATGATGTTTATTTGGAAATTTTAAAATAAAATCTATACATTAAATTTGGTAAAAATGAAAGCATTTTTCAACTGACATTTTTCTATATTTATTCATATCTACTTTGTTTTTCAGAGACGAGCTTTTGATTCAGATGCTTGTAAGTTTTAAGGACAATGTTTAGTTTTATAGTAAACAATGTTTCTAGTGCATACTTTTGTTTATTTTCATTTAAAGATTTCAGAATTTATCAAAGATTTATAAAAGATAATAGTTTTTAACTTGACTAGTGTTTTCATTGGAGAATGGTTGTGTATTTTTGCTATTTTATGTACAATTTTTAATTTGGACCAATATGCAATTTTTTTTTTTTTATTGTGACGTCATATCAGTAAATCAGGTTCTGTCGGAGCCCATCCTGAGTTCTGATTCCAACAGTGCCCAGCCAGACATGTTTAACGGGAAGCTGAAAGGCTATCAGCTGAAAGGCATGAACTGGGTGGCCAATTTGTACAACCAAGGCATCAACGGAATACTGGCAGATGAAATGGGTCTTGGAAAAACTGTACAGAGCATAGCCTTTCTGGCTTACCTGGCAGAGGTGTGTGTAGACAAAAAATTCATTGGCAAACAACATTTGTATACAGCATTTATTTTAATTGAATTGTGAACTTTTTTTGACAATTTTGCTTTAAGGCAGTTTGATAAACATAAAGAATTTTGTTGTTGACATATTTCAGGTTCAGAGTATCTGGGGTCCATTTCTTATCATTGCTCCAGCCTCAACTCTTCATAACTGGCAACAGGAAGTGTCCAGGTTCACTCCCAAGTTTAAGGTAGAAAAGTTGCACGGTCTACCTCATAGATACGTTATGCTTGGCTTATTTAAGAGTTACATATTGACATTTTTGTATGTATCTACCCTGGATATGTCTCAGGAGAGAGACATAAATAAAATTTTCTGAACTGCTTTCCAGGTGAAAAAAATACTAAAATATCCACAACTTATGTATCCAACTTAAACTTTGAATATCTCAAAACTACAGACATGTGACTCTGCAATTTCTTCCCCTGGACTATTAATTAAATCTTGTACAAAATTCAAGAAGCATTTGTAAATGGAATGGGTTATCTGAACTAGTCAGGAAAACCAAAAACTCATCAAGAAAACAACGGATAAGCATGGGGGGCACTAATCATCTGTGTAGAAGGAGGCACATCTGAACTACATAAGATAAAATTTCAGATTTGCTTTAAAATCAAGACACAAAAATAAGTTTTATAACTAATAAATGTCTTTTTTCTGTTTCCTATTTAAGGTGGTTCCTTATTGGGGTAATACTCAGGATAGAAAAATCTTGAGAAAATTTTGGGATCAGAAATCTCTTCACACAGAAGACGCTTCCTTTCATGTAGTCATCACATCCTATCAGCTGGTTATACAGGACGTCAAGTACTTTCAGCGTATTAAATGGCAGTACATGGTCCTTGATGAGGCTCAGGCTATCAAGAGTACTTCAAGGTATTCTTTTGAAATTTTTACCTCAACTTTGCTAGGATCAATACAAGACAGTGAGTTGCAGCTTTAGTATAGTTTATATAAATATATATGCTTCTTTTTCTACTAACAAGGCTTTGGAGCTGTTGGCTCGCTTGCAGTCAATGATAGACAAACACATTTATATATCTTTTTTAAAAGTTCTGTATTTTTATAGAGTGTGTTGGGTAATAGTAGGTTGAGGGGGCAATAATGTATTAGCTTGGGGCTTTTAGTAGGATGTGGTCTACTGTTTTCTATGGGTGTGGGCAATGTCTGTGGTTAGGTGGGTGAGTTGGGTTTATTCTGTTTAGATGTGAGTTGACTGCTATATGTCCTGTTCCTAACTGGAATATGGTGCATTGTTCTTTGAGGGAGAAAGACTTGGTGTGGTCCTGCTCCAGTTTTTCTTTATACACATTGATTTAACCATATGCTTAGGTAAAACAATACACTGAGCAATCTGTTAGGTTTGATAGTTTATTTTTTAGATCAACTGTATCTAGAAGACAGATTGTATTTTTATCACATCTTGTCTAGAAAAAAGATTACTCCAAGTTGAAGTCACAGGTGTCAGACACACAATATTCAAGGAAGCTCTATTAAAATTGATCTATTGTTTCAATCACATTTCAGTTCATCATCATATAAACTTTTTTTTTTAAATGCCCCCATCCCTTCCCCAATTTAAGCAGCTGAAACCTATACATTGTTCACAGCTGAAACCTATACATTGTTCACAGCTGAAACCTATACATTGTTCACAGCTGAAACCTATACATTGTTCACAGCTGAAACCTATACATTGTTCACAGCTGAAACCTAAACATTGTTCCCAGCTGAAACCTATACATTGTTCACAGCTGAAACCTATACATTGTTCCCAGCTGAAACCTATACATTGTTCACAGCTGAAACCTATACATTGTTCACAGCTGAAACCTATACATTGTTCACAGCTGAAACCTATACATTGTTCACAGCTGAAACCTATACATTGTTCACAGCTGAAACCTATACATTGTTCACAGCTGAAACCTATACATTGTTTACAGCTGAAACCTATACATTGTTCACACCGTTTTTTTCTTTTACAGTGTTCGTTGGAAAATACTACTTGGCTTTAGCTGCAGAAACAGATTGTTATTAACTGGCACCCCAATACAGAACAGCATGGCCGAGGTCTGTTGTTGCTTTCTCAGCTGTCTCCCTATAGCAGCTTAAGTATTTTATTGTGTCTGGTTTTAATAAGTCTTATATAGAGAGATATCCATTTCCTCAAGATAAAGTAGTTGTTTGTTGTAGTTTTGAAAAAAACAAAACACTTTTTAGAAAGAACTTCTTTTTTCATGCAATTTTATCTATTAATCTAATTTTCTAAAAATCTGCCTATAATTATATTTAACTATTTATCTATTGTTCTATTTGTATATTATTCTATTGATGGATCTGGTAACCTGCATGTTTTGTTCCATATGTTGGTTACAGTTGTGGGCCCTGCTGCATTTCATTATGCCGACCCTGTTTGATTCTCACGACGAGTTCAACGAGTGGTTCTCCAAGGATATAGAAAGTCACGTAGAAAAACAATCCGGGATAGATGAGAGTAAGTCCAGTCTAAATAAACTGTTCTGTTTGGGTAACATAGATACACTAGAAATTAACATCAAGATAATTTACACATAGCTATCCCAGACTATGGAAGTGTATTATACTGACGAGTCCAGGTCCAGGACTCAAATCCTGGTGAAGGCTAGGATTTTTTTCCTGGATCTAGAGGGTGTTTCTGAGTCTATGGATACATTACTTGAGTTTGGGAAAAGTAAAGGTAGATGGGCATTGTGCTGGTATGCTGTGGCCATCACCAGCCTTTTGGATCAATTTGGTCGGATAGGAATACTACTACAATGCCAGTATTTAGTGGTCTGTGTATTTTGGGAATTTCAACTGATTTTTGGGGCACCATTTTTTGACTGTTGGACGATTGTATGCCATTTGCCCTGGCCCTGTGCCGCCCTCTGGGAATCCGCAAGAGATAAGCCGTTCCACTCTTTGATGTCATCCTCCCATCATCTCTTCTGCCCGCCTCTCTTTCACTGTACCCTGTAGGTTTTCGCCAGGCCTTTGGATCTAGCCACATGCCCGTAACATCTGAGTTTTTTGCATTTAATTGCGCTGAGTAGATCCTCATGAGGGCCGATGACGTTGGTCATTCGCTCACGGACAGCCTCATTAGTAGCGCGATCTTTGTAGGAGATGTTCAAAATCTTACGGAGGCATCTCATTTCCACTAAGAACTCTGTAAAATTTTTTCATATAAAACCTGAGTTTTCTTCACTTGATTACAGATCAACTGTCTAGACTGCATATGATACTGAAGCCCTTTATGTTGAGGCGAGTCAAGAAAGATGTTGAAAATGAACTGTCTGATAAGGTCTGATTACAAATATTTTTTGTTCCAATCTTATGAATTATATTATAGTGAATGAAAGTTAAAGTAAATATTAGGGATTCGGTGCACTGTAAATGTTATTACAAATCATCCAACAATGATGTGATACAATATTTCAGATTGAGATCCTAGTCTACTGTCCACTGACCACACGCCAGAAGTCACTGTACCAGGCCATCAAGAATAAAATCTCTATCGAGGACCTGCTGTACTCATCGGGCTCCACGTCGTCTCAGTCGACAACCAGCAGCCTGATGAACATTGTCATGCAGTTCAGAAAGGTCAGCTTGAACATAGCAGTTACGCTACAGAACAGTTCACTTATAAGCCTTGCAACATGCGGCAGCGCGTTCGACTGGCGATACGAAGGTTCTGGGTTCAAATCCTGGTGCAGGCTTGGTTTTTTTCAAGGACTTGAGGGTGTTCCTGAGTCTACTCAGCTCTTTTGGGTACCTGACACTAGTTGGGATAAAGTAAAGGCAAATTTCTGGCCGCCCATCCCCTCGTATTCCCTAACCCAAAACGCTGCTTCACTAGCCCTATGATCAGTTTGGTCCGAAGGGTACTTTACATTTTAAGCCTTGCAACATTTTTTTTTACTTATCATCAAATCTGAGGCTGAAGTGACTGAAACGTCCAGCTTTATATTAAAACAACATAATTGTGTTATTTTATTCTATGTAGGTGTGTAACCATCCAGAGCTATTTGAGAGGAACGAACCCAAGTCACCTGTACACCTAAGTGGACACACCTTTATTTTACCCAAATTGATCTACAGAGAAGGTGAGTGAGTCATTGACTGCGGCCAGTTCTCTGCTGCTCAGTTCAGGTAGCATCTCTTGCCCATGGGATACAGGATGTCATTTTTTAACTGATCCGTGTTCTTACTAGCAAATCAAGCTTTGTTTTATCTATTTTTTTCTCCATTTCCTTACATATATATATTTATTGTATCCCTTTTGTCTGTCTTTGCCTAAGAAGACCAGTTATAGTAAAAGTATCTTTAACGTATATATTTTATATATATATTTATATATATACAAATAGTTTATTTTCCAAAAGGCTGTATTCGTCAATTTGGAAAAATCTCAAAAAGATACATTTCTTGTAGAATCACAAATACATTCCACTTATCCTTTAAATGCAGTATTTTCTTTAATTCTACTATGGAAATCTTTTGTTCTCGTTTCATTTTCTGATGACATTTTCACATCATCTAAAAATACAATATTGACCTATTGATACATTTTCTTGCATGTCTATTTTATAAGAATCTTTCTGTCCCTGTGATTTATTGGGTTTCTTATACTGTTAAATATATTGCTCATTGATGCTGAAAGATGAAATAACTCTAATCAAGTAGAACATCCATTTGTTTAGATCTAAAAAGATATCAATGTCTAAATCTTATCTTTCTCAAACAGTTTTTACTTAAATGCATTCATCATTCTGTCTAGGAAAAGTTAACAAATCTCAAAACCCCAAAATTGGATATACTACATTTTGATAATAAGTTCTTTATATAATTAGTATACGTATTATATTTCTACGGCCACGTACAGTTGAAACACAAGAAACAAAAGATTAACTACTCACCTCTTGTTGTTTTATTATAGGCTGTGTGGAAAAATTGATGAAAAGCTTGGAGCATATCATATTTAATCATCTGTACATATACTCCCCTTCCAACATCTGTTTAGATCTGTTGTCAAGCCAAGGTAGGTTGGAACTTCATACATTTGGTATTCAGTCATACACATCAACTCATTACTTTGTTGGCTTGGACAAAACATTTCGACCTTTAATGGAAATTTTAATGCTGTTGCGGGTGGGAAAATAAATATTATCAATAATTTAATTTTAAGTTTAACTTAAAAAGTTTTTTTTTTTTACTTTGTGTTTAAAGTATATTGTTTAGGGCCCACTAAAAGAAAGAAATATTATGTAAAGATTAACTTACTAGATACCTCACATGCATCTTTGAAGAGTATGTTAATAAACTGGAAATAACTCTTTTCTCAGGCACAAAGACAGACAGCACATTTTCCTTCTCCAGGCTAATAAATCTGTCCCCCAAAGAATTACACAGTTACATGTATGGTGGTTTGTTAGTCAGGTAAGTCCTAGAGCAATGTACTGTATAATGACCAACATAATCATAATTGTCAGTTTGATTTACACAGTTAAATGTATTGGGGTTTGTTAATTTTTTGTCATTTTAATTTAGTATTTTCCTGTGTTAAAGTAAAGGTCACATTGATTTTCCTTGATCAGTTAGTGATGTTCAGTTTCAAACGTGCGACATAAAAGAAAACAGGTTCTTACCAATGATCAGTTGTGCAAGGGCCACCAAAAAAAACCTGCCACTAGTTTTAAACCAGGTTGTTGGGAGAATGAATAACCTATATGCCTTTAATTCATGATCCAATGACACTGTCTACATTTTAGTGGTGTTTGGTTTTTATACATTTGACAGAGTTTTAAATCATTGTCTTATTTCTTCAGGTGGCTTGGAATTTTTTTATTGATGAAAGAAAGTTTCAGGATACATCACTCTTTTCAGCAGGAAGACAACAGGTTTATACTTTTTCTCTCTCATTGTTTGTATTTAGATCTTTAGGCTATTTACCAAAAAATATTGAAAGTTTGAACCTTTTTTTTTTTTAATTTCTATGATTAAAATTTAGAAATATATTGTTTAATTTTCATTCTTTTTTAAAATTCTTTTTTTCTAATATTTAAATCTTAGAAAATACTTAAGACTTGAGTAATATAGAAAGCGATATTCATATTAATTCATATTAATTGTACTGTATACCATTGTAATTTTTGTGTATTTAATACTATGTAACTATTTGGTGTCTCTCTTTATAATATTTGAAAAACTGAAAGTCTGCTTTATATTTCCTCATGTGGTGCCACCCCTGGTGTATATTTTATACACAAGTTCATAATGTTTAACCAAGCATTATATAACATTCCCCCTTAATCATAATCTCTGCTCAGTAGATGTTTGCAGCTAAGTGTTTATTATGTAAATATTATTGAGGGTATCTCTTATGTATTACAGTCCCTCCTTCTATAAAGAAGATTGTTGCGTCCTACGCTCATCCTTGGTCCGATATTTGCCTGTGGGTGGTGGTGAATAGTGTGGAAGTATTCACAGTCAGTGAGTCAGTGTTGATCGTGTTAAACTACTTCCCATGATGCTCTGTTCTTTTTTTTTTGTTTGTTTACAGTTTCACTCCGCGTCGTTGCTTGCTGTTAGAGCCGCTGAGAACGACCTCCGTGTGTAACGTAGAACAAAGTCCCGTGCTGCAGAACTTGGTGTTCACCAGCTACACCTCCAAGGCTTATGCCCACCAGAAGGTTGTCCTGCACTACATACCAGAAACCTTTGCCCACAGGCAGATTCGGCTCGGTAGAGTGAGGCACGTGTCAGGGAAGAAAGGCCCTAGCCCCGGGAGCTCCCCAACAAAAGTAGGTCACATTATGGCCTTTTTTTTTTCTACGTTTTACTTGTGAATATTGATATGAATGTTCTCAAATGCATGCAAAGATATACACTTTGGAATGTACTGTGCCTTTGGTACCAAGCTTGAACTGTGTAAAAGACGACTGAGTTGTCTCTATGTCAACACTCCCTCTCCACAGTGAAAGAGTGTTGCAGTTATTGTGTGTGTTGTTCAGTTTAGTCTTTGGTGGAAATTGTGTAATCAGTGGGACGGGGGGGATTACTTGTCTGTCCTGGTGGGTAAATCATGCCAGTTGAATCTGGGGGAAAATACCTATGATTAGAGTTTGAGGGGAAATTACATAATAGAGTCCGGGTAAAAATGTATATCAGTAGAGTCTGTAGAAAAGTTATGTCGATGATCGTTGATACAAATTTTGTACCTGAGACAAAATGTAAGCAATGAAGGATGATGTGGTCGTGATTTAAATTTGAAAGTGAAACCAGGTGAGCAGATGCAACTGATACAATTTCTGTTCCTGATTAATTCAATATCAGTATCTGCATAGTCTACTTTAGCTAAAGAGGAAGAGAAATTTATGGAAAAACTGCACATTTCTAATAGTATAAAAAAAGCAGTTTAAATTCAAGTAGTTTTATGTAAAGGAAAAGAATAAATGGTGACAAAATTGTAATAGTTCTGTGTTAAAAAATGTAATTAAAACCACTTTGAATAAATAGGCCTACTTGATAGTTTGTTTTTTTCTTTTACTATATATGCCAATTCAGAAGAAATTTAATTCTTCATTAACTATATTATATATCCAAGTATGTTTTTATTTAGATTTAAAAAAAAACCTAGAGCATATTGCAGGTTGTAAGCCGCCCAAAATATCCCTTCTCAGATTATAGTGCAATTCAGATCTTGTACAGAATATTGAGCAAAGATGTCTGTGTACAAATAGAAATGTATCTTTTTAAAAAATATCTCATTTATTTTGGCTGTAAAGTTTACTGTAAAAACAATAGCTTATGTCATTGAAGATATCGAAGTAACGTTGATAATAGTCATGGTTCTTTAATCGTTATTAGAGGGGATTTATACTTATTTGGTTTGTGACTTTGTTCTATAATTTATTTTGTATGTTTTTACATCACTCTAGTCTGACCTCATTTTACAGTCTCCAGGAAAAAGTCCAACCACCTCTCACCTTCCCACCACTGATGATATTGTTTTACCTGTTTTCCCACACAAATATCGCTCCCCTGGAGTTTTGAAATGTTGCAGGATAGATATACCTGACTTCTTTCAGTTGCTCATTCCAAAGGTTGGTCTCTTTTCACTTCTGTTTGTCATTAGTTTTGTCTTGCTGCCTAGTGTTGCTCCCTGAATAAAAAAAAATGTTACAAAGAAGCAATCTTGAAATTTATTATTTTATTTTTGGCACTTTTCCATCAATTGGCATACAAAAAATTATTTGAATTTAATATGTAAAAAGTCACAAGCAAAATTTATTTTAGTATTTATACATTCATTGAAAATTTTCTTTTAATAAACTTATTTATTGTTTTTATACACAATGACAAGTTGCATCAGCCAATTTGTATTTGTTTTTACTTGTAGCCAGTGGCATTTGTTTGTTCATGAATGAATGCACAGATCTGTGCACCTGCAGCATGAAGGGGGGAGAGTTTACTTGAGCCTTCTTGAAATTACACAATTTACTACTTGAGAAAAACAACACAGTTAAAATTAAACCTAACCAGAAGACAGTTTAATTACTTAGCATAACTTATTGTCCAATTAAGTTTCGCTGCCATGACCCACTGACTCTTAACAAAACATATACGTCTTTGCTGATTTATCCTCTATGACAGACTGACTGTACAATGAATGACTAACTATTTCCCCCCACAAATAAATCCTGCAGGCGCCTATGTTGACAGATGTATTTCTTATACATTGCCAAAAGCTATAGATTTATTACAACCACCATTAAAAGTCATCTTAGATGTCTGTATATATTATTTTGTCTAAATATATATTTAATGTTTTAGGTGACATGTCCTGGAATGGTAGAGTACACAAGTGACCGCAGCGCCGAGTGGGACAGAGTCAGGACACTTGAGTGCGGCTCACAAGCAGCCAAGCAGACACTGTGGTTTGGCTCACCGGAGCACTACTCCGATGCTTGCCGCTCATCTCATTTCTTCACTCATATACCTAGGGGCGGCCTCTGGGCTGTGAAACCACAATATGGTTGGACACATGTACAGATAGCAGGTAGGACACACTGAGTCTACTTTCAAAGTTATACTTATGAATTGACTCTTTTTTGTCATTTGTGGACTGGACTGAAGCTCTGTCAATTGTTTCGTATCATATAAAAATCAATTTTGAATGTGTATCTGTTAAAAGTTTTTTTTTTATGAGCCACTTGGCTTGGAAATAGTAAGTAAAAAAAAAAAAGTAAAGTACCCGTCGGAACAATTGATCCATAGGTCTGATGAAGCAGGGTTCACCAGTTTTTGTGGCCACGGCATACTAGGTGATTGTGTGGCCAGCACTATGCACAGCCGCCTTTACTTTACCCCAACTAAGGTCAGGTACCCATCAGAGCTGGGTAGACTCAGGGATACCCTCCAGACCCGGGAGCAAATCCTAGCCTGCACCAGGATTTGAACCCGGGACCTTCAGCTCGCCAGTCGAACGCGCTGCCGCCCTGGCTTGGAAATAGATGAGTGATTAATGTGTGACTATTTCTTTAACCTGGGTCTTCTGTTGTCTGTCTAGGGTCTGGTTCACTATTTAATAAAAACACTCGAGTCACTTGAAAGTTTAAAGAATTTATTGCTTTAACTTGTGTACAATAATAACACTCAACTTCAGGGCTCGATAATAAGTATCTTCTTTATGCAAAACACAAACAACAACAAGCTACCCCTCTGCGTGACTTATAAATGTTTTGGTGCAAAAAGTGCTAGAATGGATGTTCCATGAAGTTTTTAGAATGCAAAAAAGGAGATGCTTACTATAAAGTTGTAGAGACTACGAGAAAACATTGGTATACAAATAAATTTCTATGTCATAATAAATAACTATTGAAGCAATATTTAAAAAAACAAAATCGCCATAATTAAATATAAAAAATTACTCTAAATGAAATATCGAGACAATTCTAAATACAATATGAAAACTATTTAAACATGCTATAGACATATAACACTATAAATGTTCACAGATAAAGAATCTCTAGTGAGTGATGCAGGGAAGCTGTATGTGCTGGACTCACTGTTGCAGCGTTTGAAAGATGACAACCACAGAGTATTGATCTACTCACAGATGACCAGGATGATTGATCTCTTGGAGGTAACCAATACATTATTGATATCACTGGCACATAGAGACTTGATGATTTCTTTTCAGGGTTCATACGGGCTGGGAAAGTTTGAGAAAATTGTGATTTTTCATTGTCTGTGAACGTTTAGGGAAACTTAACAAAATGTGATAAAGTTTCTGACTTTCACTCAAACGGACTAAACAACATAATAAATACTAATTATAATTTTTTTTTAAGTAACTGGCCAGGTAGTTTACATAAATTCTTACAAAACTCCTTTCATGGTTTTTACTTAAATAAGTACTTACGTACTTACACAAAATACCCACAAATGTTTTTATTTACACTAACCTGCCACTACATGCCAGTAAACATGATGAAATTTCAAACATGCTTCTACAAATTGTGACATTATTTTTTAAACTTTGGAAAAGTTACTGCAATTTTTGGACATTTTAAAACAATTCTAGAGTAAGAATCATGTTTTGATTTATAGACCAGTCTGATATTTGTTGTCGTAGAAACAAATAGTCATAGAAACATGTTTAAGTACAAAGCCGTGACCAGTGGTGTATATAGTGGTTTTACTGCCTGGTATGTTCAAGTACAAAGCCGTGACCAGTGGTGTAACTAGTGGTGTAACTAGGGTTTTTACTGCCTGGTATGTTCAAGTACAAAGCCGTGACTAGTGGTGTAACTAGTGGTGTAACTAGGGTTTTTACTGCCTGGTATGTTCAAGTACAAAGCCGTGACCAGTGGTGTAACTAGGGTTTTTACTGTCTGGTATGTTCAAGTACAAAGCCGTGACTAGTGGTGTAACTAGTGGTGTAACTAGGGTTTTTACTGCCTGATATGTTCAAGTACAAAGCCGTGACCAGTGGTGTAACTAGGGTTTTTACTGCCTGGTATGTTCAAGTACAAAGCCGTGACCAGTGGTGTAACTAGGGTTTTTACTGCCTGATATGTTTCAAGTACAAAGCCGTGACCAGTGGTGTAACTAGGCTTTTTACTTACCTGCCATGTATGCCCCCTAAATGATAATAAAAATAAAATTTGTAAGGAAAATTTGATGGCCATTATTAACCCAATAATGTTACCGGAGTCTTGGCTGTAACATTATATAAATAATACAACAAGTAAGGTTTTTAATCTTAAAAAGATGTAGTGTATTACCAACAAATTTTTTTTACTACAAAACTTTCAATTTGTAGGAATACATGTGGTACCGCAAGCATACTTACATGAGATTGGATGGCTCTTCTAAGATTTCTGAGCGCCGTGACATGGTGGCGGACTTTCAGACTCGTTCGGACATTTTCGTCTTTTTGCTGAGCACCAGGGCTGGTGGCCTGGGCATCAACTTGACAGCTGCTGATACTGTAAGTTACCATTCTCTGAGTACTATAGGGATGAGCTGCTCTCTCTCTCTCAGGGTCACAAGAATATAGTAATAGCACTTTACGCAAGAACCAAAACACCTTCTCATAAAAGTTTTAACAACATTTATTTTCTAAAAAAAAAATATTTTTTTTCCAGCAAAATACATCATCATAACTTTGCTTTTTGTAAAAGAAATAAATTCAACATACACGTAGTTGGCTCATTATGGAATGCTATTCATTCAGTCTTCATTGTGTGCAGCAATTTATAACAGCACACTTTCTTAAATTCTATACCTTAGGAACTACACTGCCACACTTGCAAACTATCCCACTTCCTTGATTTAGTTTGTAATCTTGTAATCTTATTAAACACATTTTCAATATGTGACCTACACTTCATTATGTCTGTAACATATATAAGGCTTTTTTATGTTAGGAAAAATGTCTGCTTTGGAATTCCGGAAATGTAAAAACATCAAATTTTAGGCCAATTATTATTGATATATGTGACCTACACTTCATTATGTCTGTAACATATAAGAAGATAAGATTAAGCTGTGACCTGATGATTAGAACAAATAACTCTGTTCAAAAGTTTTTTCCACCCAAACTGATCCTTTGCCCAAACATTTCAGGTGATATTTTACGATAGTGATTGGAACCCAACTGTGGACCAACAGGCCATGGACAGGGCTCATCGACTTGGACAGACCAAACAGGTGACAGTCTACAGGTTGATATGCAAAGGTACCATTGAAGAGAGAATCTTACAGCGAGCCAAAGAGAAGAGTGAGGTAATTAGAGGCGCTCATCCTTGTTTTTTTTAATTAACAAACTGAGGATTTAAGTTTAGTCTAGTGCAACTTTGATAAGCAATTTTACTTTTGTGGTCAATATTAGTTTGTTTTTTATGACTATGGTGTGTTAAGATCTAGTGGTATAGCTTGTGGTATAGCTTATGCTATTGCAAAGGTCTTGGGTTGAAAGAATTTATTCCTAAAAGTTGACCATACAACTGGAATTAGAAAGGTTTTGGAGATCAGATGCTGCCTGCGTGTACTGCTACGGAGACCAAATCTCCAACGTAGAAATAGGAGACAGAATCTGTCAAACCAAATATTAAGGAGCAAATGGGAATAGTAGGGCTCTGTTACAAGATCATCCTACAGGACACAAGAGAAAGAATGAGGCAGAGAAAGAGATGGGTGAAGAATGTCTTAGACTTGACTGGAAAGAGTCAGGGGATAGTTTCTCAGCTGAGATAGTTTCCCTGAAACCTACCCAACTTCAATTCACATAGATTTGGTGAAAGTAAAGGCTGCTGTTGGTTTGCGCTGGCAATAAATATTTCCTTTTTAGCGGCTCATCCCTATTTCACTAAATTTATAAAATAAAAATATCTGAAAGAGAACTTATCTGACAAATACCTTTGCTTTTACTATTTATTTAACTATGTTGCTAATGTCTGTGTATTGTACTGGCCACACAATCTCCTAGTATGGCATGGCCGCCTAAGATGGTAAAACACTGCTTTGCCGGCCCTATGACTCAATTTGGTCTGATGGGAATACTTATATAAAAAGTCCTTATTATAGTAATTTTAAAGTAATTTAACACAAATTCACTAATATAATGATCAATTTGGAATGCCTATATATTTGGTATGATTATGATTTGGTAATATAAATATATACCTAAACCTATATATTTTACTAAATAGGTATTGGACTACTGGCTGGTTTACACTAAAAGAGTTTACACATACCATTACACTATATATTGGTTTGGGAATTGTTTAAAAGTTTGTTAAAGATTTTGGAAAATTTTGCGGAACATTGTAATGATTTTTAAGTAATAACATTTTTTTTATGAATTATTAGTGTTTTTTTTAAAAAGTAATATCTCTCATGAAGTAATAATCTGTTTGTGGTCTGTTTCAGATTCAAAAAATGGTTATCTCTGGTGGTAGCTACAAGCCTGACTCTCTGAAACCTAGAGAGGTTGTCTCCCTTCTCATTGATGATGATGAAATGGAAAAGAAATGTAAGCACGGTAGCCATTGGTTGTATGTATAGAATACATTTAATATAATACCCAGCCATTGGTAGACTTATTTTTCTCAATATAAGTCTTCATTATCACTGTGTTAACTTTCAAGGAGGTTTGTTTCACTAACTCTATAATATTCATGGCTATGAACTTTTAATTAATCAGAATGGAGTAATGGAAAAAACCCCACAAAAAACTCTTCTTTTTTTTTTTCAGTGCTGACACGTCAGTTTGAAAAAGTTGGAGATGATCCAAACCTTGGAACTATCTTCAGAAAGAGGAAAAGAGAATATAAAGTTAGTAGCCGTCTTTTGAAATAACAACATTTCAAAACATGGCAAAAATATCAATGAGATGTTTCCTACTTTATGCCAGACAAGATATACTTGTTAATAGAAATATACCTAGTTTCTTTGTCATTTTGAATCAACGTATGGCTAGAATTAAGACAAAAATACATTTTAACAGATACGCTCCTTTCAAAATTATTTTATGCGCTATAGATAGAGAAAAAGGTCAATTTTAAGAAATTTTTAGTAATAGAATGCATTCACTTAATAAATTGATGCCAAATTAGAATTAGTATTGATCGCGTTAACCAGGGTTCGTACGCAAGTCTGGAAGTCTGGAAAAAGTCTGAAAAATCGGATTTTGGTTTTCCAGACCCTCAAAAGTCTTAAATGTTCATTTTTGTCTTTAAAAAGTCTGGAATCTTTAGGTTAAAGTCTGGAATCGAAAAAAGAAAAAGTTTTGATTTTTTTAGGTTAAAAGTCTGATATGGAAAAAAAAGGTTCCTTTGTCTTTTTGTATCCAACATACCCCCTTCCCTCCCAACTCTCGTATCCGAATTAGTTATAAATACAAACGCATGTGACGATTTTAGTGCGTTATCCACCTAGCGATAGTAGACTTCAGTATCTCTCCACTCTCTTCGCATTGTCAGCGGTCGTGGTTGGAACCAAAGTAGACCTATGTGTTACAAAAAGATCTCTCGCGTTCTCTGTGTTAGACCTATTTTTAGGCTAAACAAAAAACTAACTGCGGTTGATGATTTTAAAAAACTTAATTGTATATTAGTGTAGTTTTTTTTTACGCCACTAAATGATCCAACCTTCCTTTTTTTTTATAATAAAAATACTAGACTTGACAACGTTCGTTCAAAAAAAATTGCAAGCAGCGGTCGTACCTAACGAAAAGGAAATTTCAATCAACTCAATATTGAAAATTGCAAAGTAGGCCTATGCCTATTATCTTGTCGGGCTTCGATAAATTGTCGAATGTAGGATGTAGGCCTATAATTATTATATCTACTAGTTAGACTATATATAATATTTGAGTTTACAGATGTTCCTTCTAAATAGAAGATTTTTATAGTCTACGTACTAGGCCCAAGACTCTTGCAGGTATCAGTCGGCGGCGGGGCTAGAAACTAGAAACACGCTAGAACTCGGGTCGTTTTGTTGATAGTCCGATGAAGGTGTAGGCGTGTAGGCCTATGTCTACTAACTGAAGGACATCTTGTCATCACATTAGCCTTTTCACATAATATGCCTTATGGAAATAAGTTATAATAAACAAGTAAGCTGAGAAATATATGCGTATAAAGAAAAAAAACAACTAAACCGCTTAAAAAATACGCGAATTCCGACAGAATTCGACAATAGTCAGAAGTTCAGTAGTCCTATTCGGAAAATACAGTAGCCAACACCTATTTAGAAAATGGTTATTTTAGATTGTTAGAAATAAGTAGGTTTCAATAGAGAAGTAGGCCTAGTAGGCTAGAGTCTATACCGGTAGCATTTTGTTAATATGATTATTGATTAGGCCTAAAGGTAGCACTAGTAGACTAGGACTAGGGACTATTAGGAAAAAAAAAACGTAGACAGCCTTAGCCTTTGGTTGCTTAGGGGTTCGCTTGCGGGTAGATAAAACATAATAATTAATATTTTATTACAACAATGCAACTTAATAAAACTTTTAACAAAATCTGTTTAAATTGTTGTACAAATAAAACGCAGCATCTTTTGATAGGCCAGATAAAAGCACAAGAACATAAATGAACAAAACAAGTGGCTTAAATCTGTTAGCAAATTATTTGATTTTTGTCCCTTCATGCTTACATTTTCTTTTTTTTTTTTCAATTTGAGTAAAGGGCCTACATAGGCCTAAATCAAAATAGGCCTTTAGAGATTTTAGATCTAGATTTGGTTCTATTTCTATCTATGATTTGTTAGACTATTTTTCAGAACTTTTAAAAGACTCAATTCTTGCTTATTTTTTCTCTTTATCTTATTATCTGGTTCTTATTTGGACTTAGTGTAGGGTTTTTAGCGTGCACTATAGATCTAGCGCAGGGGTCTCAAACTCAGATGCATGTGCCATCTTTATCACTTAAGAGATGTGCATTCGACCCTAGTAAACAAAAACACACTTTGCACATCTTAACTCATTTTACTACTTATCACTTATAATGGGTATATCTTACGTATATAACATTAACAATAAATTTGATGTGTATCAGTATACTAGCTGTTTGAATTTCACGAATAGTACATTTTTGTAAGTTTACTGGCGGGCCACAAAAATCTGCATGCCACCCGCGTGTTTGAGACCCCTGATTTATATAGCTCTTTCTGGAACATTATTCTTTTTGTTTTTATTTTGATTGAGTCTAAATGGAGGCTATAAATATTTTGAAAATTAAGTATAGCTACATTAAATTATTGTGTTATAGCCTATTACTGTTATATCTTTTTCTGTATTAGTTAGCCTAGTTAGTAGGCCTATAAAGCATAATTTCACATGCTTTTAGTATTTTTACAGAGCTTATTTCTTCATGTTAAATTCGGTAACACTTGTTTAGAATGTTTTTTTATTTTAAACCATTTTCAATTAGATCAAAAGGAAGAATAGTGCTAACAATTTCTTTTATTCTACTTTTTAATTTTATAGTTAGCATTTATTTTAGTGTTCATATAGCCTACTACTAGAAATAATATAGCCCTATCAAGAACCTTGTTTTTTTTCAAAGTCTGAAATTTTTGTTAAAAGTCTGAAAAAGGTCTGGAAAATGTCTGGAATTTAATTTTCTGAAAAGAGTAAGAACCCTGGTTAACAGATAAATTCTAGAAATAAGAATAAAGACATGTCATTATTACTATAAAAAAAAAGTGAGATAATTTTTTCACATCTGACAGCCTGGAAACATTTTCATTATAAACAATGCTCTTGTCTTTTTGCACTTAGACATATCTTACATACCGGTATGATATTACCCTTGAGAAAATACATATCTTACATACCGGTATGATATTACCCTTGAGAGAATACATATCTTACATACCGGTATGATATTACCCTTGAGAAATACATATCTTATATACTGGTATGATATTACCCTTGAGAAAATACATATCTTACATACCGGTATGATATTACCCTTGAGAGAATTAATTTCTCTAATACAAACACTGTCCCTAAATGTAATAAAAACTGAAAACAAAATGATTGTTCTTGTCACTCTAGAAAAGGGAAGGAACCAAGAAAAAGACAGCGACAGTTGAGGAGAACAACCTGACCATTCCAGCTCCAGACACAGAATCCATTGCCAGTAGAGACTCGGTGCCAGCTAGTCCTGTGAGTACACTACTACACTGTTTGAAGTCTGGTACCAACACGATCCGAAGGTCCTAGGTTCGAATCCTGGTGGGAGCTAGGATTTTTTTCCCAGGACTTGAGGGTGTCTACCCAGCTCAAATGGGTACTTGAGCTTAGTTGGGGTACCTCCCATGTTTCCCTGCCAGATGTTTTTGAGATTTTCTGTACATACTAGAAAAATGTCATGCTTTAAAAAACCCTGCACGGTTGGCAGCTGTAATACTTACTACCGGTAATATTTTTAAAAAAATTCAATATGCTTGGCCATGTTTCTCACTTTGTGTCTTTTGTTTGAAACAGATGTCTGTGGTGAGTGAGTCAACGTCCTTGGCCACGCACGAGGACAGTAACGATGGTGGCCTAGTTATTGTGGATGACAGCAGCCAGAACCTGTTCCCGCCAGGTTAGTTTGGCCAATGTCTTTGTGACAGAGGTGGCAATAAAGCATATCAAAATCCACTATTTTTCAATAACAAGAAGCAATTCATTATCAACTATGACTTTATGACAATAATCAATTCAATATCGACTAATACTTTTGAAAATAAATCATCTCTAAATCCATCTAGCACTTTTTAACAATAATCAATTCAATATCAACTATTATTTGATGAAAAGAAAAATCACATGTATAAATCCATATATTACTGCATAACAGTAATCAATTCAATATCAGCTTTTACTTTGAGAATAAATCATGTCTAAATCCATATATTACTTCATAACAACAACCAATTCAATATCAACTATTACTATTTGACAATAATCAATTCAATATCAACTATTATTTTGAACAGTAAATCCTTTCAAAATGTAATATTTCTTATAAAAGTGAATAATTTCTATTTTGTCTATTGAACTATCTACAATTATATTTCACTTCCTGGACTCCGCTTTAATGATTTAACAAACTGGGTTTTGGTTTTCTCTTAAAGTTACCAGCACGCCAATTCAGCCTCCAAAAAGAGGCAGGGGTAGAGGTCGTCCAAGAGGTTCCGGAGTAGGGAAAAGGCCAAGAGGTCGAGGTAGCGCCAAGAAGGCCATGTCTGCTGCAGAGATTGCAGGAGCTCACGCTGGGATGACGGCTGCCTACGCTGCGTACGGCTACAATTTTACAGGAAAAGGTAAAAAAAAACAAACATAACGACAAGGTTTTAACAGTTTTTAATGACCTAACTTGAAAGATATTTCTTACTGTGATGCATTTTGTATTTATCCCATCAAATAATTTCTCATTCCAGCCGCAGGTCAGTCAAAGTCCCAGTTGCCATCAAATTCATAATGCGCACCACTGATGTTTCAAAGAGTCTCTGCATATGATGCACAGTGGTATCATGGGAAACTGTTGCATCATGGGATTGAAACTTCTTCACTCGCCAGATTAATTGTTTAAAAATAATATATATCTACCAAAAAAAACAGGCACATCTGGCTTAGTCTCTCTATATATATACAGTAGAATATTGTTGAAGATCATTTGTACATACACCAGTTGAGAGTGTGATGCCTGAAGTTGTTGATAGAAACATAAATGAAACACATGTTTTCAATGTGGACACTTATTGTGTTTTTTGTTGTTAGTTCAAGAATGTATAATGTCTTAAGTTGATGAATTACTCCATGTGTATATATTATAAACATTTCATGTAGAGGGTGTTTTTTTTATTTTTACATATAAAGATGTATGTGTTATATGTGTTATTTCTGATAGACATTATGTTTGAATTTATTCTTTGCAACATAAAAATCTTATTTCCAACACAGCATTGTTGTTATTCTTTGTTGTTTTTTAAATCTGTTGTGTAATTAACGTTTTTAAATCAGGACTTGAGCTTACAATAAGGACTCTGTTGCACTTAAATCTGATATTGGTCCCTTTTTATAGCCCTGGATATTAACTGTATATTATTTCATTAATATAAGTCCTCAAAGATATCAATGGAAAATGGGCTCCACAACTCCTCTAGTATAACATAAACTTGGAAAACCTGAGTTTCAGGTTTGAGAAAAAAGTGAAATTTGCTATAGTGGACAAAGCAAGTAGTATTCCTGTAGGAATGATTTGATCTAAAGGCAGGGTTCGTACAGAGTCATGGAATTATGGAAAATTGAGGGGACCATTTCCAGTATGAAAAAGTTTTGGAAATTTTCATTTTTTTAATTAGGGCATGGAAAAGTTTTGGAATTTACTGAGTTAGAAATTTTATTGCAAATAATTGAGTGGGTCCATTTTTTTTTCCAACAACACACATCTCTAAATACCCAGTACTATAATTCTGCTCCTTTTGCAAACATCCCCACCTCCCACCTTAATATTACAAAGGGAAGCCTCTCTTGTCTCCCGCTTTTTTTTTTTGCAATCATCCCCACATCCCATGTGTTAATTACTATACTATGTCACTAAGGCTCTCTTGTCTTGCTTTGTGTTTGGTGAAAATGGTACCTAGCCTCTCTTTTTCTGTTCTTTCCCCACAGTGTGCACAACATGTACCAAACATTTATATTCCCTTTTTTGTTTACCCTTGCAGTTTAAAGGTTTTAAGCTACTGAATTTACTTCAAAAAGGTCTTGGAAAATTGTGTACGTTATCATGGAAAAGTTTTGGAAATGTCATGGAAAAAGATTACTTTAAACTTGTGGGGAACCCTGTAAAGGGTCTGAGAAGCAGCATTCATAAGTTTCTGTGGCCATGTTATACTAAGGGATTGTCTGGCCAGCACCATACCCTCCTGCCTTTTCTTTGCCCCAACTATTGTCGGGTACTAGTCGGGTAAACTAAAGGACAACCTTCTGGCCCCAGAAACAAATCTTATGGACAAAGCATAAAAAAAACAACAACTTTGAATTTTAAAAAAAATTAATTTAAAAAAAAATTAATTTAAAAAAATTGCCTATACCACATGTTATGTTAAAGGAATCCTTATATTCTAATGTTTTTTTCTTCTGAAATCTTATTTAATACCATACTGAAATTCACTGTGGCTTTACAATTCACTAAATTCTGTTAAGATAAAGCAAGTATCGCTTTGTAAACGGTTTAAAAAAATTTTTTTTTTTACAAACAAATTCTTAAGTCTACATCAGATAACCATATCTGTATGTATGAATTTGATCTAGTGCCTTTCACATTGGAATATTTCATATCACGGCAAAGTGATGATAATAGTCTGTGACCTATTAATATAACAGCAGACGTCTTGCTCATATTCTTCCATCAGTCTAGCACTGTTGATAGGTTAGTGGAAAGATCATCCTCTAAACATTTATTGAACTCAAGCAAAACACATTTGATGATTATGAAGCTCAGTGAAACGTATCGGACAGCCGAATATGTCAAAATGAATACCAGACAACATCGTCACAGTGTTTTTGTGACACTACTTGACTATGGACATGCACAAGAAGCAGAGTTATCACCAACACTAACACGGCAATGTGGGAAGGCAGGGGCAAGGCCGCGAGGGGCCCCCACATACATTTTGGAACAGGGCCCCCCACAATCCTAAATATGGCTCTGATTGTTAGTTTGGGTTAGTTCTTTGCCATGAATGAAGTAGTTAGTAATTATTTGTTTCTTTTTCTGGAAAACTCTTAGCAGTTGGCATTTTTCTGGTTGAAAAGACATGCTCCAGTTAGATGCCCATATGTGTAGTTCATCTAGGTCTTTTTGTAAGAGTTCACTATCATTTTCTGTCTTTATAGTTCATTTAGGTCTTAGTGCAGGGAATGTTAATTTACAACTGCTTAACGTAAATTAATTATATATTTTTAATTACTAGTTGAAATAAATACCATAATGCTAAATTTATATAAGAAAATAATAATTGATAAGTAATATTAGTTGTACTACAAAAAAATGGTTTGGTATCACATTATAGTAGTATCAAATTAATGTAAAAAAAAAAATTAATAAAGGGAGATAATCCGCCCGTTTTTTTTTCTTGTTGATATTTCTAAATGTTTTCTATTTTCCTTTCTTAAATAAATACGTGGCTCACAATTATAAAGCTATAGAAAAAATTCTTTACAATTCTACACATATTATATAATGTGAAGAAATTATATGTACATTTTAAAAATTTAAACACTACATTAACTACCCACATAGTATGATTACTACGTATCTATTCCGCTTAATGTGTAGTAGTACTAATATTTAAAACGCTTACAATATTAATTAAATATAAACGAAAATGCCAGTAAGGCTGAGATAATAATTTATTAAATTTACTCTGCTTGATAGTCTCGTGGAGTCACTCCGATCGCTTCTCCGCTTTCTGGATAGGTTCAGATCATCAGAGTGTCTTACATTCTGATCCCAGAAAACGGTCAAGTTGGCACATGGAGGGAACGGTTTAGACAATACACCCGGTAGCGGTATATTGTCTGAGATCTGTGAGACTAGGAGCTTTACTAAGTTTCTCGCATTGGCTCTTATTCATGGTTGGCCTGGACTACAGCTGGTCTGTACTCGGCTCTCATGCTTGACGTGAGAGTGATTGTGCAGAGAGCGGAACTAGCTGATCCACGACTGATGACCCGCCTTTCGGTACAGGAAGACAGTAGGCTACGTGTATGAGTGAAGTTGCCGATACCATGCGACATTTAAACTTAAACGCCGAAAGGCCCACTCGAAAGAGCCCCAAGCGCCTCCTAATGGAATTTTTTTTTTAGCAGGTGCTAGAATTAGATATCTAAATCTTGACAACAAAATTAATTTTTTAGACATTAACCATTTTTGTCAAAGTTCAGTAATAAAATTTATGCATTTGCTAAAAATGCAAAAAAAAAAAAAAAAAAAGAAAGATGGTAATCACAACCACGTTAACTTATTTTAATTAAATATAAAACTCTTAACGATTTTCTTTTTAAAGTTCTTTTGCTTTCGACCTTGGTCTTGCGCTTCATAAATTGTCTTATAAAAAACAAATAAAAAAATATAGTAGGCCTAGAGTAAGTTGACTTTCAGGCTGTTGGCACGCTGAATGATTTAGTTTGACAATTGTTGAAAAGGGGAGGTAAAAATTGCATACAATTGTTGACGTAATTAATGGACGTCCCTAAAGTAGCATATTTACCACAAGTAGGATACTAGGCTATAAATAGAAAGTTATAATAATTACGGTATTTAAGATTGACTTGTATAAGGGGCAAGGGTGTTAAATCTCAGCAGCAATCTTTACAATTACGGTACATAAGATTGACCTGTATAAGTGGCAAGGGTGTTAACTCCCAGCAGCAATACGGCCCATTCTATTGCTATACTTATAGGCATATAAGCTCAGAGCGCATTTAATATTGAGCAACAAGCAACCAAGAAAACGGATATTATAGGCCTAGGCATAATTCATTCAAAACTCAACAAACATAGAACAACGCAAATAAAATACAAGTAAAACAGTATGGATCTAAACAAAATGTTTAACGAAGGTAAATATTAAAATAATGTGTTTTCAAGTTCCGTCTAAATTTTAATTTGATGATAGAACCTGTTCGCCTGGGTTGGATGGGAAGTAGATTCCATATTATTGAGAAAGCTCTCAGGCTTCATCTCAGTAGACCCAATAAAGTTCAACATTCATCAAGGTCAAACATCCGGCACCAAATGGAGAATTTTTGGATTGAGGGCCTGGGTGCCAGAATTAATAATTTTTTTTTTTATAAAACACTGTGCCTTCAAAAGAAGCCAAACAATGGAGACATTCAGAGCCTTTACAAGCTTATGCGGCGCCCCTGGGCAAAAGTTTCAGCTCCGCCCCCTTACATACTGAAACTGCTTGTTTAGTGCTATATATGCTATATTTAGACTACATTTGCCGCCCCTCTGGAAGTGTCGCCCCCGGGCATATGCCCCCCCCTCAGCCCTCCCCTATGTGAGGGCACTGGAGACATTTGTTAGGTGTGGCGTTTTGGGGAGAAGATTAACGTCACACTCAACTAAGGAAGGTCTTAGATGTAATCCGCTCTTATAAGATACTATAATCATCTCATATGTACGTACAAACCACTGACACTATGTGCCACTATTGAATGTCTGATTGGAGTAAGAATGTGTCTTTCCTTTCTATCTCCTATAATATTTAAGATTAAAGTATTTAGCTTGCATTGAATTTTATTTACATATATGTATACGTTCTGCATGCTTATCAGTATATTACTTATTGTTATACGATTAGTCATTGATATTAGTTCCCATTCATGTACATTATAAATGTTGTAGCACGTGTGTGTTCCTCCCCCCTCCCCGCCCCATGCCCTCGGAACAAGGCCAGGGTCATACCTGACGCAACCAAGCTAATCCCCCCCCCCCCCCCACCCCACAGTCTCTTCGACCAGATCACAGGAAACTCACATCTCAATGACGGTTCTTCCCCTGGTCAGAGAATAGGGAACTTGGAATCTTTGATGCAGGACCCCGACGGACAAGAGAGAAAACTCTGACCAACAACACAGGGCCTTCGAAGTTTCCCTACCGCCGCGTCTTCTCCCCCCCCCCCCCCCGCACCCCCTCCCCACTACCGTTTGGTACTTATTTTCACATGCCAATCAATCAAATGTTGAATTGAAGAGACATGTTGACCAATCGGATACGCTATCTACTGGTCAATCTTATCCTTGCCCCCCCCCCTCATTACAATCACGTGGGGAGTTGCAACCTAACTTGTTGTTTAACATGTAATGTAAATGTAAGTTAGTTTTAGGTCAGTCTGGCTTAAGGAGTCTCGAGGGTTGGATGCCCCGAGCTCCAATAGCACCTAGCGGTGCTATAGTCTGTTGTAGAGTCCTTGTTAGGACTATCTGCTACATGTAGTTTAAGCCTATGATTAAATGTACACTCTTTATCACTTGTATTTGGATTGTATGAATTATGTGCTCATGTCATCAATGATTGAATACGGACTTTCACGTGAATAAAATTTTCGTTGCTACAATACGCCTTGCTTATCGATGGATAGAATACCTGTTTGTGTGACGTCCAGTGACAGTGTCAATTAGTCAACAGTTTAACTCAACCTACGTATTAACGAGCCAAACGAAACCTGGATATAAATTTGTCTTAGAATCACCTAGGAATCATCTGCACTTCGGGACCACATACCACCTAGAAAACCTGCCTAAATCACCCCTCCCCATCACCCTGTGTACCTGCTGAGTTATCCACTAAGTCTGCACTGATAGCCTAGGCTAATTGCAGGCTCGGTGACAGAATCTTAGACCAGCACGCCACACCTGTGGGCTCGTGCCGGAATTAGTTTTGCTTGACGTACATGGATAAGTACTCACGCTCAACATTGAACTCTGTGCTATGATATTCTTCACGTGATGAAAGACTGGGGGCTTAAGGTTTCATCAGGTGAGCGAACTGTGTTATTTGACTCCACTGCAAACACTCATCTATCATCGTAGAATTATACGTCAACTCTTGTTTCTGCCAATGCTATACGCTTGAAATATATCGCCTTGCCTGTTCGGATTATTTGCTGTATTACGTTTATTTGTCGGCTTCACGCCACAATAACAAAATCGCCACTCGTGTTTGGATAACTTGCTCTATTATGTTAGATGTCGGCCAGAGCGCCACCAATAACAAAGTCGTTTCCTGCTTGGATTAGCTCCTGTACAACTCTGTACACTATATATGCTTGCCGAATGCCGATAGTCAATAGGCATATCGACATTTCTGCTTGAGATTAGCTCATGCGTAACAAAATTATTTGCCAGATCGCATAACTATGTCCGCCAAATACTGTGAACCAGTACCCGCCCTGAGAAACACTGAAAATATTCGCGCCCACCGGGCCGCAATCCAGCCTGCAATCTTCAACATTACATATGTTCGGCCATTCAGCTATAATTCTTGGATACTTACAGCCACGTTCGCACTGGATTAAACTGTCATCAGCAGTACGTTTCCCGAAAGCTGACATTATTGCCTTTAGATTGGAGTATACGAACTGTTATCGGATTACCATGTGTATATATTAACTTTTGATGAACTGTGTTCCTTACACAACGCGTTGGATAATAAATGTGTTAGATTTTAAGACTGCCTACGGGCCCATTGACTGTTCTAAAAGCGCTACACAACTGATGTCATCCGATGTCATCTGATGTGCCAGACCACTCTGACGTCAAGATTCAAGACCCCGCGGTCTAGCGTGAAAGAAAATGAATGTGTATAAATAAAACGGTGAGTGGCATATATGTGAGTTGGTCAAATGTACGTACCGAGATATTATTGGTAGCGAATTAAATAATTGCTTCTTTACCGATTTTACAAATTTATAAAACGGGAATAGAGAAAGGAAAACGATTTAATCTTTACAGTAGCCAAAGTAATTGACGCCCCACTGCCAGCCCCCCCCCCCCCCCTTCCGCCGCTGCTTAAACACTGTTAAACAAGGAGAAATGTGTTGCTTGAGAAAAGAAGAGAAGCGAATAGTGTAACATTTAAAGTGAAGCTATGTCGGTGTTTTAGCTCTAGGGCCCAATAATTGCAAACGAACGACAACATTGGTATTATTTCCTGGCCTATCATGCCAGAAGAAAACTGGACCTTCCGCCTTACTCCGCCGCTCCCCCCCCCCCACTAGAAGTCACTCGCGCGTGAGAAATCAGAATCCACGTGATCAGAAACACTAGTGTTTAGGCTTGTGTTGGGGTCAGCTGCACGCGCTCACACAACGCCCGCCGCCGCCCCCCGAAGAGGGTTCACTAAACCAGTAATGCATGTACATATACGTTAAGCAAAGGACTCCGTTGCCCCACCCTCTATGACTCCGTCATAGATCCCCTGATATTTACGTGTGAGCCAGATCCCCTCAACCTGTCCGCTTTAGCGCGAGGCAGGGAGTGAACTGGTGGACCTGATAGTTCGATCAGCAATTCGATCCCTATCACCCAGTTTTGGCATCCCGTCTCGGACTTCCTCCAATTTCGTGGACCCTACTGCCGAGGTCGAATTATTATTATTATTATTATTATAATTATTATAATAAAGTGAATCCCGCATTTATAGCACATAGAAAGCATGAAATAAATAGATTTCCTAGCTACTGCCTATCAATATATGAAAAGTAAGGACATAAGACAGTCACCGACAAACGATAAAATGAATAAACCGTGTCAATAGCTCGCAAATAAATGGGACGAACCTAGACTAAGCATAATGCCGGAATAGATTTAAAGTACTGTAAGAAACGCTAAAGCATGCTTTTCTCCTCCGCCCTCAAGAGGAAAACGTAAACATTCGCCCCGTCACCCCTTACCGCCTTGTCTCGACCCCCCCCCCCCCTCTTCCCCGTAGCGATGACCACCCGCTTCGCTTCGATGGTCCAGAACACTCATAGTGTAAATAGTAAATGCAGTAGGCCTACCTCTAATGAGTCAAATCTTTCATTATATGAAAGCTTTAAAACATGGCGGGGCAGGTGTGGCGTTTTGGGGAGAAGATTAACGTCACACTCAACTAAGGAAGGTCTTAGATGTAATCCGCTCTTATAAGATACTATAATCATCTCATATGTACGTACAAACCACTGACACTATGTGCCACTATTGAATGTCTGATTGGAGTAAGAATGTGTCTTTCCTTTCTATCTCCTATAATATTTAAGATTAAAGTATTTAGCTTGCATTGAATTTTATTTACATATATGTATACGTTCTGCATGCTTATCAGTATATTACTTATTGTTATACGATTAGTCATTGATATTAGTTCCCATTCATGTACATTATAAATGTTGTAGCACGTGTGTGTTCCTCCCCCCTCCCCGCCCCATGCCCTCGGAACAAGGCCAGGGTCATACCTGACGCAACCAAGCTAATCCCCCCCCCCCCCCCACCCCACAGTCTCTTCGACCAGATCACAGGAAACTCACATCTCAATGACGGTTCTTCCCCTGGTCAGAGAATAGGGAACTTGGAATCTTTGATGCAGGACCCCGACGGACAAGAGAGAAAACTCTGACCAACAACACAGGGCCTTCGAAGTTTCCCTACCGCCGCGTCTTCTCCCCCCCCCCCCCCCCCGCACCCCCTCCCCACTACCGTTTGGTACTTATTTTCACATGCCAATCAATCAAATGTTGAATTGAAGAGACATGTTGACCAATCGGATACGCTATCAACTGGTCAATCTTACCCTTGCCCCCCCCCCCTCATTACAATCACGTGGGGAGTTGCAACCTAACTTGTTGTTTAACATGTAATGTAAATGTAAGTTAGTTTTAGGTCAGTCTGGCTTAAGGAGTCTCGAGGGTTGGATGCCCCGAGCTCCAATAGCACCTAGCGGTGCTATAGTCTGTTGTAGAGTCCTTGTTAGGACTATCTGCTACATGTAGTTTAAGCCTATGATTAAATGTACACTCTTTATCACTTGTATTTGGATTGTATGAATTATGTGCTCATGTCATCAATGATTGAATACGGACTTTCACGTGAATAAAATATTCGTTGTTACAATACGCCTTGCTTATCGATGGATAGAATACCTGTTTGTGTGACGTCCAGTGACAGTGTCAATTAGTCAACAGTTTAACTCAACCTACGTATTAACGAGCCAAACGAAACCTGGATATAAATTTGTCTTAGAATCACCTAGGAATCATCTGCACTTCGGGACCACATACCACCTAGAAAACCTGCCTAAATCACCCCTCCCCATCACCCTGTGTACCTGCTGAGTTATCCACTAAGTCTGCACTGATAGCCTAGGCTAATTGCAGGCTCGGTGACAGAATCTTAGACCAGCACGCCACAGGCTACCATTGGAAGAAAGGCGTACACTTCTAAAAATAAACAGGCGACCCCCAGACGCAAGCCTATTGATGAAAGATGGTGAATTGCCCATCTCTATGTCCTACCTGTTATCTATCCTGCAGACATCTAGAGCGCGATTCAACATTGCCAGGCCATGTAGGCACCTACAACAGATAACATAACATTCGTTTTTTTTTTCTTGCGGCATATTATACAAGAAATATTTTGTTTGAAATCTAGGCTACCGAAGCTGCGGTGGTACCTACAATGAATGGCAGAGCTTATCAGAAGATATCCATAGATCTAAGTCGGTTGCAGCTTTTCAAACGGATTTCTGTCACAATTAATCGCTAATCATGTCAAAAAGTGTGTTTTTTTTTTTGCAATTCACGGTAGATCTATACAAGTGAGAATTCGTGTGGCCCAGCTGCCTTTACTTTTCCACAACTAATGTCACATACCCGTCAGAAACACCTTCCGGACCCTGGAAAAAACAACAATTGGCGTTAACCCAGATTTTAACCCCCTTTCACACGGGACTTTCGAGTACACCATTAGCGCATTGCAAGCAAATCGCCGTGTCCCTGAATTGTAACAATTAGAAAAAAGTAGAGTCATCTCCCTTACATTACTTTGTTAGATATTAAGGTATTTCACTTTTATAGGGTTATTCCCCTTCTGGCCGAATTTCAAATCGACCGAGTCGATAACGCCAAGGTCAAGGCTGTTCTGGTAATATGCATTGCAATATCTTTCATAACGTCAACGGAATATTTTCTAATCTTTTTTTCCCCTTCCATATTCATTATTAATGGCGCGTCTAGACCGGAAATACAAGCTTGAAATAAAATGCCGTTTTAAGAAAGTATTGTATGTAGGCTAAAGGGTTTCAATTTTGATCCCCCACCCCCTCCCTCTTTCTAGATTATCAATAGCCTATCCTATTTGATGCAGATGATCTAAGCCAGTGGTACCCATGGCACGCAGAGCGATTTTCAATGGCACGCTGGTTGCCCCAAAATGCAATGCTGATCATTTCTACAAGAAAATTGAGCGCTAAAGCAGAATGACCTTTAGGCTGTTGGCACGCTGAATGAATTAGAAATCCACACTAGTATTAAAAGGCTGCCTACCTCTGAGCTAAGTCACACATGGATCTATAATCAGGCAGGGCCGTATTTAGGATTGTGGGGGCCCTGTTCCCAAATTTATGTGGGTGCCCCTCGTGCCTCGCCCTGGCTTTCACATACCTAAAAAAAAAGTGCCCTAAATTTATGTTACATTCTGTAAAATCATACATTTCATGTTGCGCTTAGCATTGGTTGGACTGGAGCGTTTAAAATTGTAGGGGAATAAATGAATTTTTTTTTTTACATTTTAAACGAAACAACGGAGATGTCATTACAAAAATTTCTTTTTGGGATATGTGGGGGCCCCTTTTGTGCGGGGGCCACTGTTCCAATGGAACATGTAGTACATTCCTAAATACGCCACCGAATCTAGGTCTACATCTATTGCAGGACTTCTTGGACCCACGGAGACACAAGTACTCACACATATCGTCGTCTCATACATTCAAAGACACACTTTCTAGACACGCATAGCCATAGACACTCAAGTAAACGTTCTATCCCTTTTAGTAGACACACACACACAGACACAGACACGTATGCTCGCCACCGAGTCTCGGTCGAGACACTTCCGACACAGTTGTACATCACCTATCTAGAACAGTGTATACATTTCAGCGCTCCTGCCCCCCAGCTGATGCCGCCATTATCGCTAAAAGGCGTAAATGGCGAGATAAAAAAAAAAACAACAACACAAAAAGTATTCTCGGCTTAATTGTGACCTGGCGCCCACCCTGGGGGCGGCTAACCCTCACTCCCTGACATGAAAGAATTTCAGCACCATCAAAACACATCCCCAAATGATAGTGCCATTAGTTGTTGGAGTGTGGGGGGGGGGGGATTAATACACAAAGAAAAGACTGGGCGACTGCACAACCTGTGTGATATTAATTTCAACCAATTATTACAGACACAAACAGCTGAGCGCCCCTGCCTCTTATGTCATGCCAACACATTGACATTAGCATCGTCATTTGCAGTGTCGGCGACAAACAAAGGCGAGCAAATGGGCCACACCCATATAATGGCAAACAAGCTCCATTGATTCCTTCAAGAAGAACTTAAAAACTCATTATTTCAATATTTATCCTAGTTAACATGCTTTAGAGCCCCACTGTCTTACTTATATGTTAGGTCGGTTATTTTGTTTTAGTTGTTGGATTTGTTCCATGTTTGTAAAGTTTTGAATCATCATTTAGTTTTTTATCTCTTAGCCTATAGATTGTATCCATGTTCTTGGTTGTATGTTAAATGCGCTCTGAGCTTGCATTATGCTTGTTGGCAGCGCTATACAAATGTCATTATTATTATTATAATGTACGCCTTAATATGAAACTACTAGTCTTCTTTAGCTTGGAAGTGTTGGCGGCTGAAAACGTTTTTTTGGCGGGAGTCAATAGAGCCTATCATGAAACAGAGGGTTTTTGTTGATTTTCAAATATAAATATTAGATATGTCATCCGGTAAAGTTAGAAATTCCTTCCCCCCCCCCCCCCCCATTCCCCAATCAGTTAACCCATGTTGTTCTTGTCCTGATTGTTTCTTAAATATAAAAATAAATAAATTAAAAGGTTAGGATTTTATGTTGAGAGGTCAAGGTTAGATCTATCTATCTTTTTAACCCTTACAGTCCCGGGCGCGTATATAGCGGAACTGAAGGCAGCATAGATAGAAGTAGGTCGGTACGGGAAGGGTTAATAAGTTTTTTCCCCAATTAATATAAGACAAATTTTGTTGAAACTCTTAAGGAAGGATCAGGCAGACGTATCCCAGTTTCGTACAGGTCAGAGGTCACTGCCCTATAGGTGCCTATTTCGAAAAGGTTTAGGTCGCAATTAGGCCCAATCATGACTCGCGGTGTAGAAATTGCAGGGAAGCAGAAGAAACGGTCCAGCATGTGCTTTTAGACTGGTCCTGCCTTACAGGAGCATAGAGTGGATGGGAACGGTCAACTGTTTGCACCGAACCCATATGGTGACTTGGCTACACCACGAAGCAGAAGTGTGTTTGTCCGAGCCTTTAAGAGTGTAATCTCGGTTCATATACTCACTCCGGTGAATTGAGGTTCACGTCTGGTCCCTAACATCAGTTCATGGAAAGTAAAGGCGGCTCGGCATTGTGGTGGCCACACAATCAATCCCTTAGTGTGCCGTGACCACGAAACGCTGCCGCCCGACTACCATTCCCTCACACATCATGAGTGCAGATGCTATATTTAGATGTTACAGATGCTACTGTTGTATGCACATTCACACAGCTCGAATGGGGAGACGCTTTCGATTTTAAATCGGTCAAGATGCAAATATAGAGTATTGATTCACCATAATTGAGATGTTGCGCTATATAAAGATATTGCGGTAGCATAACTAATGAAAATTGCACCTGGTCGAAATCATCGCCTATTTAATTGACTATATATGACAGACGATAAATTTAGATGTTACAGGATGTAGAAAAAGACGCTAAATTACTATAAAGCATTGAAAACTAAAAAAAAAATATCAATTTCGAACGTGTAGAACTGCAGTTAGATCGATATAATAATTTATTTTTTTGAGGAAAGGTGGAATCCGGGAATAGAAGGGTTTGGGATATCGGCTAGTTCAAACTTGGCCAAAATGTCTCGATGAACCCAATAGATCAATAGAAATAAATAATCATATTTATAATGTGATGAGTAAAAATGTACAAAGAATAGAATGCGCCCAACAAACAAGACAACATCAAGATCCTCCCCCGCAAAGAACACTGCACCATTTTCCAGTTGAGAACAGAACAGATAGCACTTAACTCACACCTACACTTTGAATTCTGTTTCCCCCTCAACCTACCATTACCAACACACTATATAGTAAGTAATATGGAACAACTGAAAAGGACATGTAAATATGTTTGTCTGGCATTGACTGCAAGAGAGCAAACAGCTCTGCAGACTGGTTAACAGAAAAAAGAAGAATGCGATGAGAAGGCCTAGGCCTGAATTCTTTACAAACAAGAATAATCCCAATCGACGTGTAATGGCATAACATTTTTGCACATCTTTTAACGCTTTGCAATTTTACCCATTTCCGCGCCCACCCCTCTCGTGGTGGTGGTCTAGTGGACTTATTTACGGACAAACTCTATTTTGTTTTTTTTTCTAAGCGTTCATGTTGTTGGTTTATATATGTTTGGTTTTGTTTTTCTTTTCGCGTTTTTTTCATGCGTCAATGGAGCTTGTTTAGCCGCGGAAGGGATGGCCAGACAAGCTTATTTTATAACAAAACATGGCCTACTTTTAAAAAAAAATGCATTTAAAAAAAACTACAACAACCGTTACGCCCCCAAACTTGGAATCTCACTTCCTCGGCCAGTTCTTGTCAGTCTGGATTCTTTCACTTTCTAGCAGACGCCTGGCTCTAAATATAGATGACGCATTCATAGTCTTAATTAAAGCAAGACTTTCTGTACATTGTCTCGTGCTGATTTCTGGAACACGCAAAGCAGGTTGAAGAGCATACGCAGGCTGCACAAATCTCTCAACTCCTAATGAGGCCAGGAATGACCTTGTGCTTTCATATAAAACCAAATACCTGATAACATAATATTGTGTTATAAATAGGTTTTCAAATCTCTTTTAAATCTTTTCAATATTGAGGTTAATTTTGACTAAAGAGAATTTTCGTTGTCTTTCGTATGGTTTGACGTCACTTCCTTACTCGAGCGTCGAAGACTTTTCTGAATTTGACGTCACTTCCTTACTTGAACGTCGAAGACTTTTCTGAATTTGACGTCACTTCCCTACCCGAACGTCGAAGACTTTTCTGAATTTGACGTCACTTCCCTACCCGAACGTCGAAGACTTTTCTGAATTTGTCGTCACTTCCTTACTCGAACGTCGAAGACTTTTCTTAAATTTGACGTCACTTCCTTATACGAACGTCGAAGACTTTTCTTAAATTTGACGTCACTTCCTTACCCGAACGTCGAAGACTTTTCTTAAATTTGACGTCACTTCCTTATACGAACATCGAAGACTTTTCCGAATTTGACGTCACTTCTTTATACGAACGTCGAAGACTTTTCTTAAATTTGACGTCACTTCCTTACCCGAACGTCGAAGACTTTTCTTAAATTTGACGTCACTTCCTTATACGAACGTCGAAGACTTTTCCGAATTTGACGTCACTTCCTTTTCCGATACTAGACACCCTGATCGGGGCTGAGGTGTTAGCGAACTGAAGCTATATTTGGTATTACTCAGTGACGTCACGTACATTACCGGTGCAATCTGCAGAATGTAATTATAGTATTAATAGAGGGAAGAATTCCGAAGAATACTTGTTGACTCTAAGATTCTAGACGTTTCTAGAGTTGAGTTGTGTTGAACCCGTGATTGCATTGGGAATGAGGCAGATATAGGGCCATAGTTTTCATCATAGACAGCGGATTTATATTATTAAAATGTTTATAGTTCATTCTAGTGGCATTCACAAAGTAATAGCTAATGGTTTACTTGTGTAAACAGTGTTACCACAAAGTGTACAAAATGTACATTTAATAATTTTTCTCTTTTAAATCTACACGAATCATGTTACATTATGTTTTACAAATTGAATGTAACAAATGTAACATATTGCATATACAGTTATATAGGATGTTCTGCGTGAATTCTTATATGAATTTGGTTACGAGTGAATGTTTGTAATGGAATTGTTTTACTGAGGGAATTTACGTGCAGGCGTATGGGAATTTGTTTGTGTAACGTCGCCATAGCAAAAGAGGCCCCGGATGAGGCATAATGGAATTCCCCCGCCCATCAAACTCCAATCGTGTCGTCTGTTGATTCTACAATAATTCCGGTGAGTTCATTCCCCCTTGTTGCTAAATTAATCACAGCGGAGAAAAAAAGATATATAAAAAAAGATGTCGCTTCGATCACAGCCAGTCGTCTGCTGAATTAAGCAGTAATCGATTACCCTACACCCACCGCCCACCACACAGCCTCCCGTTTTATATTTTTATAAAAAAAAAAACCACACTATCAGAACTCGTTATTGGGTTTTATGAGACTAATATATAACATGTAATAAAAAAGAATCCATTACATATTATATTATTGACGACAAACATATTTTAAATTATTACTGTTGACATTTACCTCCTTCCCACCGTTTTAGACAGATGTGTCGAAATGTGCTTTGTGAAGAAAAAAAAGTGAATGCGCCGAACTCTAGCAGACGAATCCTTAAAAAACGTATTGTGACATCCCCCCCCCCCACACCTTTTTTTGTGCGCCGAGGGTCGGAAATAAAGGGGTGGGGAGGGGAGAAAGGGGGAAAGGAATAGAGGATGGGGTGTGTGCGGTTGTATGGCAGAGTGACCTCGCTGCATGCGCAGAATACAATATGTATGATTTGAATCAAGGCAGGGATGACTTTTAGCTACAGATGCCGCCTGCCCCCCCCCCCCCCCAAACCCCCCACCCCACTATTTCTTGTTGCTTTTTTTTTGTTCTAAGAAGAATGTTTTGAAGATTTATATAAATTCATCCTCCTTCTTTTCTTTCTATCTCATCTTTGTTTTGTTCTGGCACACTCCTGGAAAGAACATTGTATTTGTATGGCAATGAAAAGGAAAAAAAAACAAAACAACGAAAACAACAATGAAAACAACAACAGCATCGACAAAAAAAACAAGCAGAAGAAAAAACATTACAAAGACAATAGAAACTAATCCCATAATTAGAACACAGAAGATCCATTTATTTAATCTTAAAATTAAAGTCTAGTTCGGTAAAAATGAAAAATTTTGCTGTAAATTGTATCTTTAAATTTATTTTTAATTTTTTTTTTTTCAAATTGTGTAGTCTCATTTTTAACACACACAAAAAAAAGAACGAGTCTTCCAAGACTTGTTTAATGGTTGACGGTCGCCGAACCGAGCTGCCGTACCGTAGATCCTGGGTTCGAATCCTGATGCCGGATCTGGAGGGCGTCCCTGAGTCTACCCCAGCTCTTTCTTAGTTTGGGGTAAAGTAAAGTCGGCTGTGCATTGTGCTGCTGGCCACACCTTGTATGCCGTGGCCCACAGAAACTGTTGAACGCTGCTTCACCGGCCCTATGGATCAATTTGTTCCGACGGGATACTTTACTTAATTTTGTTTATTTTTTACTTTTAAGACTTGATTATGATGATTATGCCCTTGATTTTTCATGATTGTTTGATTATGCAGATTACTTGATTATCATGACTACTTAATTATGATAATTAATTGTATTAAGTGCGTTGTTTTAAGGCGGTAGTGGTTAACAGACTAAGTACGGTAGATGATATTGATTTAAGAAAAACATTCTTTACAGATTAATATCTCGTGCAACCAGAATATTTTATCTTACACACTACTGACGCTCCTTCTATAAAGAAGATTATTGCGTCCTACGCACATCCGTGGTTTGAGTCTATTAGTGTTTTTAAATGATGTTAAGTTACTGGTTTCCTGGTTTGTTCAGGAATACCCATTTCAGTCCCGGGGGTGCCACAAGGGAAGAAAGAGTACGTATATGCATTTGTTCTCGCATAAGGGATAAGGAAAGTGTTTTTGTCCTTAATATTAATCTGAGCATTGTGGCAGATTGTCAGAATACAGAATATTTGTCTGCACGAAAGAGTTAATTACGAGGTCTGGGTAAGTCTAAACACCAAAACACACAACGCAATATTGAACAGATGAAATATGAGAGTAGCATTTTTTCTAATTGCATCCAACACACACTGCCCCTTTTATGACTCCGGTTCTGTATTTCGTATCTTTTTGTCCTGATTTCTTTTTTTCAATTCTCCATTCCCATAGATAGGCTCAACTTTTTACGTTTTGGAATTTATTAATATTTTTTTGTTGTTGTTATAAAAAACGAAGAAGAGTTGGGGAGGGGAGGGGGGGGGGTGAGTTCTTTGTTAAAATTGGGGCGTTAAAACGTGTGTGTGTTTGTGTGGTCACACACAAGTGAACTCAGGATGACCTTCGGAAAGGTGAACACGCACGCGCGCAACGTCAGACGGAACACACACACACACATGCTCACTCACGCTTCCCGCATAGGCGCGCGCAAACACACACAGACAAAAACACACACACCCAGACGCTGGGCACCGGTAGAGAGATAGACCAGTTGTTGCCAGGTGAGATGTCCGCTCAAAGACTTGGGGGCTTGACCACACGCACAAGGAAAAAAAAACATATATATATATATATAAATACTGGCATCCTGTTTGAGGGTCCAGACAATGACTGGAGGTGTGGAGTAGTAAGGTGCGGGGTGGGGGGGGGGAGAAGAGGAGAGAAGGTTTGAAGGGAGATAAGTCGATCGCTCCCCTCCCCCCTCTATCCCTCCCTCCCACCTTCTCCTCCCTTCAATCTCACAAGAAGAAGAGGTAGAGAAAAACAAGACAACGTACAGCTATAAGTATCACTGTCTGTTTTTTTTTTGCTTTAAAAGTTCTGAATTTCTCTTTTTATTCTACACCTCCTGGGTACTCCTTTATACCTCCCATCAATTCTTTCTATCTTTCACCCCCCCCTCCCTCTCCTTTTTCAATCCTCTTTTTCTTTCTTTCTTTCTTTCTTTCTCTTGTTATTTTTTTATTCTCGTTGTTGTTGGTGAAAGCTGAAGAGTAACAAGGACAGCGGAGAAGAAGAAGAAGAAGACGGGGTGGGGTGGGGGCGGAGGGGGATTGGTGGGGTGTGTGTGTGGCGGGTGGGGTGGGGTGTGGGGGGGGGATCAGATAATAGAGATGGCGCTCGCGTGCGCCAGATGGTCGGTCTGGACCGTGGGAACCCCAGTAGCTGCCTCAAGTAGGCCACGGGGGGAGAAAGGGATGGGGGTGTGTTGGGGGGCGGGGAGTGGGGTGGTGAGAGTTTAAAAAAAAATGAAATTTGGGCGGAGGAGGTATAGAGCTTGTGATGCTGTTTGGGGAAGAAGGGGGTAGGAGAGGGGTGGGGTTAAATGAAAAAAAAAAGGATTTGGGAGGGGGGGGTTTAAAGTTTCAAGTTGGAGACTTTTTCACGTTTCCTTCATTAGAGAATAAATGTATTATTGGGAATGGAGGGAGAGGGGGAGTCAAGGAGGGAGGGGGGAGGACATAGCTCAACACGAGCTACTTCACCCCCCTCCCCTACCCTCCCTTCTCCATCCACCACACTCTCAGCCTTTCATCAACTACAGCAACAGATGCATTGAGTTGTATTAAGTGAGGGGTGGAGGGGGGGGGTGCATAACTTCACACTGACGTAAACATCGCCATTGTCTGCTTGTTTTCACATGTTTTTTTTTAATAATCATATTTTAAACAAAGAATAACAATAATTAAAAGGGACGCAACTAATTAGTCTGGTATCGATTCTTTTAATTGGTTGCTGTCGTTCATGATATTTTGGAATCGATTTGTTTAGATTGCATCGAATCGCGTCTTATTTTATAGCGGGATGTGTGTGTGTGGGGGGGGGGTTGGGTAGAAGGTAAAGGGCAGTGGAAATAACTTTGATATATTCAAGCGAAGACTAAGCCTCGTCCTTTGTGTGTGTGAGTGAGTGTGTGAGTGAGCGTACGGGTATGCCTTTGTAACAAATGGTCGGGAGAAGGGGGGCGTCATTAAACAACTCCTTCTCCCGCTTTGAAAAAAATAGTACCATCCCCCCCCCCCCCCGGTACCCTATTTTGTTTGTGTTCACACCACCACTTTAAGACAGTTAAACCATTTGTCTCATGACCTGGCCGAGACAGGGTGTGTCATAACAAAAGAGAATGATACCCCCTCCCCTTTTAACCCAATATCGCCCCCCCCCCCACTCATTTTTTCCCCCGGTAGCCTAATTATGTTTAAAAAAAACTTTCTTAAAATTCGTTTTTTTTTCTTAACCGAGAAAAATCTGTTGTTTTTATCTTAAAAAAAAAAAAAGAATGCAAAACGATACTTTAAAAAAAAAAAGGCAACTAAAATTATTTTTAAAAAAACTAAGCGCCTTTTTTTTCAACCCAATGAAAAAATTTGACAGTACAAAAAGAAAATATTGTTACTACATCCTAGGTTCTTTATTTCACCTGTCTGTCTACCTGTCTGTCTACCATGATTTGTCTTCTCTTTAGTCTTTAACAAAAACCAAAAGTAAAAAAAAATATGGCGGCTTGAAATTGGAGAAGACCTTTTCTGATTGGTTGCGAGTGTGAAAGAAGTTTTAAAAAACTAGTATTGGGAACATTCACTGAACTATATACAGCTTAGTGGGAACATTAGGTAAAATAAGAAAACAATATCATTATAAAAATGTTCAAGTTTATAAATATGAAAGGAAACATGTTTTTCTATCTTTTTTAAACATTTTGGAAATATAAAAAAAAATAAACGATTTAATTAATTATACAAAATCTGTTGATTTTTCTCAAACATGTAATAAAACGAGTTACCTGTTTTCGTTTTCCTTAAAATGTTTCCAGTTATTTGTTATTATTATTCTTTTTTGCTATCCAATTATTTTGTTTCTCCTACTGAAGAAAAATAAATCCAGTTTTTTTATACAATCAAAAACATATTTCGATCCAATGCCTGCATTATTGTCTGCATCATTGTCTGCATCATTGTGTTTATGATTTGATATTTGATACCTTTGTTATTGCACAATAATTATTTTTATTTTTATTTTGAACAAATCCTCACAAAACTGTTGATATTATTTTTTTTACATTATAAATGATCAGGTTACTTTATATTTTCTATATATTCCCATTTAATAAAAACAAAAGCCAACTGTTGAGAATTTCAAAGAAATGAGAGCAGACAATAAAAACTAGCTATTGTGCTTAGTGTTAATAATGGATGCCAATACAACGTGGGGTTTTAGGTGTAACCAAAGACTATAATAAGATGGACTGCTTGCTCTATTTTTAGAGCTTATACTTATGTGTTCTTTTTTTCCGTGCGCAACCAATAAGGCTGTCCTAAATTACTTCTACGCTTCTACGATTGCATTAAAGGTTTCCGCTGTATACAGCTTTCGATTTTAATCTATATTTCACATTGAGAAAATCATTTTGCGAATTACTAAACCGGAAGTCTAGAGGACGGAGTGCGATCGTAAATTCTGAAACTAAGTCTTTCAAGTTATCAAATAGCAGAAATATCAAATCAAGCGGCATATCTTAGTATAGTCTTTGGTTAGATCAAGAGACAACTAAAACATTCTTCTTCTGATTACGACCAGTCAACGAAAGAAAACATTAGGGGTGAGCAATTCACACATAGATCAAACAAGTATAATTTATTAGTGAAATATCCACACATGTGAGGAAAGTAGATTACAAAGAAAAAAATATACTTTCACGTAAAGCATTAAGTATAGTTTAGAATAACAATTATTGGTCAAACGAATGAAATAGTCAGAACTACATAGAGATAAAATACAAGTCCCTTAGATCAGGGGTCGGCAACCTTTTGCTAACAGTGTGCCAAACTAGGATTTCTAAATCATTTATCGTGCTAACACTGAACAGCCTAAAAGTTAACCTCCTCTATTATACTTTAAAAAAAATATTTTTTAGAACAATTAATTGAACTCCGTAGCAAGACCAAGGCCGATAGCAAAGGAGATTATATAGAGAGAAAATCGTTCAAGCATTAGGACAAAAACACTTTCCTTATTCCTTAAGCGAGAGCAAATACATAAGTACTCTTTCTTCCCGAGTGGCGTTCGGGCATAAAATGGGTTGCCTGAACAAACCAGGAAAACCAGGAAAACCAGTAACTTAACATCATTTAAAACATTAATAAAAAAAGCAAGACTAGATAGACTCGGACTACGGATGAGCGTAGGACGTATAATCTTCTTTATAGAAGGAGCGTCTGTAATATAGCCTATAATATTTTATATTTAATATTATATTTCATTAACGTGTTTCTGATTATCATAATTTTTATTAGCATTTATATCAAATACAACATTGTATTACTAAACTGATGACATTTATGGTTATCATTGTCTAAACATTATCTAACACCTACAAATGATACTTATATTCTTATCTCAGTTAAACTGAGACGTCTTTAATGGTTTTCAGCCACACAAAACGGCATATGCCAAATGACTATCATCAAATGGAATGGTTACGTAGTAATCCTAAAAACTAGGTAGTTAATGTAATGTTTAAAAACATACATGTAAATACTTTAGTCATATAATATTTACATAAAAATAATCAAATAATTTTTACAGTTTGATCATTTCAAAGTTATAAATTGTAAGTTATTTATTCTTTTATAAAAAAAAAGAACAAAAAGAAATATATTAGAAATATTAGCTCAAATAAAAAGGGTTTATTATCTACCTTTAATAAAAAAAAAAACGTGTCCACATTAATATTGATTCAATAGTGATGCCAACAAATTATGTTTTGTAATATAACAAATATTACTGACTAATTATTCTTTCTTTAGATCTATATAAATCCAACATTATGGTATTCATCACAAGAATTAATTATTAGAGGATTAAAATAATTTACGTTAAAGCAGTTGTAAATAAATATTTTCTGCATTTATTAAAGGCGTTTAAATTTTAAACAATAATAATCGCAGAAATTACATAATATAGGCTAGTGCTGTATTTATTTAATGTAATATATTAATATTTGTTAAATTAATAATAATACAAATTTGTTTCAGCGATACTTATATTTTTTTTAAATAAAGAAGATGAGCATAAAAACACTTTTAAATGTAATTAGTCTATATCAATTAATGAGCAGTCAATTAGGCCTATAGTTAACATCTTTGTATGCTTAAAACAGCTTTCATGTGTTCACAAGTGTAAATTGAATCAAAAGCTGAAAGTAAAAGAGCGAATGCCTATCAGTTGAGAATTGACAAGTCTTAACGATTAGGCATGCATAAAAGGTCGTCAAGAAAAACGTTTCCGGTCTTATTCGATCATTAAATTAAAAGAGCATGTCTGTGTGCTACGTTACTGGTTATACCAAAAGAAGTAAGAGATTAAATGTTATTTCATTTCCAAAAGATGTTGCCAAAAGAAAACGATGGATTGTGAATTTCTAGCGTGAAGAAATACCTATTTATAACCTCAAACGTATTGCTTGATGCAAAATAATTTTCGTTTTATATTTTTATGAATCTACGAATTGTGTTTTTTTAATAACCAAGGACGCAACTCTTGACTGATTTATTTTATATACAAATCTAAATTTAACTTTTCGCAACTAACACTTTGAGTATTAACTATCGCCTACTCACTTTTGATGTTAAAAAGGGATTCCTCATAATTAATATTGTAGCCTTTGTATATTTCTAAAAGACTAGAACTGGCCGTCGAGGTTGAAATCAATTGTCAAACACCAGCAATTGCATGCTTTTTTTGTTTACGGAAATACCTAAAACAATAAACAATGTAAAAATAGAACCAGAAGCACGTGACCTCTTCCATTTGAAAAGGTCACGCCTCATTAAGACTTGTCAATAGCAGATAACTTTCCTAAGCAGCTTACAGCTTTTTGTCCGCAAATGAGAATTTTTTATTTAAATGTTTGAAATTTGCTGCATTTTAAAATCCCCAATATCTCTCCACTTAAAAAAAAGATCTACATCTAAGAAGGTTGTAATAATATCAAACCAGTTAGGCTGGATGTGGTATGAAAAAACGAATCCATCAATTTAAAAGTCTTGCCCTTTGATGAGAAAACTCCGCTTTGAATGCTTCGATGTACTTATGAAAAAAGCCAAACTATCTGTTCTTAAGATATATGCCTTAAAATAGGAATGTACATGTAGGCCTACATGTCCAGTTTCAATGCAAATCCATTCCAGTGGTCCTTGTAAATGCAAGTTAAACTCACTTAAATGTGTCGCTATGTCATTCAGAAATATCGGCTTCAACAGTCAGTTTTTCTCATTCAAAACCGGAAAATGGAAAATGTTAGTTTTTTTAAAATAATAAACACATCTTGGCGGTCTCTCACGTGCCATTGAAAATCGCTCTGCCTGCCAAATTTCGCACGCGTGCCTTACGTTGCCAACCCATACCTTAGATCATATTCAAGGACTGCTAAATACAAGGTCTCTTTGTTCATGTGTGTCATTTGGGTATGGAATGGGTTCAGGGCCGGATTAAGCCATCTTGGTGCCCTAGGCACAAACCCACATGGGTGCCCCCCTCTGCCCAGGGCCCCCGATTCTCCACTGACCGCTGGTATGTTCAATATTATGTAAACAAACTAACAAAGAAAAACAATTGTTAACACATACGTTTGTACTACTATCACTTATATAAAACCTACAATAAGGTATTTCTATAGTAAAATTAATAGTTAATAAATTTTGTAATAATAATGCACAAAAATACTGTAACTTTTTTAATAGGCCTAGATGAGAAAGTCAGAAAGAGCACACATTTACATTGTAAAGTCTTTTTTTGGAGATTTAGATCTGGCAAAGTTTTTAAGTATATTATCAAAGTCAATTTTGCGCAACAAATCTGCCTCAATCATCAGCAGACAGTGCCGGCTTATCCATATAGGCAACTTAGGCGGCCGCCTAGGGCGCAAAATTGAGGGGGGGGGGCGCATAATTGAGGATTTGTTTTTTAAATTGGGAATTAAAAAATATAAACTAAATTAAAGTTTAGTACTAGCATAGGCAGACGAATTACTAGATCTAGTTACTGAAAGGCGAATGGTATTTTATTTAAGTTGCCGTAGAAAATAGGAAAGTATGACCTAACACTAGACCTACTCAGTTTTTTCCCGCCGAGGGCACTTTAATGAGGGCGCAGAATTTTTTTTCGCCTAGGGCATCCAAAATGCTAGTGCCGATCCTGTCAGCAGAGATAAAGAATCAAGCCTTTCTTGTTTCATTGTCGATCTACTTGGATTTTTTTTTACGTTTCAACTGAGGAAAAGAGCACTCAGTTGAACAGTTCGTAACCATTAATGTTAAAAATATGCGCGAGGCGATTTCTACATTTGGAAAAGTGCATGGATTTATCAAAGGGACCAAAATGATGCTGACAGTTAGTGGGCCCACAGTCAACCCAGTAAGCCACATCATCAGCGGAGACGGCACTCTACAGTCCTGGATCTACTGCTTGATTTATTTTATCATCTTCATCTTTATCATCTTCATCTTTATCATCTTTATCATCATCTTCAGCAGACTGAAATGGGTCACAACAAATTTCATTTTCAAGCACTAATGCAGTGTCTGGATTTACAGAACAGCCTATAGTCAGGGACGTATTTAGGATTGTGGGGGCCCTGTTCTCAAGGGCCAAATCTATGTGGGGGCCCCCACGTGGACTCGACCCTGCCAGTGTCACTTAGCAATCAAATGTGATTTCCCATTCACAGTATTTGTTCATTCTGCGCTTCTACAACAGCACTGTTCTAATTGCCGAAAGAAAATACTAAATTTTTTATTTTGGAATGTGTGTGGGCCCCTTTTGTGTGGAGGCCCCTGTTCCATATGAATATGTGGAACATGTCTAAATACGCCTCTGCCTATAGTAGACTAATCTAGCTTAACTGAAACTAAATAATTCGTTAATTTTCTGCTCTTAGCTTTTACAATATACACATTTTCTTGGGGCCTTGTGGTGCCCCCCAAACGCTTGGTGCCCTAGGCACGTGCCTTGTTTGCCTAATGGTTAATCCAGGCCTGAATGGGTTGCCTGAACAGGCCAGGGAGGCCAACAAATAAATATCATATCAAAATGCATGATAAGCGTAGGACGCAAAAATCTTCTGTACAGAAGGAGCGTCTGCAAGTTATAAGATAAGAAGAAGAGAAGGTTTAGCGCATGCGCAGTCTTGTATAACACAAGAAACATTTAATGTATTTAACTCATCCTTTTTTTTTTATCCTTCAGTTTCTTTCTTTTTGTTTGTTTGTGGCAGCAAGTCACTAACGCGATACGCATGCGCTAAAGTTCATAGCGTAAGCGTTGACATGGCGACGGGTTCAGAGTTCAGAGTTATGAAAGAAAAAAGATTTCCGTAAACTATATTCCCACGGTAAACGTAAAATACCGGCAAGACTAACGTAAAAAAAATAAAAATGTCTATACCCGGAACGCCCGTGAGTTTAAAAGGGAGAAAAAGATAAAATAACGAAAAAAGTCTTTTCATGTTTTGATTTTGTTATTGTTTTTGTGTTTTTGCGCACATAAAGAATCTACCGAGGCATAATGCACATAGTTGCGTTAGGCATCAGTTTGTCTATAGAGGTGACTTGTCTAGCAGAACTGAATTAATCAGTAAGGTAATTTAATCACACACATGATTATTTAATTGAAGGGGGTGTTTTTAATACACACGAGAAAGTTGGTGTGTGTGTGTTTGTGTGTGTGTGTAAAAAGGGAGGTGATCCCGAGTAGTCAAAGTATAGTTTTTTTATTAATCATAATCAATGCTGTTCAATTTCATAGTCAATCTTTGAATAAAGTTAGTTGATTGGTGTGAAGAAAACAAACACGATATCAGGTTGTAAATGAAATAGAAAACTCACTTTATAATATACTTTAGAACACTGGAGAAAAAAAACGGATCATTCTTCTTAAATTTGACAACAGAAAATGAAAAAGATCATACAACTAAAATTGACAACAGAAAATGAAAAAGATCATGTAACTAAAATGACCACAGAGAATGAGTCATTCAACTATAACTGTATTCTTGTCCTCCAAACAAAAGTGGACAACTGTGATGTGTCTCAAGTCTGAACCCGATTGTGTAACTATGGCGATTCCAACTATACAAATAAGAAACAAATAAAATTGTATACTTTAACTTACTAAACGGCAAAACTTAGTATTCGGATTCCTTCACTTTTGTTGAAGCCCTAACTACAGAAATTGTTGTAACAGGACATGTGGGTTTTTTTTTTTTGGAAGGGGTGATTATCAAGAGGAGGAGAGAATGATCTTGCATAAGACGACAAAGCAGGTTTCCGCTACTACTCGATTCGTACCCGAGCTCGGCACGTAATATTCCGATTCCGGCATTCGGTGGTAATCATCCTTTCGGATCAGTTCCTAGTTTGAACTAAGTCGCTTGGCATATATTGTCTTGAAAATTTTGTGAGGAGATTCATATCAATGTATAGTCCAGTACAGGCAAGTTATATGTTAATAACTCGGCCTCGAAAAATGTTTAATTGGAAAACGTTGCCCAACTAAATGGAAAAAGATCATTGAACCAATATTCACAAAGATCATTGAACCAATATTCACAAAGATCACTGAACCAAGATTCACAAAGATCACTGAACCAATATTCATAAAGATCACTGAACCAAGATTCACAAAGATCATTGAACCAAGATTCACAAAAATCATTGAACCAAGATTCACAAAGATCATTGAACCAATATTCACAAAGATCATTGAACCAAGATTCACAAAGATCACTGAACCAATATTCACAAAGATCATTGAACCAAGATTCACAAAGATCAATGAACCAAGATTCATAAAGGTCATTGAATCAAGATTGACAAAGATCATTAAACCAAGATTCAGAAAGATCATTGAACCAAAATTCACAAAGGTCATTGAACCCAATATTCACACAAATCATATAACCAATATTCACAAATTTCATCTAAACAAGATCCACTAAATAGAATTAAAAAAGAAAATCGTCTACTACACTCGACAAAAACAAAACAAAACTCCTAGAACAGATAAACAGTAAAGCTTTTATTGGGCATAGAATTATGGGATACATAAATCAAGAACGTTTTAACGCTTTATGAAAATTTCTTTATATCAGTTTATCAGACAAGCAGTCAAGCAGCATACATAATAAATGGGTTAGTTGCACGCATGTTGATGGTATGCCGTGGCGGTAGGGGGGGGGGGGCTGAAATGGGAGAGCAGAAGACGTAATAAAATATTTTTTAATGCTCGTTATCAAGATTAGAGTAGAAATGAGAAAGAGTTAATTTTAAAAATATAAAACACATTAAAACACGCGCGATCCCGAGAGAAGTAACACCAGCGCGTGCTGAAAATTGTTAGCGTGTTAACAGAATCTAATTATAGCTCGGTATTGAGTTGATTTAAGGGAAACAATCTACTGCTTTGAATATAATATACTGGACAGGACTATTTGAATTCGAGGTTAGAGTTATGTCCTCTTGCAGTGTCATTTTAGATTTTAAAGTCTTAATTTGTATTGAATCTAGACCAGAGGGCTCAAACACGCGGCCCGCGGGCCGCATGCGACCCATCAAGTGGGTTATTGTGGCCCGCCGTAAGCTTACAAAAAAAAGTACTATTAGTGAAATTCAGACAGCTAGTACTGATACACATCAAATTTTAATGTCAATTTATATACATAACATACTTATTAAAATACAAATCTGATGAAAGCTGTAGTTAATAAACTATTGGCTGTAATAAAATTAAACAAATAAGTTTAATATATGGTCGGGGGGTCTGGAAAGGGGGGGGGGCGGTGCTGCCCTTGACACATCTCTTAAGTGATAAAATGGCACCATGCCTTCATACGAGTTTGAGATCCCTGATCTAGTCCAGGGGTCGACAACCTTATGATAAAGGTGTGCCAAAGTGATATTTATAATTAAAGTCACCCTGCTTTAGCACCCAATTTCTAAAACAAGATACTTGCCGACCCCTGATCTAGACTATATATTAATTGTGTATAAGTGCTTGAAAATGTGTATGACTTCATTCTTTCTTATTTGCTTTTGTTTTATACATTATTTATACACGTACATACACGAGGTTATTCCTAGCCAGATACTTTAATCTCATACACAAAACCCAGATTAGTCTATTTTCTCCCTTGATATTATGTTACTTTGGAAAAAGAATAACGCAATTTTAAAGGCTAGTGCAAGACCAAATTATATTGATTACTAGCTAAATTGCCCGGCAATGTCCGGGGCGACAATTAAGCATACACTGAAGAGCAAATAGCAAATAGTTTATATTTGAAATATTGTTGTTCTGGGGTTTCCTTTGCGGCTTTTTTCAAACCCCGCAGTTCAAGAGAGTTTTCGGTTCTGTGCCCAGCACCCGTGAGTTGTACTCCGGGATCGGGCTGCTTTGAGTCAGGGCTGAGTTGTACCGAGGTGGGGCTGGCCTATGGTCCAATCTCCGCCATCCACTGAGCTCTCCAAATGGTTATGACACTCAGTTGTGCCACCCACCTAATTGTAGACGTTGCCCCTGCCCACAAGAAACTGTAGACCACTTCCTGCTTGAATGTCCTGAGCTGACCGACCTCAGATACACTCTGCTCCCCCCTTAACCTACCATTACCAACACACTATATAGCAGTATTGAACAACTGAAAACAACATGTAAATATGTTTGTCTGGCATTGACTGCAAGAGAGCAAACAGCTCTGCAGACTGGCTAAAAGAAGAGGAAGAAGAATATTTGAAATATATACACGTGTAGGAAAAGAAATCGCAAAATTGAAATATAAGACGATAAAATCACGTGTCTTTAATTTAACCAATGGGAATCGGACTTTACACATACAGTCTACTTTATGTATAGATAAATTCCCAAGCTTATATATCCATGTTCTCGAATCGTTACGCCGTGGCACTGAACATCATAATATTTCAATCTTTGGAAATTTAGTGGCAGCAAAAGTGACTGTATAACTGTTAGTGTGTAAATAATTTTGTAATTATGTACTTACTGAAACTTAGTTCCACACACAATGGACTGTATTATTGTAATATATAACCGAACGTAGTATTAAATAAAAGTTAGTTACGCAGGACAGCGAGTCGTAAGGTTCTTACACTTACACTTGTCAATAATTTTTTCAAATCAAAGCAACAAAACTATTGACAAGTCTTATTGAAGCCTGACCTTTTCAAATGGAAGAGATTGTGAACTTCCGGTGCCATTTCCCGTCTTTTCCCCCAAAAAAAACATGCTTTTGCTGGTGTTTGACAATTGATTTCAACCTCGACGGCCAGTTCTGTTCTTTTAGAAATATACAATGTCTACAAGATTAGTTATGAGGAATCCCTTTTTTAACATCAAAAGTTACAACCAGTAACGCAGCATACAGACATGTTTTGGAGCAAATGAACGAATGGGACCGGAAATGTTTTACACTTCAACCTCTATGCATGCATAATATTTAAGACGTGTCAATACGATTAAAACAGCAACTAATGTTTAAAGGGCAGAAACCTGGGCATCCACTGTTCTTTTATCCCAATCCATAGGCTACAACGATGTTTACTGACGCTATACTTATTGATTTCTGTACGCCGCTACTTTAAGGAGAAGATAATCTCACACACATCAAGTTTTGTTTGGACTAACCAGTGTCTAGACAGAGTTATCGCCAATTAAGAAAATAAATGCTAGATCTGACTGTTTTTATTATTTAAATACTTTGTTAAATTGGCATATTTTTTAGCACATTTTAACAAAGAAATTCGCGCAGCGGTCTGTAGCTCAGAATCGTTTGTCATTGTTTTATTTGGCAACACTAAACGTGACCACAAAAGTCAGACTGGAGAAAAACAACAACTACTACACGAAAAGGCGTGAAGAGGCCTTGAAAGAAATCAAATCATGTTGGTACTTTTAAATTTAGGCGCCAGAAAATAAGAAGGAAAGTTTAAATAAAGAGAGCGCCGCCATATCCTCACCTCCCCTTGCTACGAACCCTTTCCGCAAAAAATAAAAGAAGAATATAAAGAATTTTTTATGAGTTACTGGACTTTTGGAATTTTGAGTTTATGGCATTGTAGGTATTTGTGGCAAAATCCATTTGTTATGAATTCAAAAGTCCTTAAATAGTTTAAAATATATCAACTAACTAAATTATTAGTGATGAAAGGAACACTTTCAGATCCATTTAAGCTCAGCTAGCTGTAGGTCAAGTGAAGCAGCGTTCACGAGTTTCTGTGGCCACGGCCATACAAGGGAATTGTGTGGCCAGCTCAATGTCCAAACCGCCTTTGTTATGGCCAACTATTGTCCGGCACTAATCAGGGCTGGGTGGAGTAAGCGATACCCCCCCCCCAGAACCGGAAACAAATCCCAGCCTTCATCGGGATTCGAGACTTAGACCTTTGGTACGCCAGCTAAATGATATATTGTAAAAAAAAAAGCGTTTTTAAAGACTTTGTCATTACACATGTAATACATTTTTTTTACTGTTAAGTAAACGTATCCCTTTCAAACCAATTAATGTCAAAGGTCTAGTGAAGTAGAGTTTTATTGTTACCATGGTTACAACATACAAAGAGGTTGTGTGGCCAGAACATTGCCCCTAACAGCGTTTACATTTTTCCAAAACCAATGTGAGGTACCCATCAGTACTGGGTAGATTCAAAAGGATACCCTCCAGTACGGAAGGGGGGGGGGGTCGATAATGCAGGCGTTTAACCAGGATTTGTGAACCCCAAGAACTTCGCAAGGGTAGTCCGAACGCGTTGCCGCCTCGACCAGCATTTATAACCTAGCACAACAAATGTTTTTATAATCGATTCCCGGTCTTGGGCGTCCTCAGAAAAGTTTTTAGGTGGAAGAGGGGGGTGGGGTGGGGTGAGGAGGAGGAAAGTCTATAAAATCCCTTATCAGAAGTAACGCGCAAACTACAAGTATTTGATATGCCTATTACCCCCCCCCCCCCTGGCCCCATCCGCAACACATACACAAGCTCTTTCAACTGTACTTCACCAAGAGCCGAATAAATTGACGTAAACTAGACTAGGGACCAAATTGCAGCGAAATTCTATCATCGTGGGAAGGTGTGTTGTGAGCGAGGCAAATACACATAAACTTATTTCCCCAGGTAAGTGTGTGTGTGGGAGGGAGGAGGATGAGGTGCTAACCCTAATTATTGTTGTATTATAGCTAAACAGTGACAAGAGAGGTGGGGGGGGGGGGTGAAGAGAGTTGCTCCGGTTGACCTTCCCTGCGCCCTAAACGCCCCCCCTCCCCCCCACCACCACGTGCGGAAGTCCTGAACTGAAGTGCACGGTCATGAGTGAACAGTTCGTTGTGCAAAACTTGTTAGTTTTACGTTGAATTTTTCGCTTTGTTTTTTTGGTTTGTTTTTGTTTTTAAAGTATTGCATAGGCTTATATATATTTATATAGGGCGTTTGCAATCCCGTGACAAAAAGCATGTGATTTGTGTTTACTTTGAGTAATGGTGTACAATTAAATATGGCCGCTGTATTAATAAAGTTTCATATAGGCTCGAGCTTTTTTAAATGATGTGTTGTGTTTTAAGTCTTATTAAGATTTAAGCTGTATTATGTCTGTTAAATAAAATAGACTATTTTATTATTATCATAGACATAGATCATAGACGATGTGAGCCTAATAGTGACTTGACTAGATAGCCTAATCACCAACAATATCGCTTGACATCGTAGCCTAGCCTACGAAACATTAAAAGTGTAGGCCTATAAAGTGAAATTGAAAGTGTAAATAGGTCTAGCTGGCCCTAGCCTAATCACATTAATCAATTAATCTACAGTACTACTATTTACCTCCTTATTTTTTAGTAGGATAGCCAATATTCAGATGTGAATTTTGCATGATAAAGAAGTACTTCACTTTCACCACGTTACGTTTGTGTTTGTACCTCAAGTGGGTTCTATATTTACACAAATACGTCACTAAATTTACACAAAAAAACTTAAGCTCCGCCTACTGAGAACGCTTTATAGGCCTATATTAAACTTCGCTTAGATGGAATATGGAAAAAATAAAATTATAGAAAGAGGAATATAGGAGAAATGGATAAACCATTATTCGTCAATGAAACAGACACAAAAACACACACACAGTCGACAATACTCAGTACAGATCTAGCAACCTTCCACCATCCACCCCATAAACTTAAAAAAAAAAAACAACAAGAAAAACCCAAAAACAAAACAATTCTTTTTTTTTTCTTTCTCGTAACCCATTTCTTTTTATTCTTTTCGTAGCGTAAAATAAAAAGAAACTTCAATACAAAAAAAAAAACCTGCAACAACCACACACACACAAAGTTTTTTTTGAAAGGATGACAGCTTTAAATCTTTCTTTTTTTTTCTTACTTTGCAAACATTTAAACAAAAAAACTATGACTTTTCAAAGATGAATTTTTTATTTTAAATTAAAAAACAACAACATCTACATTTAAACATTAAGCAAAATAAAAAAAGAAAGAGAGAAATTTGAAATGAAATACTGGAAATGAAAAAATACAAGATTATTTTCGGTGCTATCATTATAATTAAAACGTAATTTTTGTGTGTATAAAGTCCATTTTTTTGTTTGATTTGAAAGAAGCTAGACTACATAATTTCTCTATTTCTTGTTTCCCTTCAGATGATATTTAATTAACTTTCTCACGACAAGAGCAAGTCAAGTCTGCACTCTGTACCGCTCTCTTGAGAAAGGAGGGAAAGAAGGAAAGACAACTCAAAAATAAAAAGGCGGGAGGGAGGCAGCGGATAAATGTTTGGTAAAGTCAAATGCAAGTATAGACTAGTTCTTGCATCTAAAAAAAAACTCAACAAAAAAAAAAACGAAGAAAAAAAACGAGGGAAATTGTTTAACTTTTTTTTTACTGCTGTTTACCCCCCTGGATAGTTACACCCCCCCCCCCTAAAAACTACTACAAAAAATGTCACGTGTTTCATTCCCTTCAGTTATTTTTTTTTACAACCCCCTCGCCAATACATTCAGTTGTGGATAGACCCTTGACCTCGCTCGTGCGTTCCCACGCTCCCTGCACGCGCCAGGCGTTGTTCTAGCTTACATGTACACACACGACCTTGACTTCAATTGACTGGCAGACGCACACACGCTTCATTCCAGCACTAAAACCTTTTTCTTTTCATTTTTTCTTTTCTTCTTGTTCTGTTTTTTTTTTTTTTGGGTGGGGTGTGGTTGGGAGGGGGGGGGGGGGTGATACACATGGACAAAGTGAAAGAATGCCCGGATGCACTAACCTTTCTGCCTCGTGCAGCCGTACAACCCGGAGAGCACGCGCGATTAAAGACTGCTCCGCGATAGAGAGAAAGAAAGTGAAAGGTCAGTGCAGATAGATAGATAGATCGTGGGGGGGGGGGGGGGGGGAAGTATTAGATACAGGACTGCTTTGGTTGCATACACTCTCAAAACTCAAAACACTAATCAACTGCAATGTCCTTGATGCAAAAATGAAAGTAGGAAAAACGGGATTTCCCCATAACAAAAAAAAGCAACCTCAAACCCATATTGTTGTTTGTTTGTCTGTTCTCACTAACGTAATATCTTCCATACTCCCGCGTAAATATAAGCAGACTCATAATATAAAGAGAGTCCCGAAAAAAACCGGGAGGGTGCTGGGAAGGGAAATTGGGTGCCAAAAAGTTTATATTGGGGTTTGCGTGGAGGGGAGGGTGTATGGGCAGGGTCTACTGGCAAAAGCGTTTGGTTGACCTTCTGAAGGTCTTTCGTTTCAAATACTGGTATATGTCGCAATAGGTGCCCTTGTATCCCCCCTCCCTCCCCTAAACATATTATTATTGTGTATGTGGAGTACATTAAAGGGTTTTCCCTGAGTCTTCACTGCTTTGATGGATACCAAGTATTACAAGCCTTGTACGTCACTTACGCGGTTGAGTCATCTAGTCCAAATGGCTAATTGACACAACCGAAAAAAAAAGGGATCTTGACCGTGTTGGTTTATGATTTTGGTAAAAATGGCACCAGTACAAATTTGCCAACTGAAAAAATGGCAAAAGTAAAACTGTTATAAAAAGAAATAAAAATGGCAAAAGTGAAAATGGCAACCGAAAAAAAAACACTATAATCTTCATTACAGTTAATTGTAACGTCTGATATGATCTGCTAACATATGGATGATGATTTCAACACCATTACTTTATATTACATTGGTTTTGACTTTATTTCTGCCCTACATGAAGTACACCATTCAATAATTGCATTGCTTATCGCAGGCCTATAACATTGCATAACATTGCATCTACTTTAGTCTAATTTATCCAATCATTTTTCTGGACAATAGTATAGTAACAAAATGTTAAATATTATATGTTATATTAAATTGTATAATATTCACATCGTGCATTACCCTTCATGTAGCCTACAAGTAGAAATACCACAGTTATAAATATGCATACATAATTATATTATCTTATATATTACAGACGCTTCTTCTATAAAGAATATTATTGTTATACACATAAAAAATCTACGTTATACAATAAAAAGTTATTCTTACAGATTTGCCCTTTTTACGCATGTCATTTTATATCTTTTCGCTTCAACGCAGCCATTCTTACCTTTGCCATTTATTTGTATTGCCATATTTTTGTTTTACTTTGTCATATTTATTGTTTTGTGTTGTTAGCAAAGTGCAAGAATAAATTTAAAAAAAAGGGCGGTAACCCGATCGTCTCTACAAACCCACGTTTCGATTTCCCCCTCTTTTACATCTGAGTTACGCGCAGACACACACACAGACTCACGCGAATACCAACTCACGCACATCCACTCTGAATTCATACGCTTTTTTTCAGATCAGATCAGGTTTATGCAAATAATAATAAAAAAAATAACGAATAAAACACAGCAAGAAATAACGAAAGCAACAAACGGCAGCAACAAGAAATATCCAACAAAGTAACAGACAATGACACACACAACCGTTAAACCAAGCCATTTCAGCTTTTGATGTCTTCTTATTTCCCTTAAATGTCAACAACCAAAAAACAGCTTGGCTTTTAATACATTGCAGCATTCATATAAACAATTTTAATATTAGGCCTGACAGTACATTCTATAATAAAAAATTTTACTGCTGAATTTAAATATCAGATATTTTATTGTTATTAGTTTATATAGCTTAAATTAAATACCGGAGCACCCGCGTTTAAAGACTGCTCCACGAAAGAGTAAGAAAGAAAATGTCAGTGCAGATAGATAGATAGATAGATAGATAGATCGCAGGGGAAAGTATTAGATACAGGACTGCTTGGGTTACATAAACCTTATACCGTAAATACTCGCGTATACGTCGCACTTTTTTTAACGAAAATTTCGACAAAAAGAAGGGGTGCGACTTATACACCCAACACTGTTTTTGAAAAGTTTGAAAAACATCACTACTCTGTCATAAAGTTTCCTACATAACCCGTATAGTTGATTGGAGTTATGTAGAATTACTAGGATATGCGTAGGCCTACATATTACAATTAGAAAACTTTCGTAGGTGTAAATATTACTATCGTTATATAACTGCAAATGAAATCGACAAATATTTTAGGTTTTTCAGACCCCCCCCCCCCCCCCGCTTTTCTTTTGAACTTTTGGACCGATTTTGAATTGCCGAAAGGTAGCGTAAGTTTAAAGGCGGCATTTTTTGGTAGGCTTATTGAACGCAAATTACAGTATGGAAAGAATCGTAAATGTGTGAAAGCCTGTCTAGGCCTATAATGTAGGTATGCCTATAAGCTAAAGATGTGTTTTATTTAGTACTAGGCTTATAGGCTATATCCTACTAATAAAGCAGTGTTGAGCATTCCGATTAAACCGCGCCATGTCTAGGCAATGTTTCCAAAACTTCGATGGGCAGATGGACGCGTGTTATGTCAATAGTGTTTTTTTTTTTTTTCATTAGTTGCATGTAAGATTTGAAAAAAAAAAATACACCTTTTTATTTGTCGGTCGCGCAGACGCACTTGAAATCATTACAAACAATGTTAATGGTAATTAGGACACATGTATAGCGCGTCATAAATGCCGGCGCCTCCCAGTCTCCAGTCTAGGCGACATTGAGTCTAATGACGTAATTCAAAGACTTTTTTTGTGTGTAGTGTTACTATTGGGATTGGAACTTTACTTGAGTAGGGGAAGGAACTTAGATGAAGAAACAGATACCTTACTTCTCGATCTGACTAATGTCTGTAGGCCTATTGATCGGTTGTTTAAAATAAATGAAGCCCTGCCTTTTATTTTATTATGATCGCCTTATGCACGATTAAAACCATTTTTTAAGGAAAGTTTCCAAATTTGGGTGAATATTTAGTAACTTTTATGTTTAAAAGGTATGCATTTTTGAGATATTAAAAGTTAGTGTAACCCGGGAAGTCGGGGTGTGACTTATGCGCGGGTCAATTATAACATATAAGAAAAGAATCTTAAACTAGGGGTGCGACTTATACACCGGTGCGAATTATACGCGAGTATATACGGTAACTCTGATCAACTGCAATGTCTTTGATAGACAATGAAAGTTGGAATAAACGGGATTTCCCCTTTAGAAAACCTATCTAAATAAAATTCTTGTTTGTTTGTCTTTTCTAGCTAACTTAATATCTTCCTTGGTTTTTAATGCATTGCAACATTGATATAAACAACGTTATTATTACAGAACATTTTATAATACAAATTTAACTGTTGAATTTAAAATTATATATTATAGCTTAAAATCAATGCACGGTGAATAATAACGCATAGGCGCAATGGTATTCTGTATAGAAGGAGCATCTGAGAACATAGAAAGATGTATGGTCTTCTGCTGTGACGTAATGGGGGCATTTTCCTATTCAGCTCTTCGGCCTTAAATTCGACCTAGGTCGTGGAAAAGTTTCGTCTATTCGTTAGAACCTAGTTGAGATACTTAAAGTCTGAATGACTCATAGAATGGGCCGTATTGCTGCTGAGAGTTAACACCCTTTTGCAGCAATACGGCCCATTACATTTTCTGAATGTTAAAAAAATGTAAATTTTTAAAATTAAAAAAAAAATGGGATAGATATGAAACAATTATTTTTAAAAAGTGAGGTTTTCTTTTAACTTTTAATGCGTCCGTTTTTCATTCCAGATACAATCATGACGGCTACGGGGAATTTAAAAATCAAAGCAATCGTAAGGAAGAATAACAAAAATATGAACTACATAAGATGGTTTGCGAAATATAAGAAGTGAAATGAGCAATATAATAAATCAGTGATTCCCAAACGGAGGAGCGTGCACCCTATTCCTAGAAGGCCACGCGCAGGGTCGATCAGGGGCATGGCAACAATAAACAACAAAATTATTTTTGGAAGAACGCGCAAACAAAATCCGGGATTTAAAAAAAACAACAACGCTTCATTAAAAAAATAATAATAATAAAATAAACAAACAAGAGGCATAACTCACAGAATATAGATAAAGCAGAGTTACGCTATCTTTATTTGGAATGCAAAATTAAAAAAAAAATATGTGTACCTCGTTTCTAAGATAATCCTAGAATGTCTGTGATTACATTATAAAGATTATGTCCGCTTTATGTTATAAATACTGTGTGTTATGGCTTAATGGAGTCTTACTTTCTTAGTTTTTGTTTTGTTTTGTTTTAAAATTATAATTTTTGTTAACCTATGAACTTTGCTGACGTATTGTTGTTGTTTTTTTTTTAATCCAAGCACACGTTATTTTCTATTCTGAAACTATTTGAAGTCGAGGTTAAACACATTGAAATATGTGTATGGTCTACATTCTGCTAAGCAGCTCGTAAATAAAATGGTTCTCAAATTAATCCATTAATCCCTATGGCGCTACAGCCCATGCAGGGCTTTGGTCTACTCCACCACCTCCTTCCATTCGGGCCTCTCCATGGCTTTCCTCCGCCATGCCCGTACACCAAGTTTTTGCAGATCAGCTTCGAGCCATCTTATTCTTGGTCTGCCCCTAAGCCTCCCCCCCCCCTTTTCGCCTCTGGTGGTGTACAGTTCTGGCTGCTCTGCCTTTTGCCATATTTTCCCAGTACCTTTCCCACCTCAGTCTGCCCTTCTTTCTTTCAGCTACCACCGTTGGATCCTCGTACAGAGCGTAGGCTATAGTTCTTCATTTGTTCGTTCTCAAACTAAGCAACCCAGCAAAAAACGCTTTATGTGTAAATTCTATAGTTCTTCTGTCAAAACTTTACATTTACCAGATAAACTCTACTGCATACATACTGAGTTGGTCTGGTGTGCCGAAATTCATTGGTTCTAGTCGTGATGGAGACTAAGATCCCCCCCCCTCGGATCTGGAAGGTGTCCCTGAGTCTACCCAGCTCTGATGGGTACCTGACCTTAGTTGGGGTAAAGTAAAAGTGGCTGTGCATAGTGCTGGCCACACAATCACCTAGCATGCCGTGGTCACAGAAACTGGTGAACGCTTCTTCACTAGCACTATGAATTGCTCTGAAAGGAATACTTGGTTACTTTCATTTTCCCATTTAGAAACACTAACGCTTAATTAATTAATTTTTCTTTCTGTGCTGTTTTGGGTGAGTTTGTAAATTTAATAGAATATAGCATTATCGGCAACGAGTCTATGTGCCAAATTTCAGCTCAATGGGATGAAGGGAACTGGGTCCAGTGGCGATTTCGGGATTTCACTCCTTGCCACGAAGAAACAAAAAGCGAAGCACCTATATGAGGTATTTTAATTTGATGTGGTCACAAGTCTTAGTAATAAGGGAGGCAACCACAAGGAATAAAAAAAATTCGCGCGCAATGAAGAGTAAACTTTTAAAAACAATGCGTTGCAAAAAGCAACTTGTGACGTTGGTTTTTATTTACCAAGCTATCCAAGTGATCTCCATTGTTTCTGCTTTGGGGGGATCCCGTTAATTCTTAAAGACCAAGTGAAGAGGTTTTTCTCAAAGGAACGAGATTTGGAATAGCCTCATACGGCAGTGACATATCACAAGGGAAATATATAAATAAAAATAGACGCTATAAATCTATATTTAACCATTTTGTTAAAAATAAGAACCGGGAAAAGATTCAAAACATGTGGCAATAGATTCAAAACACGTGACAATATTCATTTTTCCTAGTCGGAATCCTTTATGTTACGTCACTTTCCTATATTGCCGGAAATAAAAACATCTCAAATGGCTACGAGATTTGGAGTAATCATCCGAAAAACACACACATTTAAGTGCATATTTTGAACTAATTACTTAAAATGTATCTTTGATATTTTGTATAAATGTTTTTTTTTAACATTCAGATACTGAATACACTATTTACTATCAAAATCAAATGTTAACTCAATTTTGATAAAAAGCTCTTCACTTGGTCTTTAACAAGAAAACATCTTATAAACTTCTTAGCGAGCATGTTATTGCGATAGGTCTGATTATGTTTGATACAAGCGGGCTGGGAAAAGTATTGGTTGATTAGGTTAGTGAAGCAACGTGCATCATTAAAATAAAATAAAAACTACTATGAGATTGTGTGGCCAGGACATTTCCCTGGTCATCTTTACGTTTAATTTTACTACGAAAGCTTGGGTTAGACTCAGAAACAACCCCAACAGAGCCAGGTGGTAACACATGCGTTTTAACACTTGGAGTTTGAGCCCGCAATAGCGATCCGATAGCGCGCGACGGCTATACCACACCTTTCGGTTTTAAAGAGTAGTATGGGATTAAAAGAAGCCATAATTTCAGGATTATCTTAAAAAATTATCTCCAACAAAGCTGTGGTAATTATTTGAAATAAAATATACATTAAAACAAGACAAAACGCACATCTGTGTATGTGTGTGTGTGGGGGGGGGGGAAGGGCTAATGAATTTTCATGTAGCTGCTTTTCCTTTGAGGGGGAGGGTGTGGGAAGGGATTCTCCGTCCCCTTTCACTCCCCCCCTCCCTCTTCTTTCGGCACCCTGATGCCGCCGCCAAAAGTGATTCTACTATAGAGCTAGTATCTTTGTGTGCTGTATTTTTTTTTATTGCGGGGAGTAGTTTGCCTACGTTAAAAACAAAATGCAAGAGGGGGTGGGTGGGAGTGAGGTAGAGGAGGGCAGCGGCGAAGAGCGTGCGCCCCCATGATAATTGCGAAGGGATGGGTGTGGGGGGGCAGGAGAGGGGTGGCTTATATAGGGTGCAATGTTTTAAACAGCTGTGAAAGATTGGATGGGGAGGACGAAGGCCGGGGGGGGGGGAAGGAAGAGGTGTCAGACTGGAAGAGTGAGCAAGGGGAGGAGGGGGGGAAGGTGTTGAGGCGAGCTCAAGTGGACTTAGCTCCGGAACGGAACTGGCCCTATTGTTTCTCAAGAAGCTGATGAGGTTCAGGACGCGGGTTCCGTTTTTTTTTTCCTTTTTTTTTCTTTTCCCCTTAGGAGGGAGGTGTGTGCCGTGAGGTCAAGTCCACCTGGATAGGGTCAACCAACAAGTAGACGCCCGTTGAAAGGTAGCCAGTAAGTGGCTGCACCATCGATCACGTGCCTTCCATCAACAGCTTTAACCCATCCTTCTAAAAAACTTCCCCCACTACCTTACCCCACCCCACCTCTTTTTTTCTTCTCTCTACTCCCTCGTTTCGTATCTTTGTGTATGTGCACGTGCGTGCGTGTGGGTGCGTGTGTGTTCTTTTCATGTCCATCGAAAATGCCAAGACCATCAGCCTTTCGATTCTGGGGGCATTGCCATTCTCTCTGACCTCCCATCGTTTCCTCTCCGAAGAGAAGCTGATGTCTTCCTGGACATTTAAAAGAGAATGTTACATCAACACGCACACAGACAGAGAGACAGACAATTAGAATAAATAAAAGGCGGTAATTCTAAATCTCTATAAAACAGATATAACAGATTTATTATACAATTTTTAAATACAATTTTTTTTTGCCTGCAGACGGGAGTAGCGAGACCTTTTTTTGTAATTATCTTATCCGGGGGAGATAAGCCATGCCTAAGTTCTCGTTCTTGTATTACTTCCCGGGTTTTTTTTTTACCGCGCATTTAAAATTTAAACTCAAGGGAATCGCGGAAAAAAAAACTCAAGACAAACTAGGCTTTGGACAGCAGTCCATGGAAAAATGGGAAACTGAAACGCTTTAGTTTTTATATGTTGCAGTGTTGTTGTAATTTCGTTCTCAAATGCATTAGTGCTCAAGATTATTTCTAAGACAACGTTGTCTATTGACGAGTCTTAAAAAGGCAAATTGGATGCAAATTCATTTCCGCTATATTTCCTTAAACAATCGTACTATTATCTTTTCGGCATGTTTCTAGTAATTTACTCTATAAGTGTTATTATCACTTTTACATGTTTCAAGTTCATGGATAACTAAGTTCATGGAACTTCCGGTTTCATTTTGTATTGCTTACAATGGCAACCATTACGATTGCAAGCAGAGATGTATGCCTTGTTGCTGCCTTAACATTCACGGATGTTGATAAATTCATTGCACTTTCAACTGCAAGTTCAGGCAGACTACAAATAAACAAAGACTATAAGTATTATTGTGAGGAGTGTGTCATACATATTAAATGTGAGTATGCCAGAAATTATAGCAGAAGGCAGCCATTTTTACTCCCTTTATTTTAAGTTGCATTTTCTGTCTGTCTGTCTGTCTGCAATCTTGGTGCAAAACTTTGCTTCGATTTTTCGACCACTTCCCGTGGTCCGATCGAGCTGAAATTCGGACAGCAGATTTGTGGCGCCTAACAATACATCCTATCAAATTTTCAGTTCAAACGACTTAATAATACTACACTTATGACAATATTCATTTCTTAAAAGGAAAGTATAAGAAATATTTTAATTTCGCCTTAAAATGCATGTGCAACGTTTTATAGTTTTTCGGCGCAAAGCTAGAAAAAAAAATAATTATGCGCTACGATTATTTTTAGAACAATTCATACGGAGTAAGGAGATATTTTTGAGATTTGCAACACAGATATTTTTTCTGTACGTTTCATTTGCAGTAGTCAATCAATTATTTAATTACATGATGGTAAACTTAGTTTGCAAATAAAGGGAGTATAATAAAAAACTTCGTTTTTACGGTTTTTACTCCCTTTATTTTAAGTTGCAATGTCTGCAATCGTCAATCGTCAATGCATGGTGCAAAAATTGGCTTCGATTTTTCGACCACTTCCCGTGGTCCGATCGAGCTGAAATTTGGACAGCAGATTTGGGGCGCCTAACAATACATCCTATCAAATTTTCAGTTAAAACGACTTAATAATACTACACTTATGACAATATTCATTTCTTAAAAGGAAAGTATAAGAAATATTTTGATTTCGCGTTAAAAATGCCTGTGTAACTTTTTATACTTTTTTCGGCGCAAAGCTAGGAAAAAAAATTATGCGCTCAGATTATTTTTAGAACAATTGAATTGAATTGTCAATTCATACTGAGTAAGGAGATATTTTTGAGATTTGCGACACAGATATTTTTCTGTACGTTTCATTTCCAGTAGTCAATCAATTATTTAATTACATGATGGTAAGATTAGTTTGCAAATAAAGGGAGTATAATGAAAACTTCGTTTTTATGGTTTTCTTGTCTTGTTACTCCCTTATAGGACGCAATAATCTTCTTTATAGAAGGAGCGTCTGTAATGTATAAGATAAGATTTTAAGTTGCAATTTCTGACTGGATGGTTGAAATCATCGTGCAAGAATTGGCTTCGATTTTTCAACCACTTCCCAAGGTCCAATCGAGCTGAAATTTGGACAACAGACTTGCCCTGACTAACAATACATTCTATCAAATTTTCAGTTAGAACAACTTAATAATACTACACTTATGACAATATTCATTTCTTAAAAGGAAAGTATAAGAAAAATTTAGGTTTCACTTTAAAAATGCCTGTGCAACTTTTTATAGTTTTTCGGCCCCAAGCTAGAAAAAAAAAATTATGCGCTAAGAATAGGTTCGGAAGTGAAGTTGCATCCAAAACTTATGCATGCATAAGATTTAAGACTGGTCAATTATTGAAATGCTTCTTTTGTACAACAATCACATAGCTGGAATTTACTTTATATATGAAAGAATCTTTAATGAAAAAAAAAAATAATCGAAAACTGTATTACTTGTCACAGCTTAGGATAGAATCTAATTCTAGCTGGGTGTTTTTTTTTTTTTTATGTTGTTGTTGATGCAATTACGTGCATTGTTAGTAAGGCCTAATTTTTAATGAATAAGTTTGTTTGTACTGATAACTTTTACTGACAATATTTATTGATTTGTTTTTACTGTTCGATGTTATTCGTTGCTATCTCCCCCCCCCCCTTCTCACAAATCCAGTTTTATTCTATTCTATTCTTGAATTAAATCACACATATTGCACTGTATTGCCTCTTCAATCTCCTCGCTAACTAAATTAGATCATTTTCAAATTGACCCCTAGTTGTTTGATAAGAAACGGGAAGTCAAATTTGGAATGGGAGGGGGGGGGGGTGACATAAGGTTGAGGTTAAAGAAAAACAACTTCTATAATTAGAACATTTTCTGGTAATGGCGCGTTGTCGAATCCCCCCCCCCCACCCCTTTTATTCCCCTCTCCCCACCCTCACGCCATATTTCCCCTTTTATTATTATCTTTTTTCTAGAGTTTCTTTTCTGTCTTTCTCTCAACCTCTCTGCCTCTTCTTCTTTGTTCATCTCTCACTCACTCACTCTCATCTTTCCTCCTTCCCCTTACTCTCCCTCTCTCCATTCGCCCTATCTCTCTCTCTCTCTCTCTCTCTTTCCATAACTCCCACTCTCCACTCTCTCTATACCCAACTTCTCTTTCTCCACACCTCTCGCATTCTCTTTACATCTCCCTATCTCTCCCTCATTCCTCCCTCCATTTATCTCTCCCCCCCCCCCCCCCCCCCCAGGTACCTCTTCCAAATTGTGAGCAAGAAGCGAGTGACGCTAAGTGAGAGTGGCTTCAACATAGACTACATCGAGCAGTAATTAGACTATCTATGTCAGTGAGGTTTGCTCGCTTTCTTTCTACAGCCTTCATTTTGTTGGACTTGCAACGACATTTAAAACTATACTAGGCCTATAACTTCTTGAGCATATCTGATTATCCCTGTCTGTGTGTCTCTGTCTGTCTATCTGTCTTTTTCTCTGTATATATGTATGTAGGCTATGTATGTATATATATATATATATATATATATTTTGGCCTATATATATATATATATATATATATATGATTTGTTCTCAGGTCTGAAGGGTGTCTCTGAGCCTACCCAGCTTTGATGGGAACCTGACTTTAGTTGGGGTAGTGTAAAGGCGGCAAAATTGTGCTGGCAACACAATCGGGATTATGATTGGTTATCATGTAAAAAATAATGACTTTTAACTTCCGGTTGGGACGTGTCGGTGCAGTTATAACTTAACTGCATTACACTGACCTAGAAATTAATGTTTTCATTCAATGGGCCGTATTGCTGCTGAGAGTTAACACCCTTGCCCATTTTACAATTACGGTATATAAGATTGACTTGTATAAGGGGCAAGGGTGTTAAATCTCAGCAGCAATCTTTACAATTACGTTATATAAGATTGACGTGTATAAGGGGCAAGGGTGTTAACTCTCAGCAGCAATACGGCCCATTCACTTTTTTCTTTTTCTGAACTTTGATGTTTGCTTTGCCCCCAGCGGAAGTCAAATTCTTTTCTCCACGGCCATTGGAGAGTGTGCGATCTAGTTCTTCTACTTCAGTGGTTTACCTCCCTTTTACCTTTAATGTCTCTTTTATTTTATATTACTCGTGTTTATCAATGCATAAACGTCCGTCAGCTAGATCACAGTCTGACTAATAACATTATGTTTATACAATCATTTTTTTTTTAAATATTCAGACTAACACTGTCGAAGAAAGGAGAAAATAAAATAATCTTGTTTACCAAATTTTGATATTGGAATAAATTAGCAAAGCAAATTCATCTATGAAGCAATGCAACATTTTTACGACAATCCATAAACAGTTTTCGAAAATGCAACCGAAACTAAGACACGTGTGCAAAACTTAGTTTTTTTTAATTAAGGCATTTTATTTTATACAAAAACACAAATGCTCGGCAATGTAAAAACGGAACAAAACAAAAGAGTGAATATAACCCTTACAGTCCCGGGCGCGTATCTAGCGGAACTGAAGGCAGCATAGATAGAAGTAGGTCGGTACGGGAAGGGTTAATTGGAACATTAAAGCAGAATTGTATACCAGGCGGGGAAAAACAACAAACATTTTATCTTTTAAAAAGAATCAACCATTGTATAGATAGAAAGATTGACGGTTCGATAGTCAGACAGCCATGGGAAGGAGACATAGTATCTTAGATTGATAAACTGATAAATTGAAAGATAGATTAAAATATAGATTGATAGATAGTTTAATAGATTGATAACTATATTACTATATTGCCTGATTGGAAGTGATACATATTAAAAGATATATAGTTTGATGAAATAATAAGAAGAAATTGACGGATGGACTAAGAGATTGTTTTAATGATTGGTAGATTGATAAATATGTAGGTTTATAGACATATTATTTAATGGATAAAATGTTAGAATGTTTTAATTGCTATATCGATATATTGACATATTGAGAGATAGGTAGCTTGGAAGATTAATAGACTGATCAATTAAATAATTGAACAATTGTTATATATATACATATTTAACATATATATATACATATATACATATACATATATATAATAGATAGTTGATACATAAATTGTTTGATAGATTGATAGAGTTATTGATTGATAGAATGATTTATAAATTGAAATATTGATAAGTGGATATATACATATAAGCTTATAGCTTGTTTGGTTGATTGATTGACTATCAATTTGATTATACATAAGTAGAAAATAATTATATGTCTTGATTGATAGATGGATTCTTATATTTATATTGATTGATAAATTGATATATAAATTGATAAATAGATAGATGGCTTTACAGGTAAATGGATAGATCTATTTCTTTGATTGATACATAGGTAGAGACATAAATAGATTTATTAATAGATAGATTGAGAGACACTAACAATAAATGTCAACTCTAATGATTCTAAATGTATCAAACACGCATATAAAAATAGTACAATAAATATAATTAACTTTGGCTTTGTTATGGGGCAAATCGGCAATATCAATACTCTGTTTGGCCAGCACTAAAAAAAAACATCTGTTATTTCAGCTTTAAAAAAAACCTGACTACTGCATCTGACATGCCACGTACCTTATCCGTTTCCCGGGGCAACCTTTTCCCCCTTAGTCATCTGAGGTGGCTTGTGGGATTTCTACGGCTTATCACCAGGGGCATCCACACGTGGAGGGAGACACCGGGTCACAGATCCCCCCAAACCTAATTAAATGGACGCTCTTGATTCTTTCTCACACGGTCATACACCCACTCACCCCTCCCCCACCCCACACCCTGATCTCTTCAAAAAAAAAATTAAAGTCATTTTTTTAAATCTCTTTTTTTTATGACTTTACTTTTGAGAAAAATCTGGCAAATTTTTCTACGTCTGCTACTAATTGATGTTTCCGCAGACGTCGCACGAACGTCAAAATGAGCAGACAACACGCATGAGAAGAAGGAAAATAAAAGTTGACTTGACGCTTTGTACTTTGTACACACGAATGGCTAGCTAGCTAGGATTGTAGCAGATAAAAAAAAATTAAATGTTACAAAAGAAAGAAAAACTCATTAGGCTAACAAAATATGCAGTGTCAATTATTGATTATTGTCAACACAGTGATGAAGCTATGATTATTTCAGGTTTTGACAAAGTGTCAAACTATAAACATTCGAATATTTTTTTTAAACAACAGAAACAATCATTCGGTATTGGTATTTCAAATCATCAATTATTCATATGTGAGTTTTTCTGTTCTGTTGGCTAAAATTTATGTTGTTGATATTTTGTTTGTTGTTCGTTTTTTTTTTTGTTGTTGTATGTTTTTGGGGGGAGGGGTGTCTTTCCCTAAAAAAATAAGGTATGTTACTTCTTTTATAATTGCGTCATTTGACAACTTTAAATCAAATGTGCTCAAAGCTGTATTTTTTCTTAAGTTTTGTTTTTTAAGGTTTTTATTTTTGGTGGCCATGTAACGCAATCTATAATATTATGGGGTATAGGCCAGGGGTCGGCAACCGACGGAACGCGTGACAAACTTGACACGCTGAATCGATTTTCATTGGTACGCGAAACACGCCTAAAAATGCAATTCGTATCTCTTCTACAAGAAATGGAGTTCTAAAGCGGGATGACTTTTAGGTTGTTGGCGCGCTGAACGAATTAGAAATCCCACTTTGGCACACTATTATCATAAGGTTGTAGACCCTTGGGTATAGATTCTAGATTTATCTAACACCCTAGTACATCCCTTTAATGAATTTCTACTTTCAGGCCATCAGCCACATTGTCATCGGTTCATTCCTGTTTCCATCTTTATATGGAGCGGGGAAGAGCAATTTTATGTGATAAATTACTTTTCAAAAACATAAAATCCAGTGAGAACATTCAAATACACACACTAACGTTTAAAGTACTCGCTATTGTTATTTTTACTGTATTTTTATTTTCGGAAAATTGTATCCTTTTATAGCCTTTGTAGGAATACATTAAAAAATATATAATACTACATTCAAATGTAAATATAAGTTAAGCCTCATTGATCATTCATAAAGACATAAAAGCAAACAGATGCAAGCCTTTCAGAAGTTTGTCAGTTGGAGATTTTCATACAATGGCTGTTGATAGATTTTTTTCTGAACAGATCTATTTTCTCCGTAGACTATAGATATAGCTTTTTTTTAATAGATACAACTTTACAAATCCTCAGAAGGACATAAATATAAAATAAGCATGTCTAATTCTTATCTATGCAATAACTAATTCATATAAATAACACTTCATATTATCTATGCAAGGACTTATTCATATACATATCTTTTCTTATTTCCTAAAGCTTGGACTAAGGCTTAGAGATTATTTGTGTAAGAATTGTATCCATAATTAATTTAGAGTTGTTCTTTTTGATATAAATATTATGACTTAGAGATTATTTGTGTAAGAATTGTATCCATAATTCATTTAGAGTTGTTCTTTTCTATATAGACTAGATCTAAATATTATAACTTAAAGATTATTTGTGTAAGAACTGTATCCATAATTCATTTAGAGTTGTTCTTTTTTATATAAATATTAATGACTTAGAGATTATCTGGGTACACCTATAATATGTGTTCTTGTAGTCTCTTTGCTTACATATTAAACATTTCTAGTACGCATTTTCCCTTTGCATTCTGAATACTCCGGGGGAAATCCATTCCAACACTTTCTGGACTAAAATCTTGACAAGGCACGCAGAGGTGTAGCTTGTTATTTTTGCAGTGTTAAAAAAAAGCTATTTATTATAGACCAGTGCACTTTAATGTAATTATTGTAAATAATTTCAAGCATTACATTTTTTTTAGACGATCATCAAGTGGCTTAGTGTATTATTCTATAGTGAACCAGGCTCTAGACCAGGTGTCGGGAACCTTTTTGTCTGGGAGAGCCATGGACAACACACAATTTGAAAAGTAATTCTGTGAGAGCCATACATTATGTTTAAAACTAAAAATTCAAGTAAATGTGTGTATTTTGTGTAATTTCAACACTAAAAGTACACTAATTATGTCTCTGAATTCTTTTTAATAACGCTGTTATGCTGTTACTAATCAATAATGAGTATTTCTAACCATTAATGCGACTTCTGGTGTTGCAATGCAATTAATATGTAGATCAAAGGAGTATAAAGAAACATTTTTGTTATAATCGAACATTTGTCTGCGAGCCAGATGCAGCCATCAATAGCGCCACATCTGGCTCGCGAGCCATAGGTTGCCGACCCCTGCGCTAGACGAAAGACAGTCGACCTGGCCATAACATAGAAAAAGTAAAACTTTTTACGTCACAATAATGATTTAGCATCTTGTGTTAGACGCACGCGGAAGACCCCCCTAAAATTCAAGTCTCGTCTACAAGATAAGAAGATGATGACTGTTGGCACGCAGAATGAATGGGAAATCCTACTTTGGAACACAATTGTCAAAAGGTTGCCCAGTACTAAAGAGTACTGAGAACTGTTTGAGGGTTGAGCTAAATGCCAGCATAATAACGATTAAAAAAATTTGAAGACAGTGAGGAAAATTTGTCGGAAAAAAAAGTGATTTGCATTTGCAAGTGGGTAACTCGTGTATATATTTTATATATTGTAGGTGTTGTCATTGATGAGAAGAAAAGCACATTTTGAAAAGGCGCCTTTTATAAAAGCCTTTCTCACTTCTTGGCTTCCGTGTTACATTTTAACCGTTGGATCTGTCTGAAGCAGGCGCCAGATAAGTTTGACTACTTCATAAAATCAACAGACTTTTGTATCAAAAGTTATAGAAGAAAGAGAAGAGAAAAAATAATTTTTTTTTATGAAGTCCCAGATTTTTTGTTTCGTTTGTTGTTGTTGCAGTGTTTTTGAAAAGTTTGCAAACTCTGTTCTTTGCTTGGCTTTAACTGTGCAAATATTTCCCGCCACGATATTCTCTCTGCCCCGGCGTGTTGACCGTTTTTGTTTTCTTAATCTCGAGGGGCAGACGCTAAAAATTATGTCTCTGTGACCAGGGCGCGCTGTTGTCTTAAACTGACCAAACAAGTAAAAAAATATTTTTTTGAAACACAAAGAGGAGGAAGGGGAGGTCCGATTGTTGAACTTGTCGTTTTACATCGACAAGGTCGTAGTGAGTGAAAGTTTAAAAAAAAAAAAAAATACAAGAAAGAAAGAAGAAAAAAAATTCAAATACCTGGACGGTTAACTGTAGCTCGCGATTGGATATGTGGAGTGAGGGGGAGGAGCTGATGGGGAGAAGGGAATAGGGGGGGGGGGGGGGCTTGCGATGGAGGAAGGTTTGGGGATGAGTGGCAGGAGTTTGATGCTGGAGAGTGGACACACAAAAAAAGAAAGAGGAGTAAAGAAGAGTGTGGGGATGGGGAGGGATAGTTCTTTTATTTTTTTTAATTTTTTTTTTTATTCAATGTTACAAGAGTTTGGCAGTACAAGCTACCAGAAATACATGCCATCAGCAACTCCAGGTCTCATTTTGAATGTTGGGTTTGAACTAAAAGTGTCAATATTTGTAGCAGACAAAATTTAGACTCACCGGTAAAAGGAGAAATAAAAGAAAAAAGAAAAAAAAAGGCTCAGAACGCAATTGAAAAAAACAAACAAATATCGGGCCTACAACATTGATAATAAAGGACTGGCTCATAAAAGTTGAAAAAGATTACAGTTTTCTTGTTCTCCAGATCAGTATATCCAAAGTAAATTTATATTTATGAAGTTTTTTTCTTTCCAAGTTGGTTGAATTAAAATAATGAATCTACTTAATAAAAAAATGCGAAGTGAATTTTTTTTTTTTAAAGAGGTTGTCAAGGAAAACAAAGCGGTGTCGGTCACGTGTTAGAATCACTACGCGGTTAAATTATAGACTTTTTTTTTTCCTATTCCCCATAGCGTCTGCCATGGCACGCGATGGTTCAAATGTAAGTGTAGGGATGGTGCAAACGTGTCTCTTGAGACGAATGTTTCCAATAATTCTACTCTGGTGGTGGCTCTGTACTAACTCTGTAGCCGTGTAAATAGCTTCTCAAACAAAAAAAAAAAAAAAAAAAAAAAAAAAAGAAAGAAAAAAAAAGCGCAACTATTTTTTTTTAATGACTTCTGCGCGCCTAGCTTTTTGCTTCCACTTAGAACTGGTCAAAACTTGAAATCTCCTGCGACTTGTACTGTCTGATGGCGCAATTGACCAAAAATTAAAATAAAAAATAAAAAAAAACAACACTTGAGCACTCTACCGGTAAATTTCTAGCTACGTATGTCAGTGTAGTTTAACAAGGAACCGAAGAGTGTTTGTGTGTGTGGGGGGGGGGGGGGAGAGAATGCATAGTCAAAGTATCCCCTAGTACCCCCGCCCTTCCCCTCCCCGCCCGGTCAGACCAATTTGATCTATAGGGCCTGTGAATCACAGTTCCACACGTATTCCAGGAGCATGGATACCGGTACAATTTGGTTTTCTAAAAAAATTGTTTCTGATTACATTTCTTTCAACAGTATACGTTTAAAATTTATGCTGCGAGTAAAGTTAATGCTAAAAATATTTCTATAGTTGGGCGGCAGTTGGGGAGGAGGGGGGAGGTAGCAAATCTAATAAACGTTAAAATGAATTTTTTTTAAATAAAACTATAAAAAAAAAAATTATTGCGGTAGAGCAATGAAAATTTTTGGGTCAAAGTGAATTAAACATTGGTGGCAATCTCGTGTAAATTTGGGGTAAATGAATATCAAGGTTAGGGTAAACTCATTAAAACCTTTTGGAGTTAAACTAAATAAAGATTGGTGTAAACTAATACTGAAGACATGGGGAAAGTCAATGTGTGGTGTGTGTGTGTGTGTGTGTGTGTGTGTGTGTGTGTGTGTGTGTGTGTGTGTGTGTGTTAGTGTGTGTTGATAGAAGTGTGTGGAAGATAATTTGATTTTGGTAAATAATTCTTTGTTTAAGAATGGAGGGAGGGGGGGGGGTTGTAATTGATGTGTATATTCGTACGCGTTCTCCATCCATCAAAGAAAATAAAAAGCAAAGTATCTAATCCACCTTTCCAATCCACATTTCCAATCCATCTTTCCATATTCAGGGCCGAGGATTCTCATTCCGTTTAAACCGGACAATGTTTCCATTTTAATACATAAAACCATAAACCCCAAAGTGAAAGCACCGGGCACTGACTAGTTTTGGAAAAAAAAAATTAGCGAATCGGCGATTTTGGGGTTATCAAGTAATAATGGAATAAATTGAAACAAGTTTGAATAAGCTCTATACGTAGCCCCAGCTTACTGATAAATACAAAAATAAACATTATTAATTTCGATTCCTGCCCAGGGCGCTATTTACCCTAGTTACGACACTGGTACCAGAGATATGCAACATCTTTGATCGTTGCGCCAGTACGAAATCTCATATAATATCTAAATAATAATAATGATAATGTTTTTGTTATTTAGCGCTTCTATCTATCCTTTCTATTTTAGCATGCTCAGTGAAATAGGCCACACATTATGAAAAATATTATTTACATTCATTAATACAATGAATTTTTGTATACAAATAAACAACCAAAGCCGTTTGAAGCTTTGTGGGGCCCACACTAAAAGGCTTTTGCGGACCGCTGGCCACAACGCATCTGTTGCACAGCCCCCCCCCCCTGTTTTTGTAGAGAGCCGTGGCTCACGATTTCAAGGGAGAGCACTGCCCTCGAAAAACCTAAAACCTTTTCAAATCAGAAGGCAGACGATAGCTAGACCAGACGACTTCATCATTTCAAACCTTAATTGATTTCTTTCTTTGTCCATCTTTGTTTTCTCATTTGTGCGTGTATGCGCGCGCGCTTTCTATATACCCCCCCCCCCCTTTCCCCCTTTATCGGCTTCAGCCATCACAAAGAGCCGGGGCCGACCCCCACTGGTCTGTTCGACCCCACTGGTCTGTTCGACCCTGGCTGGTGTAGGTCTCTACCTGCCCACGGTGATGCGTGGGGGTCAGCCCTGCTTGATCTGGTCAACTTGTTGTTGTTAAAAGTTCCGACTTCCCCACATGTGGAGGTGTTTGATATTTTATCGCAGCACCTGTCTGGCACTGTGCTGTTTTAGCCTGATTTGTGTGTGTGTGCGCGTGTGCGTGTGTCTGTGGCCCCAAAAGATGGGGAGTCGGTGGGGGGGGGGGTGTAGATGTCAAACAATCAATTCTTGCCCCCAACTATGCCCCTCCTAAAAATCTTTTCTGAGACTCATCCCCGGTTTTGTGTGTGTGTGTGTGTTGGTCTGTTACCATTTCACTCCCAGGCGTCAATATAGTCTAAATGTCTGTATGTGTTTGTATGTGTGTATTTTGGTAGGTGCGTGTGTAGGCCTATGTGTGCATATATGTGTGAACAGCTGCACAACGATAATATTTAACAATATAGTCTAAATGTCTGTATGTGTTTGTATGTGTGTATTTTGGTAGATGTGTGTGTAGGCCTATGTGTGCATATATGTGTGAACAGCTGCACAACGATAATATTTAACAAAAGTAGCCAGAAACAAAACAAAAATTGTAGGCTAAAATAAATTATAATTATAATGTGTATGAATGCACACCAAGACAGACTTCAGTAGTTTAGAACTAATTTAGTTTCAGTAGAACAAGGGTATGTTCAATGTACAGACTGTAGACTTACAAGTCACCCATGAGAGTTATTGTACAGACTGTAGAACTGTCTACTCTAGATTAAAGAAGTTTGCATCGAACGACAAACTATAAATGTTAACATTGTATAAGGCCAACATTTAAAAACAATTATAATATTCTTTTAACTGTATTAGTTCTTTAAGTTACTATGAGTCATACAAAGAGTTCCATTGGTATTTATACATAATGTCGACATCTTGTTTTACAATCATACTCGCGCGTTTCCGGTACGAGTCTAGTCTTGCATTTTGTTTAGGGGTTTTAAATGATATTAAGTACCTGGTTTTTATGTTTTTTTCATGTAACCCATTCTATTATGCCAGAATGTCACTTGGAAGAAAGATAACTTATATGCATTTGTTCTCGCATAAGGGATTTTGAACGTGTTTTTATACTTGTGTTTGTCTGGGCATTGCAACAGGTTGTTATTGGTCTGTATTTCTAAATTAGAGTTTAATGCCTTATGCATTATTACTACTTTACTCGTTTCCCTTCTGTCCTCTAGTGTTTCTAGGTTTAGTGATTTGAACTATTTGTGTTACTCTTGTCAGTTGTGAATATTCGACAGTATAATGAACCTCGCAGCTCTTTTCTGAATAGAAGTTTGTCTTTACCGATATGTGCTCCCACGGAGACGCCCCCACTCCTCCCTGCCTTCCTTACAGAAGATAAGGAACATATGCTTCAGGGCTGCCTTTTTCTTACACCAATTAACCAGAAAAAAAAAAAAAAATACAGCAAACTTGACTTGAGAGCCCACAGAATCGTTAACTACAACACAGGCTAGTCGAGTAACAAAGCAAGAAAAATCATTATTTGAAATCATCCAAGCATCCAATCATAAAAGATCAAGATTGATTGTCTTTCATAAATAAAACAAAAAGGTATTAAACTAGAAATAAAATGTTAGAAAACAATTTTTATTTCTCTGTGTTCTTTAAACCTTTAGAGTTTAGAGAGAACGTTCCTGCAAGTGTTCTGTCCTGCTTTAGTTGACTAGCAGCAGACGTGTCACCGTGATCTTTGGGGTGTGCCAATTAAGCCGTGGATAATCGACTATCGATCGTACCTGCTTCTTGCTGATTTGCTAATCGGTGATCGACCCTCTCAGCACACAGTATCGATTACCCATAATGGACCCACTTATTCCTGTCACCTGAAATAGACCGTCCGTTTCCGGTCTGGTGTATTGGATTGTTACATGGCTTTCGTGTGGATGAGAAATATGGCATCTCTTACAGAAGCAATGTTTTTGAATTATACATTCAACACCATTTTTCAGGGAATGTGTGTGTATGTGTGTGTATGTGTCTGGGGGTTCATGATGATATTCCAGAATTGTATAGATTCGCCATTCTCAGCATTTTCAAAGTTTAGGTCTCTTTAAATAATAAAGGCTGTCTACGTGTTAGGCCTATGTGTATTATTATGGAAAACTAAAGCATAAAGGACAACACTGGTCGAGAAAACTGGAGAACTGGCAGACGTAGGATAAGAAAACTGGAGAATTAAAAAACATTGGTTGAAAAAAAAACGGAGAATAAAAAAAAATTACTGATTTAGATACACATTAATGTGAAGGCTACTCTTTCTTCACGAGTGAACAAACCAGGAAAAAACAGTAACTTAACAACTTTTAAGAACACTAATAGAAATGCAAGACTAGACTCAAACCACGGATGTGCGTAGGACGCAATAATCTTCGTTATAGAAGGAGCAGCAGCGTATTTAGGCATGTTATGGAACAGGGGCCCGCACACAAAAGGGACCCCCACACATTCCAAAATAAATTGTTTAGTCTTTTATTTTTGTCAATTAGAGTAGTGGTGTTGTGGACGCGCACAATGAACAAATACTGTGAATAAGAAATCATATTTGATTGTTAATTGACACTGGCAGGGTCGAGTCCATGAGGGGGCCCCGACATAAATTTGGCCCGTGGGAACAGGGCCCCCACAATCCTAAATACGACCCTTAGAAGGAGCATCTGTATTGTATAAGATAAGATAAAGTTACTGACCTATCAAATTATAACCTTTAAGCGCTAATACATTATAGAAATTAAACTCCTAATGACAAGCGAATAACGTCTATGTAATATTTATTCTTTACGTTAGGTTGTGACATGGCCAGGGTGAAGGAATCTTTATTGTCCATGTTCACTAAATGTTATGGTCAATAAACAGATAATCAAGCAGTGAGTGGGTGGGTGGGAGGGTCAATGAACAAATATAACCCATTGATAATAAATCTTGTAAATATTAGACACTGTTGTTTTGCTTCCAAGCAACAGCCAATAGGGTAGTCAATCTGTGTTTAGAAGTTCATTTTAAGGACAATAGATTGACATTTTGTTTTGTTTTGTTTTTTATGTTCGAAGTATTCACAGAAGTTTAGAGAGTTCTAAAATTTTTATTTTACCTCCAACGCAATTACGGGCAGTGACCTAGTCTTTAAAAAATTGGCCTATATTTTTTGTTGTTCTATTAATCGAATATTGAACACAAACAAATACCGCTATGAAACACATAGAGCCAAAGAAGGTTTGTTAATATCTATATATATCTATCTATCTGTCTATCTATCTGTCTATCTATCTATCTGTCTATCTATCTATCTATCTATCTATCTATCTATCTATCTATCTATCTATCTATCTATCTATCTATCTATCTATCTATCTATCTATCTATCTATCTATCTATCTATCTATCTATCTATCTATCTATCTATCTATCTATCTATCTATCTGTCTGTCTGTCTGTCTATCTGTCTGTCTATCTATCTATCTATCTATCTATCTATCTATATATCTATCTATCTATCTATCTGTCTATCTATCTATCTATCTATCTATCTATCTATCTGTCTGTCTATCTATCTATCTATCTATCTATCTATTTATAAACATACCTGACAACGCCCAAACATATTGCCTACACATACATTAACACAGAAATCACGATAAACTTCGAGAACATTAGCAAACAGTGCCGGCCCCATGGTTACCGGCGCCCTGGGCTTGATCAGCGTCTACCCCGCTCCCCCAAGAGTTCATCGGCGCCTTCAGGGCTCCTAAGCACTAATGATTTGACATCTGAGCATATTTGCGTGTTGTTCAAAGGCACTCACTCTCGTTCCCTCCCTCGTTCTCCCCCCCCCCTCTCTCTCTTTCTCTTTTTCTTATTTTAAATATGTCATATTGTTATTTTTATTGAACAAAAATTAATTATGTATATCTTTTTGCTTTTTTTGGAAGAGCATTGGTGACGCCCTTAACACGTGGTGCTCTGCACAAGTAACCGTGTTGCCTGTACCTTTAGCATGACACAGACATGCAATAACACACACTAACAAGTACTCATACAAGAACACGCGTTTGGATTACTACACAAACACACACATAATCATACACACATATAATCATACACACATTAAAACACGCACACACACACATGCACGTATAAATAAACACAGGAATCCCCCTTTAGATTTTAGAGCATTGAATCTCCACACACACACACACACTCGCACTTTCACACTTAGATACATGCATACACAAATATACACACAACTAACACGCGAACTCACATACGTTCAGTATAAACACAATACAAAATGTGTGTGTGTGTGTGTGTAGGAAAAAAAGGTAAAGTAATCGCGTCGGACCAAATTGATCCTCAGGGCCGGTTTCCGTGGCTACGGTATACTAGGTGATTGTGTGGCCAGCACTATGTCAAATACAAAACACTGTCGCTATGATAGGCCTACGTTATAGGAACGCTCTATTCTTTTCTAATTTTTTCCCTCTCAGCTATTAAAACACCACGCCCGATGGTTATATCCTTTACAAACAGAATTTCTTTTTTTAAAGTTATTTCTCTTCATTTCTTCTTTCTTTTAAATTATGTGGGTACTTTTTTTTTAATTTTTTTTTTTTATTTTTTTTAATTTTTTTTTTTTTTTTTTTTTTTTTTTTTTTTTGCGAAGTTCATGTAACCATGTTTTCGATCACTACACGTATACGGCCGAGAAGGAGAAAGCCAGCGCGCTTTAAGTCACATTAGTACTTTTCGGTGAGTACACCAGACTTGAACCCCACCCTTTTTGGAGAATGCGAGCCCTTTTGGGGCTCGGAGAACTACGATAACTCTGTTGTGTCCAGGCACCACTGATACATAACTATAAAAGTTAGGCACAAATGGTTGGCCTTTCCTGTCCACTCTAAGTTCCTGCTAATGACCTGGTATCCACTAGAGCAGAGGTCGGCAACCTGAGGCACGCGTGCCAAACTTTGCACGCAGAGCGATTTTCAATGGCACGCGAGAGACCTCCAAGAGGTGTTTTATTATTGATGAAAACAAAAGCAACTATATTTTCCAGTAATATTTATATTGAGTAAAATCAATTTCACAACATTTAACTATATGTACTTCCCTTTGCAAAGGCATATATTAAGATAGATAGTTGGGCTTTTCCAGAAGCGGAATTCAAGACTTTCAGATTTGTTCATACCTAATCAAGCATAACTGGCTTTATCTTACTACGACCTTCTTAGATGTAGATAATTTTTTTTTAAAGCGTAGGGATATTTGCGTTCTTATAACGTAGCCAGTTGAATTTTAAACCTTTAATGAAATGGGTAACGAAATGTGCCAAATTGTTTAAGAGATAAACTCTTTAAGGTTGAATGGACAAATAATTAATGCAGGAAATGTTTACTTACAACTGTTTAACGTATATTAATTTTATACCTCTAATAATTAAATCTTGTAATGAATACCAAAACGCTAGTTTATGTAAAGAAATAATAATTAGTCAGTAATATTTGTTATATTGCAAAACATAACTTGTTTGGCATCACAATTGAATCAAATTTAGAATCTAAAATAAAAGGGAGATAATTAGCTACTTTTATTTCTGCTAATTTCTAATATTATGTTTTTTTAATTTGTATTTTATAAAAGACTAAATGGTCTACAACTTATAACTTTAAAATGACCAAACTGTCAAAAAGTAGTTGAAAATTATATAAATATTATATGACTAATATAGTATATGCACATTTTTTGAACATTACATGAACTACTTAGTTTGTACGATTACTTTGTATCAATTCCGCTGAATTACAATTCGGTTGCAGAACTGTTGTCTTTTGACTTGAATAAATTAAAGAACATCTCAGTCAAACTGAGAAAAAAAGTATTATAATCAATATTAGCAGTTGATAGATACTAGATACGTATCTTGACAACTAAACGATAACCTTTACAAAATAGTTACCATAAATGTGAAATTTCGGTATTATAATTTTGTATTTGGTATAGCTCTAAATGCTAATAAACAGGATGATAATCACATACAGATAAATTTTTTAAAAATTAAATTAAAACGTTTTAACTATTCTTTCCATTGAGTTCCTTTGCTTTTGGCCTTTGTCTAGCTACGGATTTAAATTACTTACGTGTCTTATAAGAAAACAAGTATAATAAAGCAGGTTGACTTTTAGACTGTTGGCACGCTGAAGGATTTAGAAATCCTAGCTTGGCACACCATTAGCAAAAGATTGCTGACCCCTGCACTAGAGTGTGACCTTCACTTCGTATCAAATTAAATTAAACTAAAATTAACTAAATCTAACAAGGGTCATTAATCATATTGTAACAAATGAAATTGTTGAAATGCAATTTTGATTTTTAAAAAAAAATTAGAAACAGTATAAATTGTGCTTCATGGCTTGTTCAAATTATTAAATTATTTTTCTCGAAAAGGTCTTTTTTTTTTCGCTACGCTACGCTACATGAGACAATTTCAAACTCTCAGAACACCTTCTGTCGGTGTACTACGGCTGCGAAGAAGAGTAGTGGTCAAACGTTAGCATTTTATCTTTTGGCATTTTGAGGGAAGGGGGGGGGCATGTTTTGGGGGCTTTTTTCGCTCAGCACCACAATGCCTAATTTCCTCTTGCAGAGCTGTATCCGTCAGGGTGTACCATGTCAACAATTTAGATGTTTAAAAGAGTGGCACGTGCCCTATAGATGAACATGTTCTAATGGGTACAGTACAGTAATTCCCTCAGACCAAATTCGTCAACAGGGCCGGTGAAGCAGCTTTCACCAGTTTCTGTGGCTACGGTATCCTAGAGGATTGTGTGGCCAGTACAATTCCCAGCCGCCTTTACCTTATCCCAACTCAAGTCAGGTACCCATCCTAGCTGGGTAGACTCAGAGGCACCCACCAGCAGAGCCTTTACAGCTTATGTAGCGCCCCGGGGCAAAAGTTTCAGCCCGCCCCCTTGCATACTGTAACTGCTTGTTTAATGATATATTTGCTATATTTAGACTACATTTGCCGCCCCCCTGGAAGTGTCGCCCCCGGTCATATGCCCCCCTGTGATACCCCCCCCCCCCCATGAGAGGGCACTGCCCTCGAGACCCAGGAACAAATCCTAGCCTTCACCAGGACCTTCAGTATGCCAGCCGAACGCACTGCCTAGCTCGGCCAAAGTGCCCTATCTCTAATAGAAATACTTACAAAAAAATCTAACATGTTAATGTTATAGCCTTACCCTCTATATGGACTCTTGACTGCGTCATACGCTTATCCGTGGTTATATTTCAGTCTTGCACTTTGATTAGGGCTATTATACACCATATTAATGTATTGGTTTCCCGGTTTGATCAGGTAACCCATTCCATGACAATTTTTACCGTACTCCCGTACGCTATCAGGTCTCCTTCCGAATTAAAGACCCACTTGCTTGAACTGTTGGGTAGTTCAGTGCATTGGAAAAAAAACAACAAAACAACATGAATTAAATAGCGTCCATTGATGCTCCCTTCTCTACACCAAGACCAAAGTAAATATTTTAACTGGTCGTGCTCTAGACAACGTGGTCGGCGACGCTTTGACACTTGTGTGTCAAAGTAGGATTTCTAACTCTTTCAGCGTGCCAACATCCTAAAAGTAACTCCTCCTATGGCACTCAATTTCTTGTAGAAGATACCTGATTGCCTTTTTTTGGAGCTCTTCCGCGTGCCATTGAAAATTCCTTCTCCGTGCCAAGTCTGGCACGCGTGCCATAGGTTGCCGATCCCGAGTCTAGACCTACATTCGCATGGGAAGAGAAAACGGTGGGGTGTAAATAAGTTCGTTTTTATACCCATGTTTGTTCAAATTTTATTTTATTTACAAGCTTCTACGGCAATCAGGGGATTACGTGGCCTTCACAATGCTCGCTAGCCTAGCTCTATACTTAAATATAGTGAGACGCCAGGAACATCTCTCTCTCTCTCCCTCTCTCTCTCTCTCTCTCTACCAGACTGTGGAGCAACAGATCGTCCACCATCTCCTTAACAACATCAACAAAGTAATTCTTGCTTTATAAGAAAATGTTTGTGCACCTCGGATCTTTAAGTTTAAGGACACACAGAGTTGTGTACAGATGAGCTGGCGTGGATGACTTCGTACACCGACAACAATGTATTGTACACACGCGAGAAATCCCTTTGTTTGTGTACAACCCCCCCCAACCCTCCCGCCACATAGCTGCCCCATGATTTCATCCCCAAGTTACTCTTTTCCCACAATTCATTGTCTTTTGGTTTCTTCATCTCATATTCGCCCCTTCCCCCCACCCTCCCACCTTTCTATACACACACTCCTCTCTCTGTCTCCCTTTTTTTCCCATGTCATAACAATGATATGAGTTGACCCTCCACCTAACCCCCTCCCCGGGCTTTCAACCCTTCCCTCCCCTCACTCCATCACTCTCCGGGCACACGAAGTTCCAATCTTGTCTTTTAACAGTAAATGTGACCACACCACCCTCACCCTCTCCTCGCCGCCCTCCTCATTCCACCACACGCCCTCTCCCTCCCTCTCTCTCTCTCTCATCTGTGGAGTCAGCGAAATATTCTTTAATATAATTTCTTTCGTCCATCCGAGAAAATTGTCTGGGAGAGGGAGCCGCTTGCGCCCAAGCAAGGCAAGGGGTTAAGTGAAGTGAGGAGGGGGGGAGGGAAGGTTGGGGTCAGTGTTTCCAAGATCAACGGAGACTGTTATCCTTTTGTTAATCAATATTGACCCTAGTATTCAGTCGATAATATTCCTCTGTTGTTTCAGTGAAAAGGGGAAGGGGAGGAATATTTCTGAATAGACCGCTTGCCCTTCCCCACCCCTCTCGATCCTCCATCACAAATCTCCTTTCTCTGCAGCTCTCCTCCCTGCTCCTGCCCCCCCCCCCTCAACCCACGGACAACTTGTCACACAGGGGCGTATCGAACAAAAAGGTCTTGTCATTGACACCAGGCATATAATGAATTCATTGTCTGCTCATAGTAAAGTTGGGGGTGGGGTGGGGGGAAGGACTAGTCCCGAGCACCTGTTTGACTGTAGCTTAGATCTAATCGTTCATGGCTTCTGCTGGGAGTGCAGCAATAACAAGGGAGATGGCTTCTGGGAGTGCAGCAATAACAAGGGAGATGGCTTCTGGGAGTGCAGCAATAACAAGGGAGATGGCTTCTGGGAGTGCAGCAATAACAAGGGAGATGGCTTCTGGGAGTGCAGCAATAACAAGGGAGATGGCTTCTGGGAGTGCAGCAATAACAAGGGAGATGGCTTCAGGGAGTGCAGCAATAACAAGGGAGCTGGCTTCAGGGAGTGCAGCAATAACAAGGGAGATGGCTTCAGGGAGTGCAGCAATAACAAGGGAGGAAATAAAATCCCTTAAAACCTAAAAAATATAACTGGACTTACAAGACATCGATATCTATTGTATAATAAGCCCTAGTCTTCTTTTCAATATGTGCCTACGGGATTAAACAACATTTTTTTAAAGACCTTAGCCATGGATGACACATTCAAAGAGTGACACAGTCGGCTGGCCCAGTGGTTAGTACTCCGGGCTGTCAACTCGATGACCCGCGGGCTCTAACCTTGCCGCCGACCAGTCCCTACCGCACTGCAGGGGGTTTGGGTTGTGGCGTATCAATATTATTTCTAGAAGGAACGTCTGTAGCTTAGAATACTTTTAAGTCGTGGTTTCCCAAATGCCGGGGATTTCGACCCGTACAGGGCCACGGGAGCAAAATGTCCGGGTAGGAAAAAGAAGAAATTTTGTTTCGAGAGTTCCTGCTGGTCCTGTAGCCAGTAAATCCGGACTTTTGAACATGGTGATACGGGCTCTGGCTTAGCCGCCACCCCAAAATATCCCACGCCCTGCTAGAGGTTAGGGGCAAAGGGCCAAATAATTTTTGTTCCAAAGGAATATCAGTAACTTTCTATGACTTTATAAGACAAAAACATCGTGATGTAGACGTGATGTAGACGTGGTGTAGGCGAGATTTGGATGGGAGACAGGAGAAGGACATATGGCACAGAAACATTATCCCATGAGGACGGACAGACGGTTTTTATACTTATATCGTGATGTACTAGCGACTAGCGATATAACCTTTACAGTAGACCCAGTGCGCACGCCACGTCGTAATTTTCCCCGGTCGATGCGACGTATATTGCGTCCTATAGTAAACGTATGTTGCGTCCTATTTAATGATCTTGAGCTAGGTTCCCCAAGTATAGACGTCACAATTCTCGAAAATGTGTGATGAAATTCATAAATGACAATATGTTCAAATTCTTCGCAAATTACTAAAAATACGATGGCAAGATAAGATCACAGACTCAGAAGTGTTTCTCATGGCAGGCTCGTCTAGCATTCACAGCCAGCTTCTGAAATCACAAGCGTGATTGGGCTGGTCATTTAGTGAGAATGCCGGACTATAGAGTGCCGAAGAAGAAGCTTCTATTTGGCGAGCTAGCTCACGGCAAAAGAAGAACCGGTGGCCATAAAAAAAAAGAGATTTAAAGATGGTCTGAAAGCAATTTTATAAAAGAACTAGACGTGGACCCGGACGGATGGGAGGCACTGGCGGCCGACAGAAGCAGGTGGCGAAATATATCGTTACAGAACCTTCAGGGCTGAGCAAAAACGTACAAATAAAAAAAATGCCAAGCAAACCTGTATGTCGCTACCAAACTTCACAGCCGCATCATTTGTGTGCAATACCTGCAAAAAACTTTTAGGGCCCATATAAGACTAATAGGCCACCAGAGGAGCCACAATGCGACTGGTAGACATGGTCATCCTCGGAAAAGAGGGACGAACAACACACAATTTAAATGAGCCTTGTACAGACGAGTTAGATTACAGTAATTATAGTGTACACGAAGTTAAAGTATACAAATAGAAGTCTTTACTCTAGTAACAGGGGTCGGCAACCTACGACTCGCCATACTTGGCACTCGAAGCAATTTTCATTGGCACGCGGGAGACCCACAATAAATAAGAAATGCAAGTCTCTTCGGCAAGAAATTGATTGGTGGCGCAAGTTGACTTTTAGTCCGTTGGCGCGCTGAATGAATTAGAAATACTATTTTGGCACTCTATTATCAAAAGGTTGCCGACCCCTGGTCTAGTATAGATCTACAGCCTACATAAAAAAGTAGGGCCATGCAAAAAATATTTTGGGAGACGCCCACCTTCTATGTTCTGCTTTTGTGCACTTGACATTGAACGTGCAAGGAAAAGCAAATGTCTACAAGGCGCTGATACCCAGAAGAAAGAGCTTTATACATATATATACACACCAGGGCCGCAGTAAGGAAATTTAGCGCCCCGGGGCGGATACACTAATTTTGCTCACACCCCCCTCCTCCCCAATATTTGATAAGATACCTGGCTCGGTTGGCGCCCCTTTTCTTGCTGAGACTGTTGAGCGCTAGATGCGTGGGCCCGTTCGACCCCCCTTCCCTTGTCCTTCTTACTGCGCCCCCCCTCCCGCCCCCCACACACGCGCTGTTATTCTGGCAATGCCACTGTTAGTAGTTTACCATACATCTAGGTCTATAGTAATAAAACACAGGTCACTTACTAAGGCCATTCTTTAACTTGTTTCGTAAACTTTAACTTTACATTTCATAATCTCTAAGCAAATTTTGTTTACAAATTAAATCGATTGATCCAATCTAATGACGTAACGTGTCATTGAAACGTGCAATTAAATGCATTTTTCAAAAAATAGGCATTCAAATGATTCACGTTATATTTAGACTTTAAATTTTCAATAAACTTTAAAAAAACAACAAAAACAACAACACGTAGATTAGGCTAGACCTAGCTCTCAAAATAATTGATGACCTCTCTCTTTGATGGGAACCTTTAATGATTGCATGTGTAAGTTAGGTGGGTAACATAAATGTGGGAAATTAATTGGGAATTCCCTTGCGTCACCGAGGGGAAAATGGCCGATTTTTTTTCTTTTGTCGTCTGGAGTCAATGAAATAAATAATAAACATTATTCTTATGAGCATCGATTTGGTTTAGAGAGTAAGGTTAGTTTTTTAAAATAAGCTGTAGACATGACGCCTTGGCTAATTAGTTTAGTGTGTGGGTAAAACTTTGCCCACCGAAACAACGATGCTTCAAAATGATAGGCTATGGTAATGTCAGTGCTGTAAATTAAACACTGTAAGTATTAGAACTTTTACAGGCCACTAAAGATAAAGACTAATAGAGACCGACGGTTCTCAATCGCTGTTCATATTATTACGAACTAGTAGCCTACGCCTTAAGTAGGGTTGCCAGTTAGGCCTACATGGAACCAAAACGAGATAAAAAGGACAATAATAATTGTTTCATTTGAATCGTTTAAATTTTTTAATTGAATGTCCTCCTTTTGACGGTCGTCTGGCAACCGTAAGGTTCCGACAACAACAAAATATAAGCTTATTGGTTACTAAGTGTTTAAGTTTAATGGTAGGCCCTAGATTTATAATCTACGATTTAACTTTATTTTAGTAGATTAATTACTTGCAAAAATAGACTAGTTCGCTTGTTGAATAAATTAAGCATTAAAATAAACACAAATCCGGGTTATTAAGCCTACACCAATGAATTAATGCCTAACTACTAGGCCTATATAATCCTATATAACCTATATATAAATGCCTATAGGCTATAATCCTATAATTTAACTAGGCTGAAGCTTGGGCTTCTGACCTTTAGGCCTATACTAAATCCGGGGGGTGGTAGCTTAATATTAATAGTATATGTATATGCATTTTTACATTTTCCTGACTCTATCCTATAATTTCTTCCTCATTAGGCATTTTCAGTTTTCTCTACTGGGCTACTGGTATTAGATTGGACTGGTGGGGAGGCTGTAGAATGGGGTGGACTCACCACAGAAGTGAAAAGTATAGGGTTACTTATCTTCTACATAAAATCTAAATAGGCCTACTTCACTGAATAAATGAATAAGTGAAGACAAAAATTGACCTTTGCCTCAAAGAATATAATTATCTAGCCTTATAGTTCACAATGTGTAGCACACCAAACCATTTTAAACACAAGATGTGCCCAGAAGCTCTTGTTACTTCCCCCCCCCCCTGAAATGTTGATGTTAATTTTTGTAACAGATTTGAGTCTGTTTTTTAGTAAGCCATTGCAATTAATTGAAATTTAAGCTTTCACTTTGAAAATTATAGACATAAAAAATGTCCTATGAATTCCATTTTAATATATTGGTGAATTTGTAATGGCCTATAGGGGCCAACTGATATAATACAAGACTTGAATGAGACAGATCACAAAGTTGTCACAAATAAGTCAAGAGTCAGTTGAGACAGAACACATAAAACACAGAACACAAATGTGACACAGAACAACAAAAAACAACAACCTTAGAACACAAATGAGACACACAAGACTAAATAAACAACATAGAGCACAATTGAGACAGAACAAAAAAAACAGAATACAAAATAACACAAATGAGACAAAATAACACAAATGAGACAAAATAACACAAATGAGACAAAATAACACAAATGAGACAAAATAACACAAATGAGACAAAATAACACAAATGAGACAAAATAACACAAATGAGACAAAATAACACAAATGAGACAAAATGACAAATGAGACAAAATAACAAATGAGACAGATAACACTAAAGACACACAAAACAACAACAAAAAAACAACACAGAACACAAAGAATACAGAGAACACAAATGAGACAGAACACAAATAATACATAAAACACAAACGAGACAGATAACACTAATGAAACACAGAACAACAACAACAAAAAAACAACAACACAGAACACAAATAATACATAAAACACAAATGAGACAACGACAGGCATTTATGAAAGAAAAACAATATTTTATTGTGTGACCTTTTAATTATGTCATCATCAAAACATTTCTTTAATAATGTATACATTTAAAAACCATCTTGTTGCAGTGGCAGCCATCTTATTGTCAAGGCAACCAGTTTGGTGTGATGGTAAGCAATTATGAATCATAATAATAATAATATGTAAGTCTTCCAATGGGAGGGGTGGGGGAACGGGGCGGGAGGGGAAGGGGGCGGGCTATAAATATACAGAACTATGTACATACTGTCATCACAGGTATTCTTATGTGGAAACATGAGGAGAGAAAAAAAAATATAGCAGTTTGAGAGAAGACATAATAGAGCTGATGCTACTCACAGTTTGACCCAAACCAGAATACAGACAAACCAACACAAGATGACCTTGTGTGCAGGATGACCTTACAGGCTTGGTGAGTTCGCACGCTAGATACATCCATGCATGCTGGGGCGACCCTGTATGACGGATGACCCTGTGCACAGCTGTAAGGTACCCACTATTTCACACTGGCTTTACACTTTTAAATTAAAACATTCACAATGGACAAAATAGATACTTGTCAAAAACCTGACTAGTGATTCTCACATTAATTAATCTTTATAAAATACAAGGTTTAATATTTGAAAATATTTCCTACTGGTCTAACAGGAGACATGGCTACAAGTTATGGCAATACTTGTGAAAATAGAGAAAGAGCTTTATTTTTTAAGACAAAGCCATCACAAACTTTAACATTGGGTCTGTGTATGTGTGTGCGTGTTAATTTTAAATGGAAACAAGGATGATAAAAGTTGGCAGGGCCTCAATATAATGAACAAATTATGGGGGATGTGTAATAATACTGTCTGTCTGTGTAGCTCCAGTGTGAAGTGGCAGACCCCAAGACTCTAAAGAATCTCATCTCACACTATATAATCATCCTCAATAGCTAGTGAGTGCTCTTCCCAACAACAACAACCTCATTCATTCCAAGAATCATAAGCGGGCAAAATGGGCATTCATGCATTAATTAATTTAAATTTGGACTTTGCCAGTGCACAATCAACAACCAATCGTTCGCACCCGTTCATATTCATTGACCAATCACGCCCGTTCATAAATTAACACTCCAACTAGCAGTCACAACAAAGAATGGCAAACTGTCAAATCAATTTATAATAATAATAATAATAATTTATAGTTAAGTTAACATTACAAAATCAATTTAAAATTATTCATCATTAAAATAATGAAGAGGGAAATGATGGGGGGGGGGGGGGGGGTGTAACAATACATAACAGTACAGAGAAAGGGAAAATAAGGTCATTGGCATTCTAACAAAAGTTTTAACATGTTGTAAGTGACCAATCCAAATGAAAGATTTGTTTACAATAAGGAAAGTGCATAGAAAGTTAGAAAAACATTATTTATGTTGCACTTGTTGTTTTTAAATGTATGCTAAGACAATCATAAGTTATGCTAAGACAATCGTAATGTATGCTAAGACAATCGTAATGTATGCTAAGACAATCTTGAATTGTAAAAAAATATGAAAATAAAACAATTTCATGGAACACGACTTGTTATGCTTTTTAAACAAGTGTGAATCCAAATTAAAGAATCAAAATATAAAATATTTCTTCATTCGAGCAAAAGAAAAGAAAAATTAATCGGCTATACTTCTACGGCTTTTTCCAAAATCAATTATAATGCTTCTAAAAATTGTTTTCAAAACACCAAACTATTTATTCCCCCCCCCCTTCCCCTGAGCTAATGAAATGGTGAGAGATTCTTAGAAGCAAACAAATTGTGGTTGTTTGTGTGTTGCGTAGTTGACCTTTGAGGTTAACTTCTGGTACATCTCAAATTTAATGTAAGCGATACATGAAAAAAATAAAAATAATTATCATAATCTTTTTACAGTATTCTACAAAAGAAATATACAAAAAGTGATTTTTTGTTTTTGATAGACCCCCCCTCCCACACGCACAGTGAACTGAGGCCTTAATGGGTTATATCTACATGAAACAATACATTTGACTAGCATAGAACATTGGCCCTGTTTTTTGGAGAAGAGAACACAACAACATTAAAAAAAAACATGTGTGCGATGACTGCCAACATCATATTATAGACATTTTTGTTGTTGTCAATGTCACAAGTCAATCATGGACGTCCCAAAAAAAAATGTTTTTTCATATCAAGCCGTCAAACACACGGAAAGAAAAAAAAACAAAAAAAAAAAACAGTTTGGTGTATAAAAAAATAATTTAACATACTGTACACTAAGTAATTATATATATATATATAATAATAAAAAAAACATAAAAAAAACAAAACAAAAACAAACAAGTACATAAGAAAAAAAAAAAGAAATATGTACTGCTGCCATTTTGGTATGTCCCAGGAAAGCAAGCAAATGTTGACTATTGAAACTGAAGGGTTGTTCACTAACGCAGTCTCAGTGTTGACTATTGAAACTGAAGGGTTGTTCACTAACGCAGTCTCAGTGTTGACTATTGAAACAGAAGGGTTGTTCACTAACGCAGTCTCAGTGTTGACTATTGAAACAGAAGGGTTGTCCACTAACGCAGTCTCACAGTTCCCTTTTCATTAACTTCTCACCCCCCCCCCCCCGCCCCCTTAAAAAAATAGTTGAAACACTACTATCTTCAAATTGTCGTCGCCCTTTCATAAATTAAATAAATTAAATAATTTATAAAAAAGAAAAAAAAAGAAGCTTTGGCCCTTTCATAAATAAAACAAAAAACAACTTAAGTCGACCGGCCAGATGTTATAGCACAGATGATTTGCCAGATGGAATGTTTGGAATGATTTTTTTTAACATTGGATGCAATGTCACTGGGTACTAAATTTGTTCAACTTAGCGATGAAGGAAATCATTAAATGCACATGAAGATATACAGGCAGCCTCTGTTATGAGAACAAAACAGAATTCATTGACTTTATTACAATTTGTAATACAAAGAGGTTTAAAAATAAGAAAAAAAGAAACAGAATGATGTGGAAAAATTGGGGATTTAACGTTTCAGTTACTTCTGTCTCGATACAGTGTTTAAGTTTTCTCGATTCAATATAATTACATTATATATATAAAAAGTACAGAGAACCCAAAACAGTGTACAACAACATTTCAACTCAAAAAGTCTCACAGGGGGAAATAAGAAAATGATCAGGCGACTAAATAGGGAACAATTGCTGTTTGTTTCTTCTTCCGAATAACAGGATAATTTTAAAATAGAAAAAAAACATCACAAAATGTTTGCATAGAATCAACAATTACAGAATTTTTTGTTTTTTAGCAGGACAATGATGGAGACATGAAGCTTCTGAAGGAATGGGCTGGAGATTGGACAAACAAAACGATTTGTTTTCAACTAGACCTAGCAGGTCCTTTCAGAATGTGAGCCTCTTAACTATGCTATGACTTCTTGGCAACATCAACTTATCTTCTATTGTATTTCACTACAATAGCAAAAACTTTTTAAAGTTTCGTCTTTTAAAGATTCAATTCCATCATCTTTTTAAAATGCTAATTTTTTTATTTTATTCATCATCTGAATGCCATTTCAAGAATGCGTCTAATAGAGAGCTGCATTAAAAAAAACAAAAAACAATTAAACATTATTGACAAGAAAACAACTCACGCAGTGAAAAACAATGATATCATTTCTTTCCAAGTGATGATGCTAAGCTGTGATTATATTGGTGTATGCCCTTATGGATTGCTTTGGTGGCAGATTTGCCCTCCTCTGCAGAGCCTGCAGTGTGTGTTTACAACAAGCGAGTCTCTTTGATATCTGTACGTTTGTAACGTATCTAAACTTTTCGAGCGGAAAAGGTGATCAACCCCTCCCCTGTCTGATCTAGCCCTGGGGGAGGAGGGGGGGCATCAACATCATAGCCCAATTCAAGTCTTGTATAGGAATGAAGACTGAGTCAACAAGTCAATCAAAAGAAAAAATTGTTACAGTTCGGGACGGGGGTGCCGGGAAATACAGAGAGATACTTGTGGCGTTGACATCCACAGCCACAACCTTCTCTTACTCCCACGGTTTACTTCTAGGGTGCACATATGACGAGAAATCATATTTAATACACAATTGTTCATATGAAATTTAAAGAAACAAGTTTTCAAAAGTTGTGCATAAAACAACAAGCTGCAACAGAGTTACTGTACAAAAAGGCTGGAGATCAGCCCCACACTGTTTGGCGGCAGTCAGTTCTTCGTGAAAATAACAAAGCTTGGTGATATGCAAAGCGTCTTTTCTTTTTTTCTTATTAAAAATTTTCCCCCATATCCAAGAAGCTATCTGCGGATAAGGTAATCCAACAGGGCGCGAGTCGTGCGTCCGCCTGGCACCGATTCATGTGTCCACACCTGGCACGCTTGGAAATGTGGTCAGACCTCCGTGGCTAAGTAATCCTCGTCGTAGCGCATGTGCCGAAGATACGCCGGCTGCTGCTGCTGTTGCGTTATTGTGATTGGAGATGAATTATATCCCTTCAACGGAGGGCTGTCCTTGATGACTTGTTCTGAATTGCTGGACCTTAATCCAGAGGACTTGACCAGAACATGGATGCCCTGGGAATGCTCAGGATGATGGCCTCTGATAGAGATAAAAATTTAAAAACGTGTTTTAGGCCATGTTACAAAATTTTGTTGAAATAATAAAAAATCATAGCATGATATACTTGTACTTTTAAAGCAATATCCCTTAGTGTTTGGCAGTTAGCCAGCACTAAGTACACACAAAAGTATACGCTCGGGTAAATTAATAGAGGCATACAAAATGAGGACTGTTTCTATGCTCAAGTAACTAATGTCACATGTGAAAATGTCACATGTGTTCACATGTAACTAATGTCACATGTGTTCAAGCAATTAAAAAGCTGGCAAATCAACATGTTGACAATTACAAATAGCAGAATAAAGCCTTTAGAGATGTAATAAATCTTTACCATTGCAGGGATAATCCTCTATACAGTTTATCAATGTTACACATGTTTGTGTTTTAAGGTCCTGGGTTCGAATCCTGGTGAGGGCTAGAACTTTTTCTCAAGGTCTGGAGAGTGTTCCTGAGCCTACCCAGCTCTGAGTGATACCTGACATTAGTTGGGAACAGTAAAGGAAGCTGGCCATTGTGTTGGCCACATAACCCCCCTGGTGTGCCCTGGCCATTATTTATACAAATGGTCTAATAGGGATACTTTTATTTTTGTTTTCACTTTACATTTGTTTAAAAATTATGAACTTGTGTTAAGATTATTATAGGCTAAATTTGTAATATTGTTAAATAATTACCTGTTTGATGTGTCTATCTGTAAGGACTCCACGTTGAGCCTCCTAAATGGCTGCTCGTAAGTCTGTATGTCCAGACACTTGGACGCACAACTGGATAATACAGCGCTGGAGCAGGAAGGGTACTCCAAATTGTCTTCTAGCGCCTGCTTGCCCTTGGAGATTTGCATGACCGAGGAGGAGGTGCCCCCGTCGCAGCAGCCGCCTTCCCCCCCGGACAGCAGGAACTGCTTGGCCTTGAGCTTGTTGATGTCCTCCTGCTCCTCGTTGCTGATCTTGATGCTGGATGAATTGGAGGCGGACGGGGGGATGGAGCTAAACACGTCTCCGCACTTGTTGTTTATCTTGTTGATGTAGTTGTTCTCCCTGGCCAGGTTCTCCAGGTTGTCCTGCGTGTGGCGCTGGTTCAGGAAAGAGCGCTTGCGGCACAGGAAGAACGTGACCACGATGATTATTATGATCAAGGGGATCCCACCGCCCAGGCACACGATGATCACCATCTCCGTCAGGCTCAGGCTGTTCTCCTTCTCCTGGCTGGAGCTCGGGGTGGGGAGCAGGCCGATGGGGGCATCCGTGGTCATCGGCTTTTCACTGGTGGTGGTAGCCACGGTGGTGGCATTCGTGACCCGGAGAAGAGTGTGCTCACTGGTGGCCACGACCCTTTCCGAAAGCTGGCAATTTTTACCCCAGAAGCCTGCGGGGCACAAGCAAGAATAATCAGCGAACATATCCGTACAGATGCCCCCGTTTAGACAGGGGTTCAACTTACACTCCTTCACCTGCAGGCTGCAGTCCTTGCCTGCAAACCCGGTCTTGCACTCGCACTGAAAGTCGTTGACCAGGTCCGTACAGATACCGCCATTGGCGCAGGGCCTCATTTCGCAGTCGTTCACATTGTCCTGGCACAGGGTGCCCACAAAGCCCGCCAGGCACTGGCACTTGTAGTCGTTGACCAGGTCGATGCAGATGCCGTTGTTGTGGCAGGGCCTGTGCTTGCAGTCGTCGTCGTTGATCTGGCACTCGGAGCCACTGAAGCCGGTGGGGCAGATGCATCGGTAGCCGTTGAGCTGGTCACTGCAGCGTCCACCTAAGGAAAGACAGAGAGAAAAGTATGTTTTAAAAACAAACCAAACCTACAAACCACCGCTTCATGTTTACTAGTAGACAAGCCATTGTAAGAAATACTTGACTAGATCAATGGGAGGCAAATGTTACATATATATAGGTCATTGATCAATATCCCCACCACCTCCCTCTACCCTTCACATGTACAGTAGAACACAGCTGCAGTTACATTCAATCATTAAAGCAAACAAGCCGAAAGACTTTTTTCTTTTTTGTCAACACAAACAAATGATTGGTGGAAAAATAGAACAGGGTGAGCTTAGGATTTAAGACAAATGGCGTTATCCGAATGGTGAGCTGCAAATACTGACCGTTCTGACACGGGGACGAGAGGCACTCGTTGATGTCCACTTCGCAGTTGCGGCCCGTGAGCCCGGCAGGACATGTGCAGTAGTAGGTCTCGTCCTTCTCAAAGCAGGACCCACCGGAAAGGCAGGGCTGAGCCTTACAGGACAGGGCCTCCCTCTCGCACTGGCGGCCGTAGAACCCTTGGGGGCACTCGCACTGGAAGCTGTTGCCGATATCCTGGAAAATGTAATTCATGTCCAAGGAATAAATAACCAATCACAAAAAAAACAAAAAATATGAGCAGGGAGTCTGACCTATCAGATCAGCAGGCGTGTGATATACGAGATGGAAGGTAATGTAAAGATATATTTTAAAAAAAAATACCCGCAGCTGAAGGGGAGTATAAAAAAACCTGAAGTGTGCTCACCTTACAAACACCTTTATTCATACACGGCTTGGCCTTACAGTCATCCAGCTCCCGCTCACAGTTGTCACCGGCGAAGCTCCCAACACACCTGCAGGTGTAGCTGCCCTGCCCAGTGTTCGTGCAGATGCCATTGTTCCTACAGGGCTTGTGGTGAGTGCAGAAATTCAGGTCTGTATAAGTGAAAACAACCAAAAGGCTCAATTTTAAGACAGCATAGAAACCATTTGTCAGCCAGACAAGACATGGAGAAACAGAAAAAATTTAGCGGAAAGTGGGAGTGGGTAAAGGGGGGTGGGGGCAGGGGGTGCCACCTTATCTTGAAAACAAACAAAACATTTCTGCAGGCCTTCTCTTACCTTGATTGCAGAACTGGCCGCCCCAACCCTCCTCGCAGTTGCACTGCCAGGGCTTGTCGCACGAGCCTCTTTGACAACCAGGGTAAGGGATGCACGAGTTGCAGTAAGGACCCTGAAAGCCCAATTTGCACCTAAAAATACAAGAAAATGAACATATTTATTATTGATATACAGTGCACCAGCAAAATAGCATTACCGGTAATCAAGGTTCTTACTCAATTGTAAAATTCACAAACTTTTTACAACTTTTTAACAAACCCTTTTATATGTAGGTGTACATGTGAACAATCTTAATGTTTAGTAGTATATATATACTGATTATAGGTAGGCTAGATAAAAAACAAACATGTTTATGAATGTTTTTTAAAACCCATAGAATAATTTTAGAGAAATTCAGTCAACGTACTTGCACTCATTGGGCTCGCTACAAAAACCATTTTTTGTATCACAGCCAGGCAGGCAAATGGCTGTGAGAAAAGAAAAACAAACAAAGTGTTTAATGTGAATACAAGACAACATGTATTGGGCACAAATTTAATAGTCTGTTTTGTTCAATATTGATTGATAATGTTATATGTTCAAGTATGTATTGTACAATATTGATTGATAATGTTATATGTTCAAGTATGTATTGTACAATATTGATTGATAATGTTATGTAATAGTATGTAGGTAACAATAGTATGTAGGTAACATTAATAGTATGTAGGCCTATTGACTATTGTGAAGTACTGGTATTGATTGATGTTATATGTCAATCATGTTTGTATCATGTATGTTTCGTACTGGATTGATTTGATTGCCATATTGAATGTAAATTAAATGTACTGATACAACTTTTTAATAACTCAACAATGTTTGTTTAACTTAGAGAGTTGTGAAATGTTATAATATATATTAGGGCCTATTTATATATAGGCCTATATTCCTATATATATATATATATATATACGGTATATTATTGTAATTAGAACTAAATGATTGAATGCAAACAAAGTAAATGTTCTAGAGATACCATCTTTAGATACCTAAATACCATCAGGGCCATAAAGTTTACCTGTCTCACAGTACTCCCCTATCCAGCCATCCAGGCACACCATGGTGCCGTTGGCGTCGCAGTTGAAATGGCCGAACTGATCGTTCCTGGGCCTGCATTGGACCTTGCACGTGGCGCCATGGTAATTTTTCTCGCAGACGAACCTGTAGCCGTAGACGAGCTGCTTAGTGCTGTTGTTGAAGGTCTCCGTGTAGTTGTTCCAGGTGGGACCCGAGCTCACGGCTCTGTTGGTGGCGAGGCGAGCTATCAGCACCCTCTGAGCATCTACACGGATAAAGTAAACAAGAAGAGTTATCGTACTTGAAGATTTCTGTCCGAGTTGTCTTTTCCTTTTTGTAAATTTTTTTTAAGCTCACTGGTAGTTTAAGTCTAAGGAACACCAAAAAAAAAAAAATGCTGAGTTTGTTCTATTTTAGAAAGTGTGGGAGGGGGGTGGAGGGGTGGGGCGAATGAGACGGTGGTAAAATTAGATAGAAGGGGAGAAAAGTAAGAAGATCACTGGCGCCATTAAAACTGGCCAATCTCCCTTGGCCCCCCCACAAACAGTATTTAATAATAAATCTTTCACAGGGGGAGACAATCGGGACGTAAGAAAATAAAATGACCAGACTTTGGGTAATCAAAACAGCAGACGAGAGAAAACTAAAAAGAGTAATCTATACGGGGGTGTGTCGAAAGCTTTAACTTCTGCGTTAGGTCTTGGGAGTCAAAAGTCAAGTGAAAGCATTTTTTGTTTTCACTGATGTTCTAGAGTTGTTCTATTTATAAACCCGAAGTTTTTTTTTGTAAAAGAAATTGTTCCCACAAACTCACACAAGGATCACAACAGGCGCGTGCAGAAATTTTCCCCAGAAAACTTCTATTCCGAACGATGGCCTTCAAGTATACGAGTTCCAGAGTAGAGGCCCCGTGAAAATAATGCCTGTGTATTCTAGTGAAAGGAGTTTGGGGGGGGGGGGGATAAAAACTCAACTGCAAATGCCATACAATCGTTTCAATCGCGAATCACACCGTCCATCGGGTTGCATTCTAGGCCAAATAGTCCAGAATTGACTAAACTTGGTTATAGTGCTTTTAGATCCTAGAACCAGGGGTCGGCATCCTACGGGACGTGTGCCAGACTTGGCGTGCAGAGCGTTATTCAATGGTGCTATTATTTTAAAAAAGCAATTCAAGAAATGGAGTGCTAGAACAAGATGACGTTTTTTTAGGCTGTTGGCACGCAGAATCAAATAGAAATCTCACTCTGGCACGCTGAATCAAATAGAAATCTCACTCTGGCACGCTATTATCAAAAGGTAGCCGACCCCTGATCTAGACCTCTGGCACATTTATCAAAAGGTAGCCGACCCCTGATCTAGACCTCTGGCACATTTATCAAAAGGTAGCCGACCCCTGATCTAGACCTCTGGCACATTTATCAAAAGGTAGCCGACCCCTGATCTAGACCTCTGGCACATTTATCAAAAGGTAGCCGACCCCTGATCTAGACCTCTGGCACATTTATCAAAAGGTAGCCGACCCCTGATCTAGACCTCTGGCACATTTATCAAAAGGTAGCCGACCCCTGATCTAGACCTCTGGCACATTTATCAACAGGTAGCTGACCCCTGATCTAGACCTCTGGCACATTTATCAAAAGGTAGCCGACCCCTGATCTAGACCTCTGGCACATTTATCAAAAGGTAGCCGACCCCTGATCTAGACAATCAGTTTAAAAAAAAAAAATGAAGTGCAGTGCAAGCTCAGATGTTTGTCTACCATTTCTTTCCCGAAATACCTTCACAATATTTTTTTTTCCAATAATCTAAAGTTTCGGACAGTGGCCTTTTTATACACCGGAGAACGAACTAACAAGTACAAAAACCTTACAAACAAACACAACTAACAAAAACAATGAAGAGGAAAAACTTGACTGGTGAACATTTTGTGAGTCTTATCGTGAACTCATCCCAGGGTTCTTGCTAATCTTGTTTTCAGTGAATAGACTCTAATAGTAACCCTCTCGTCTGCTTTAAATGACGCTTCAAAACAATTATTGGTCTCGGTGAAAGCGCGCGCGCTGGAACTAGAGAAAACTATCTCGTGCAGATTTCAAATTTCACTACAAGCCATGAACTATATATCGCGTGCTATCTGGCAACTAGTTTTTTTTTTTGTTTCAAACCTTCTGTGGAACTTTTGTCTGGGCTATCTGGTAATATTCGCTTAATGCTAGAACTCGTTTCTTTTAAAGGGGGGGGGGGGGGGGGGTAATAACTATAACATTATCTCAGTGTAAATCTATAACATTAACCCCCCCTCTTTTCCACCTCAGCGGTGTACCTCCATTGATGACTACCGCTATTCATAAAATAAATAAATTAAATAAATAATGACCCGTATGCCAATGTTTAGGCCCGGTGCGAATTTCAAATATCGAAGGCCTATGTATGCCAATGTTTAGGCCCGGTGCGAAATTCAAATATAGAAGGTCTTTGTATGTCAATCAGGTGTCAATCTGCCCAAAATGTCTATACGTATAAACTGGGCATTTCTTTATGAGTAAACTTGACCATATCAAGTTCAAGGCTGCTCCCCTTTTCATCCTACTTGAAAAGATATTTCCCCCCCCCTCCCCCCAAATGTCTTTGTTTTCAAAATTAAATCCCCCCCTTTAAAAAGTGGGTGATAGTAGGGGGTGAGATTGACAGCCTGTTGTATAGAATGGGTGGGAAACGGGTAGCACAAACAGTAGAGAGAGAGAGAGAGAGAGAGAGACGAGAGAGAGAGAGAGAGAGAGAGACGAGAGAGAGAGAGAGATTATGCCAGTGTCCCAATCGTCCATTCTAAAGCCTAGCTGGACCGTGGGAACAGATGACCCTCTTTCTACTTGGTCATGGGGTGGAGGGATATATGAACAGGTGGACACACGGACACTGGACAAGTGCAGTTATCATCTGCCGTGAGAACGGGCGGGAGTGGGGGGGGGGGGAAGGGGTGGAGAGAAAAACTGACCTCGTACTAACCTTGATCTTTCATCCTTCCCCCCCTCCCTCCCCCCATTTACCCCAAACCAGCAAGGCGTCTAAATAAGGGAAGGAGGGGTGGGGTGTAGAAGGACACAAGGAACCTGTGCCATATGTTCTCACCAGGTGAGGGAAATGAGGTCAAGGTGACCATGTTTCCTCAGTGCTTAAAAATATGATAATGTAAAGAGATCTGTCACAGACAACTGCTTCCCCTACAGTATTTATACACACACACACACTCACATAGGTAGACTGAATTCAAATTCAAACAGGAATGGGCTCTAAGGGGGATGGGGGGGGGGAGCCAGGAGTCCCCACATCATTCTGACTTTGCCATAAAAAAAAAAATTTAATCGCTAAATATGATGCTCCATTGCACCAAGTCTTATGGAACCTATTTATTTTATTTTTAAAGTGTAAGAATTTGCAAGGCATTCTACTTAGGACATACAACTTACTATCCGATTGATAAAAAAGAAAAACAAACAAACAATAACATCAAAGAAACGTGCAGTGCCTACGTTTAAATATTGACTAGATGCCACTGTCTAGATGACAATGTCTTTAAGATGATACAAAATGTCAGTAACCTGTAAGATGCAGCAATGGCTGTGGTTGGCCGTGTGCTAAAGGTCATGGCGTGTAGTATTGAATAACTCGTAGAAAGTCTGCTCTGGGAACCACCATGTGGGCCAAACGACAGATGGCACAAGTCCCCGCATTTAACCGTTGTTATTTTTTATTATTATTATTCAAACCCACCGCAAGCCAATCGAACGCGGCCATACAGGTGACGGCGGAATGCGGCAGCCAATGGGAGTCGCCGTCTCGGTGATCGCGGGCCAACAAACTCTTTTGTATTTTTTTTTCTTATATTTTTTTGAGCTATTGATAAAAAGCTGCGATAACAACGCGGTGGTGACGGGCGGGGGGTGAAATAAAGGTGGAGGGGCGCCTAGGTGCGGGGTGGCAACGGTTACCCCCCTACTCCCTACCGACGTGAAACTACTCAGAATTCAAACATACATGTATCAATAACAATTATGTTAACAAAGACAATTATATAAGCTACGGGGCCATTAGCAGATGTAAACAAACACAGAGGCGTCGTTTGGTTTCATTCAAACATCGAGAACAGCCGCAGAAGGAATAGACGAGCACTGCTGCTCAGCTGTAAACAGCAAAACAACAACAGCACTGCGGCCATTACAGCACCGATCCTAACCACACGTTGGTCGTGCGCGCCGTGTGTGTTGCGGTATTGAACGCGTTTAAAAATACCCCGTTATTTTATGTATGTTAGTCGGGGGAACTGTTATATCGTCTCTCTCCATAATAATATAGATGCTATGTATCCCCCCCCCCCCCCTTCAATTCGCCTTACATTCTCCCCCCCCCCCCCCCCCCCAAAACAAAAATTGTAAACAAGATAACGTGGGGGGGGGGGGGGGGGGGGGGGAAATCCTAAACCCTGACCATGTATGATGAAACCGAGACCAAGGTAGATTTTTTTTTATCTGCATACATTTCTGAGAAATGGAAATATACATTGCCAACACAGGTCTCTTACTTCATAGCGTAAACACAGAGTAAGAACGTTCGTTGTATTGACAAAAACTGCTCAAGTTTACGGTGTCCTTACAAATAGTGAATCTAAATCAGTACGGTAGCACATGGGTCTCTCCTCAGCTCTTCCACCTACAATTGCAACACAGAACGTTTTTCACGTGCATTGTATTGGCCACACTAAAACGATGATATTGAGAATTGAGGGAGATATTTATACAAAGAAAAAAAAAACACGTTATAAAAGAGGAGGAACGATAAAGGAGAAATGTCCTTGAACTTTGCACCAGTGAGAAGATTTGGTAGCCACAGCTTGCACACACACACACACACGTACACGCACAAAGATATTAGGGGCGAAATGGTGGGTGGGGGTGGAGGTGGATGAATGAGTTGGGGTGGGTGGATGGATGGTGTTTGGTGGATGGGATGAGGGAAGAACACAAAAAAAGGGAGGGAAGGGGGGTGATGGTGGTGGTCGACACGTGAAGGACTATTTAATATTTAAAAAAAAAAGAGTCCTATTGTCCTCCCACCATGGGAATGCCCCTCCTCTTATTCTGAACAAATGTTGGGTGGGGGAGGGGAGATGGGGTGGCTCACGCATAACGGAACACAAATGAGGTACTTTGATGGAGAGCAGTGGGGTAGGGGAGAGAGAGGTGGGCTGCCTACATATGGGACGTTGTTCTATTATTATTGTTCTTTATTCAAAAGCTAATATATATATTAATTGCTCAACGTACCTGGTCTGATGGGCACATCCTGGGTCGCGTCGTGCCAGGCCTCGATAATCAAAGAGAAGTCTCCCTGGAAGGAAGGAATAAAGCAGTGAGCACAACAACAACACACACCATCAAATGATAACCGAGCATACAGACAATGGCCTGTTTTTGTGTGTGTGTGTGGTCTTTCATTATGAAAGGCATTTGTTTGGCCAACAGTACAATTTGTTTTGGCCAACAGTACAATTTGTGTGGCCAACAGTACAATTTGTGTGGCCAACAGTACACTTTGTGTGGCCAACAGTACACTTTGTTTGGCCAACAGTACACTTTGTTTGGCCAACAGTACACTTTGTTTGGCCAACAGTACACTTTGTTTGGCCAACAGTACACTTGGTTTGGCCAACAGTACACTTGGTTTGGCCAACAGTACACTTGGTTTGGCCAACAGTACACTTGGTTTGGCCAACAGTACACTTGGTTTGGCCAACAGTACACTTGGTTTGGCCAACAGTACACTTGGTTTGGCCAACAGTACACTTGGTTTGGCCAACAGTACACTTGGTTTGGCCAACAGTACACTTGGTTTGGCCAACAGTACACTTTGTTTGGCCAACAGTACACTTTGTTTGGCCAACAGTACACTTTGTTTGGCCAACAGTACAACCCATTGATGCAACAAACAATGGAAGGATCAATCAAACAATTAAGTTCAACTCATGATGTGTTGTTTTTTCTAAGTGTGTTTATAGAATTTATGTATGTATGTACCTATGTGTGCGTGTAAACCTGAGGGTTGAGGATGTATGAACTGCATTGAACAGCGCACGTGCATGTTGTGAGTATGTGTGTGTGAGAGAGAGAGAGAGATTGAGCGAGAGAGACGAAGATATGGAGAGTCTTCAAACGCCCACATTTGCTGACTATATGGATTCTTAAAGACATTCACACATGGAGATTTTAAATGGATTTTTTTTTCTATTGAACTAACATTGGCCATTAAAACAATCCTATCCTAGTCATACTGATATTGTTGTGGGCAAGATTCGAGAGAGAGAGAAAGAGAGAGAGAGAGTTAGACAAAAGGCTCAACTCTTTCAACAAACGATGGCTTATTATGCAGTCATTTCGGTCTGGGGGCATCGGCCATCGCATCGATCATAGCGCTTGGCACACGGGGAGTGAGGGAGGGAGTAAAAAGGGGGGGGGATCCTCTAGCTACCGATAAAATCCATAACCCATGGACAAATCCATCAGCAGCCGCTATGGCGTGTCACTATGGTTACGTGTCAACACCGGACGAACAGGATGTGCCATTTTTCTTCTTCTACTTCCTCAGCGTGCGTGCGTGTGTTAGAGTCCTTGTATATGAAGTGTTGGCTTTAAGATCCCCCCTCCCGTCTTTTTTTTGTGTTCAGGTGTGTCTGAATGTGTGAACATTTGTCCAAAGGCACCATGGCAGCAGCGTAAAATTGGTTGGTATGGTCAGGTGTTAGGGCGAGGGTAAGGGTAGAGATGTAAAGGCGGGGAGGGGGCGGGGGTTGAAACCCAGCCGCTTAGTACGACTTTAAAAACAAATCTGATTGCACACTGAAAAAAAAATATTTGTCATCGAGCGCCGATCTTTCTAACTGATGCTATGTAGACAACTATTTACTTGGCAACTGTTAAAAAAAAACACAAAAAGACTATAAAAAAAAAACACCACACAAGCAATTGGTGAATCGCTGCTTCTTGCAACGGTGCAGTGCGGCACAAGGTCAATGGCAGGTGGGCGTGACATGCCGATACCGCTAAACACACAACTTGTATCAATTGTTCTAGACCTTCAGGAGGGGGGGGGGGGCTAGGGAGGGGAAGGCGGTTGGGGGGGGGGGGGTGCTGCCGGTGCCAACGTCAGACGTGTAAACACTGCAGTCGCCCCCCCCCCCCCCCCCCCCCTTAGTTTTTATCAGTCTCCTATTATTTCCCTAATTAAGATCGGGCAAGCGTTATCGCCAATACAAACAGTATTTGAACCCACTGGAAGTATAAAAGAAAAATGCCCCCCCCCACCCGGCTCCCTTTTTCCTCAACTCTCCCAAAGAGCAGCAAGTTTTGACCTGTGGCAAGGATTTCGGGAAAGAAAGAAAGAAATAAGAAAACTAAACAAAAAAAAAATCAATCTGCCCGCTATGCCCCCAGCCCCGCATGCTACAGATTTCATACATAATCAATGACGGCGTGGGTTTCCGTAATGAGATCCTTGCGAGTGGTTACACCATTAGAATGGAATGCACGAAACATTATTATCTTCAACCATTCCATTTTTCCTCAACTAGTTTGTCTCTTCTTCTTGGCCTTTAAAAACCTACTCCCAGTGGATCTTATCGTATTTATTACAGACGCTCCTTCTTATAAAGAAGATTATTGCGCCCAACGTTCATCCGGGGTGTCCGAGTCTAAGTCTTGCATTTATATTAATGATTTTAAATGATGCTAAGTTAGGCCTACTGGTTTTCCTGGTTTGTTTAGGGCAAACCCATCCCATGCCCGAATACCACTCGAGAAGAAAGAGTATGCCAACAACGAAAGACTTTGCTTAGAAATAAATGACTAGACTATTGCAATAAATGTGTTAAAAGATATTTGACTAGACTATTGCAATAAATGTGTTAAAAGATATTTGAAAAAAAAAAAAAGAACAATATTATTAAGAATTGCCTGCATATCTTTCCGATGCAGCCTAGCAAAGGGGTGGGGAGGGGCGAGGCTATGGAAACAACACACCCTGTACATTATCAGCACTGCGTAAGAAATAGCCCCCCTCCCCCGCGCATACACCACAGTACGGGCGATATTGTATATTTATAAAGATTTTGCGTATGAAGGGGGGGGGGGACGGGAGAAAGGGATTGCTTGACGTCTAGACCCTGGCTGACCAGCTGGGTCAGTGGGGTAGTGGCTCTAGTCCCTCTGACCAGTCACACACGCAACCAGACACACGGGGGAGAGAGAGAGAGAGAGAGAGAGACTTTGGAGGGGAGGGGAATTGAACTCCACACAATAATTCAGATGGTTTATGAGAAAAGCGAACAAACTGTCTCGAGCAGTGAAAGGCTAAATCTGAAAAATAGTCAGTCCGACTAGACGTCTGGGTCAAAAACACCTGTTTCTGAAAAGATTCATTATTCGCTACCGCCTAACTGTGTTCATAAGATCTAATATTCCCCCCACACCCAACACGATAAGCACGAGTTGTTGTTTTTATTTTGATTCCTCTATTGTGAACTGGTTGTCAGCCATCCACTCACTAACTCGTACGACAACTTCGTGTGTGCAGAAGTGGTGCTTTCGAATAACGACGACACAGCATATGCGATACTACTTTAAAGCCCCTAATTACATATGCATCTGCTGCCATGGCGGTTTTTTGGGGGGGTGGGGGGGTGAGCGGTGGTTAAATTACAATTTCACCCCTAAGTCCCTTTCACACCCTTAACGCTAATATCCATTCTGATATATCCAATATAGACTAAATATGATTGTATATTATAAGCATTTTGATGTATTCAATATAGACGTAATAGTGCTAAGGGCTTTTCGATCATCCAATATAGACTAAATGTTGTGCTAACGGGCATATTGATAGGGTACAACAACAAGTAGTGCTAAGGCCCTCATCATGGTACAGCCTATAGAATCTATCTAGTGCTAACAACAAGTAGTGCTAAGGCCCTCATCATGGTACAGCCTATAGAATATATCTAGTGCTAACAACAAGTAGTGCTAAGGCCCTCATCATGGTACAGCCTATAGAATCTATCTAGTGCTAACAACAAGTAGTGCTAAGGCCCTCATCATGGTACAGCCTATAGAATCTATCTAGTGCTAACAACAAGTAGTGCTAAGGCCCTCATCATGGTACAGCCTATAGAATCTATCTAGTGCTAACAACAAGTAGTGCTAAGGCCCTCATCATGGTACAGCCTATAGAATCTATCTAGTGCTAACAACAAGTAGTGCTAAGGCCCTCATCATGGTACAGCCTATAGAATCTATCTAGTGCTAACAACAAGTAGTGCTAAGGCCCTCATCATGGTACAGCCTATAGAATCTATCTAGTGCTAACAACAAGTAGTGCTAAGGCCCTCATCATGGTACAGCCTATAGAATCTATCTAGTGCTAACAACAAGTAGTGCTAAGGCCCTCATCATGGTACAGCCTATAGAATCTATCTAGTGCTAACAACAAGTAGTGCTAAGGCCCTCATCATGGTACAGCCTATAGAATCTATCTAGTGCTAACAACAAGTAGTGCTAAGGCCCTCATCATGGTACAGCCTATAGAATCTATCTAGTGCTAACAACAAGTAGTGCTAAGGCCCTCATCATGGTACAGCCTATAGAATCTATCTAGTGCTAACAACAAGTAGTGCTAAGGCCCTCATCATGGTACAGCCTATAGAATCTATCTAGTGCTAACAACAAGTAGTGCTAAGGCCCTCATCATGGTACAGCCTATAGAATCTATCTAGTGCTCTAACTTTTATTTTGTGTGGGTTCCCCCACCACTTTCTCTCCCTCCCCACCTCCTCGCTCACCCCAACTAGCTATCTGTTGTACTCAAGCCTAAAAAATACAACGTATAAATAGACGCTATTCACCTGGTGCCTTAGAAAAGAGGAGTTAGTAGTGAGTCCAATGCGTTGTTTACCTGATAAAAGGAGAGAGAGAGAGAGAGACAGAGAGAGAGAGAGGAGAGAGAGGTAAAGAGGCCAACAACAAGGAAGGAACTAGTTAGAACTGTCTATCCATCTCCTCATCATTGCTATCCATCTCATCAAGATCAAGTTTACATTGTTTGTCTAACTATCTATACACTATCTGAAACTGTCTATCTATACACTATCTGAAACTTCCTTTTGTTGCCATTAGAACCATCTTGCTTCCTGCCACTTTCTATGTGTGTTAGTATACAATATGTTTTACATCTATATGTGTGTATGTATGTAATATAACGTTATAAACACATCTATATGTGTGTATGTATGTAATATAACGTTATAAACACATCTATATGTGTGTATGTATGTAATATAACGTTATAAAACACATCTATATGTGCGTATGTATGTAATATAACGTTATAAACACATCTATATGTGTGTATGTATGTAATATAACGTTATAAACACATCTATATGTGTGTATGTATGTAATATAACGTTATAAACACATCTATATGTGTGTATGTATGTAATATAACGTTATAAATACATCTATATGTGTGTATGTATGTAATATAACGTTATAAATACATCTATATGTGTGTATGTATGTAATATAACGTTATAAATACATCTATATGTGTGTATGTATGTAATATAACGTTATAAATACATCTATATGTGTGTATGTAGGCCTACGTAATATAACGTTAAATGTACATGTGTGTTTGTATACAAGATAATGTTATATATATATATTATATATAGATGTATGTATATGTGTAACATAACGTTATACATAGCCTACATCTTTGTGTGTAGGCCTATGTATGTAATATAATATTGTACATAGCCTTCATCTATGTCAATATATGCGTGGATGTATATAATATAACTTTATATATACAGTTGTGTGTATGTATAAAATAAAGTTATATATACTGTACATCTATGTGTGGATGTATATAATATATACAATATTGTGTGTGTATATACATATTGTAAGTCTTTTTATAAATCTATCTTCCCATATTCTAATCTATATCTGCCCCTGAGCGTCTGTCTACTTTATGAAAGAAGATAGATAAAAACGGAATGCAAGAACGGGAGAGGTATGGCAAGAGAGAGAGAGAGAGAGAGAGAGAAAATAAGATAATATGAAAAAAGAACGCAAGTGTAAACATTCAAGCAATGCACATATAAAATATTTAGCACACGTCTATCTCTCTCTCTCTCTCTATCAGGGACAGCACTACAGTGAAAGAGAATGAGAAGTAGAAGAAGTGAGAGAAGAGGAAAAAAAATGCTCAAAGATAAGAACTAGTGAGTCTAGTGAGGATGGCGTTAGAAAGTATTTCACAGGTAAACTTTCACATTTCTGCCTGCTTTAAACAAACCCCCATACTGGTGGAACGTGCAAGAAGAATATGATGCTTTTATATTATAGATAGAGTTCTCATGAGTAGGAGATGAGAGAGAACTAAACTTTTCGATGTAATGTAAGACGATGTTTGTAATTTCTATATCACGTTGAGGTTGCAACGGAAGTGTAACATAGTCTAGTTATGTGTGTGTGTGTGTGTTCATTCCAGTTGTCTTTTCCTTCCATCTTGCTGTATTGATGTGCTATGTTGGAATACGTGCGTTTTAATGTCAATTTCACTCCTGGTGACACTGTGTGTGTGTGTTGCAGAGGGAAGGAAAGGCAAAATAATACAACGGAAGAGTAGGAGAGAGAGAGAGAGAGAGAGAGAGAGAGAGAGAGAGAGAGAGTAAGGTTGATGAGTTTAGATATAATTTAAAAAAAAAACGCACAAACATTAATAACAGAAGACACACAGAGAGAAACAGAGAAGAAATATTTTGATGTTTTCAAATTAAAACCTACACATAATCATAAACCAATTAAAGTCAGAGACAGACATTACACAGGAAGATAGTGAATCAATAGTTTCCTGCAAATTGTTGTGCGTTGAGTGTGTTGGAATATAGTCTAGCCAGTTGGTTTTTTGTTGATCAGAACATGCAATGATAACACACAAATAGTTTGGCGTGAAACCAACATTGTCCTGTGTAATGCCACACCCATCTCTAAATGTACGCATGTGTCAATGCATATATTGCAAGTACGTGTATGTGTGTTATGGCACATGTGTACGTGTGTGAGCGTTAAATCATCTGTGCAACACTAACATATTGATGTATGCCCCCCCCCCCCAGCCTACACAGACTGGCATAAGTGTGTGTGGGAGCCATCTGATACAGGTGAACAGTGTAAAAACACATACACGCACAAACATAGAGACTTACCTTATTGCTCACATCCGAATCAAAAACTTAAAAACACATTTTAAACGTAATCCAATTCGAAATATAAAGCGAGTATCCACACATATCCACTGGCCATAGCAGGTTTGGTTTTTTTTTGCATATCCAGAATATATCCAATGGTAATCCATCCGGTGAACGAAACAGCACTTAGGTTCGGGGAACCCAGCCCAATGATTGGATGGGCCCGGGCCCCCCCCCCCTGGTTAATTTTGGGGGCGAAGTTTGGGGGACACAAAAAAAAAAAAAAAAACGCAACATTGAAAACAAGACAACTTACCGGCCATTGGAATTCTCTAACGGGGAAAGTGAAGACGTTCTGCCGCGCCCCGGGAACCGGAAGCTTGGAGAGGGCGCCCAGGTCCATGGAGTTGTCCCCCAGGACGGGGGTGGTGAAGTTGGCGAAGGTGCACCTTGGCTCCGCGGTGGTGCCAATGTCCGCCTGGAAGTGGGCCAGGCACACCTTGAAGTACGTCCGACAGGACTCGGTGCAGATGCCGTTGTGCCGGGAGCCTCTGCAACAGGTGCCGTTGGCGGTCAGTCCGATGTCGTTGGTGAAGGAACTCACTTGCAGCTCGAAGACTCCGGAGGATTCAGTCTGTCAAGGGCGGGTCAGCGTGACACGGGGGTGGGAGAAGAGAATACAGGGCAGAATTAAACACAAATGTAAAAGGACAAACTCAAATTGAACGAAGTTACGTTAGATATATAGCCCTATAGATAATATAATATATATAAATACAGAGAGAGAGAGATAACTATATAGAGAACGAGAGAACGATAGATAAATCGAGACAGAGAGAGAGAAAGAACGTGAGGCTATAACTATGATGTACAATGACCAAACAGACATATCGATCAGATCACGAAAATGCACGCGCTCTCACTCGAAACACACGCGCGCGGCACACACACACACGGCCTCGTGTACACACCAGGGGAGGAAAACAAGGAAGCCGGCTCACAGCCCTACTCTCTCCCCCCTCCCCCTGTCTTTACCTCCTTCCCTCCCTGAACTACTGAGGCAACAGCATGTAGGGTACAGCCGTGTCGCCACCCCTTCCCTGATACATACATTCATACATACAAACAGGCAAAAACCAAGAACGTATCGAGTGATATATAATATACACACACATACACACCACACAATATAACACTGTATAACATTACAGTACAGAGTAAACACGGGGGCAAATCTTTATATTGTCATAACCTGACCCCTTCCCCCCTCCTTTTTTTTAAAAACACTATTTGATTGTAATTAATAAAAAGAGAATGTTATTGGGAGGGGAGGGCATAAATCTATTACTTTAAACCATTAGGTTCAGCAGTGAATGGGGAGTGAGCTGTCTATTGGGTAGTAGGCCTCCTACCTCAACCCCGCTTCTAGTGTGCTCAGTCTCTCTCTCGCTCGCACAAGACTTACGTAACGGAACAATACAACTAGAACGGGAGGGGCAACACAAGAAAAATATTGGGGGGGGGGGGGAGGGTATGACACACCTGGACATTTTTTTTAGTTTTTACTTCAGACTTAGAAAATAAGAAAACACAACTGATACGAAGGATGAGATGTGGAAATAAGACACACGAGGCATCGAGGCTAATGTGATGTAAGTAACACACACAATAATAATAGAAGTGCGCCTTGTACCAAGTCAAGTTGTAAGGCTACCTGAAGGCCTGAGAACGCTCACACATCTTCCAAAACGCTACAGGTAAAAAAAACAAAACATGGGAGCTAGGCGGGTAAGAGAGAGAGAAAGGGAGAGAGAGAGAAAGGGAGTGAGCGTCGGTGAGTGAGCTCAAACACACACTCACGTACATAGAACGGATTGTGCTATGCCACAAACAGAATCTAATAGAAGACAAAAAAAACACAACACAAAAAAAAACTAGTAAGAGAGTGAGAGCGGTGTATGGCTTACACAACATACGCACAACATAGAAGCTGTCACCGCTGTACTACAAAAAAAGTAATATATATATAAAAAAAAGACACAATATTACAAAGAAAATGTATGAAAATGATTGTTACGTACCTGTTGTAAACATAGTAGGAAATACAAGGTCCATAAGACGGCGTTAAGTGCCGGACTCATGATGGTGTGTGTGTATTTTGGACACCAGCAGTCCACGTTCTGTCTCGACTTCTACACTATATCGGGGTTTTTACAACCAGCACTTTTTCCAGTCAGCCAGCGAGAAGCGAGCCTCCCTTCGCGTAGCGCGCTAAGTCCCGCCCCCTTTTTCCACTGATTGACAGCGATGGCTGAAAAGAAAGAAAGGTTTGGTGTTTTTTTTTTTTATTTGTTAGAAAGGGGGGAGGGGAATGGTGAAAGAAAAAAAAAAACGGCTTGTGGACACTTAACAAAGAGGAGAGAGGGGATGTGGGGGGTGGAAGGGGGGGGGGGTAAGGGAGAGAGAGGTGGGCATTTTTTTTAAACTAAATATTTTTTGGTTGAAATATTTTTTATGAGCTTTTGTATTCTAACAAAGAAATGAAATACAGTCGCGCGAGAAGAGGGGGGGGGGGGCTATAAAGTGCTGACGTCACTTAAACCAATTCATCAAATTTAATTAATTATTGTTTGGTTTAGTGTATTTTTAATGCATGCAAGGGCCCAAGCCTAAACATTTTCTGAAAAGTATTAGAACAACAAAAACCAGATTCCAGCGTAGATTTCTATTCCACAGTTACGTCAACTAATGACACCTACCTGTGATCATCAATTAATACTACGCCTACCACTCCCCCGCCCCTCTTTTTTTTTTACCCTTCCACGCCGCAATCGCGGTGCATGCAATTCAATTCAGTCCAATTTTCCAATGCAGAAAAAAAAAAAGGAAAAAAAGCCGGTATCGTCAAAATAATCAAGTCCCTCATCAACTCAATACGAAAATTATTTATTTAAAATTTTTAAAAAAAAAAATCAAGTTAAAGCTATTGTAGTTAGACGGAGCAGAAATAGGACCCGTCCCTTACAATATAAACTAATAGGACTGTTACAAATATTTCTTTCTTTCAAACATCAGAATTTAATTTTAAACAAATTTGATCATGGAAAAAAAAACCTGTGAAAATGAACGACAAACGTATTTTTATTTCTGAGTGGTCTCCCTTTGGTAAGTAGTATTTTCTTCTTTCACCGCAAGCAGCACGTGAGCTTGGGGGTTAGAGAAATAAGGGGAGAGCAGTGTTTTGATTTATCTAAACGTGTTCTCGATGTCACGATTTCCCTAGTAACACTCGTAGCAAGGCTCGGGGAGTGATACTAACCAAGGGAAAAGACAAGTAAAAACAACCCGTCATCATGCGAATCCGTAGAAATAACACTTTCGTGGTACGTTCGAGTTTGTTTTGTCTTCTTCTTCAGATAGAAAGAAAAGATAAAGAAAACAGTTTTACGTAGAGTCTGTACGCTGTACGAAATGGAAGGGGTTACTATGAGAAGGGACGAGAAAAATAAAACTGAAGCAGTGTGACCCTTGGCTATGGTGAGAGACAGAGAGAGAGAGAGAAATAAAAAGACAAAAAGAGAGAGAGAGAAGAGGAATACGAGAGAGAGAGAGAGAGAGAGAAAGAATGGGCAAAGAAGTAACATATAAAGGAGTAAAGCGGCAGTACACTGAAAGAGAGAAGGAAGCAAAGAGAGAGAGAGAGAGAGCGAGAGAAAGTTTTGCAGAAAGTGAACATGGGAGATTCAGGAAAAGAGAAACATATTGTGTTAGAGAGAAATATAGTGCTGCAGAGAGAACACGAGAGAGTGCCGGAGAGAGAGAGAGTGCCGGAGAGAGAGAGAGAGATGCTGAGAAAATAGAGAGTAAAGCAGGGAGAGAATGAAAGAGTGATGCAGTAGTAAATACAGATATAGAGATAATCTTACCAAGAAATGTATACTTTTTAAAGTAAAAAAAATATCTAAATTAAATATCTTTTATAATTAAATTATTAAAAAAATATATGTGACAGTCTGCAATCTACCGCCCCCCCCACCCCACTAAACTACGGTCACAGCATACAAGGCGATGTGGGGCAACACAATGCCATCTATGGGGCACGGGTTTAGTTGGCGTCGCGAAGGTTCGAGTTCGAATCCTGATTCACATAGCCAAGATTTATTGCCAAGTTTGTAGGGTGTGTCCCTGAGTCTACCTAGCTCTGATGGTGAAGGGCCTAGCTCTGATGGTGAAGGGCCTAGCTCTGATGGTGAAGGGCCTAGCTCCGATGGTGAAGGGCCTAGCTCTGATGGTGAAGGGCCTAGCTCCGATGGTGAAGGGCCTAGCTCTGATGGTGAAGGGCCTAGCTCTGATGGTGAAGGGCCTAGCTCTGATGGTGAAGGGCCTAGCTCCGATGGTGAAGGGCCTAGCTCCGATGGTAAAGGGTCTAGCTCTGGTGGTGAAGGGCCTAGCTCTGATGGTGAAGGGCCTAGGACCGATATTAGTTGAGGGAAAAGTAAAGACGTCTGGGATTCGAACCCAGGACTTTTGGAACGAAGTCGAACGCGATGTCCACCGTGCTCCCCCCCCCCCTCCTTTTTTTTTATTCTCAAGGAAGCAGATTTTTCCAAACGGAAACTGCGTACCGCTACATTGAGCCTCAGTGGTTCGTTAGGGTGGACATGAAACAACAAAAAATGGACACACCTGCCCGTTGGACGGCATCGCGACCAAACAAGAATATAAAGAGAGAAAAGGCTCGATGCCACATTATTTATAAAACACACACACACACACGCACGCATGGTTTCTGATGGTAGGAGGGAAGTGAAAAAAAAAAACAAAGACATGACCAAAAGGGTTTGAAAGGCTGTGGGAGAGGAGGGGCGGTGCAAGGCGCAAGGGTAGGATGTGAACTCTGGGATTTCGGAAGTCCACCCCACCCCCGTTTTACCACTTCTTTTGAATAGTTAAAAACTAATTTCCGGAAGGACCACTAGTTGGACCAAGCTGTTTGTTTTTGTCTGCGTGCTTGTTCTGAAGGATATGATTGATTCCTTGTAACCTCTCTTCCTCCCCAACCCCACCCCGGCAGTGCACTTCCTGAGAGTTCATTTCTGGTTTCAAACAAGTTTTTAAAACAGATAGACAATGTAACACAGCATCGAACAGCAACGAGGACAGCGACATTACAAGTTCCACACTGCAAGGCGCATCTGACATGAACAGGGGGGTCGATTTGATTTCAGGCAATAAATTCATCTCTCCACTCCTTATCTCCCCTACACATAGAGACACCAACACACACACACACAGCAACGAGGACAACAATTAGCACTAGATAGAGTTACGGGAGGGGGGGGGGTGTCTCCATAGAATACACACAACAACAAAAAAAATTGAGGATGAGTACAACAATCAATGCTGGGGAGGGATGGGGATGGAGTGAGAGCTGAATGGCCACAGAGAAGCATCAAGTGATGGGAACTACGACATTTTCTCATGGCCACAAGATTTAAAAAAAAAAATATAGGGGACTCAAACTCAAACTGTGGGGGTCTGCCGGCGAGGATTGGGAAGCGGGAGGAGGAAGGGGGGGGGGGGCTGAAGTTATTTTTCAGCTCAGATTTCAGCTGTCTCCCACCTGCCACCTTTGTCTGTTCGCCCCCGTTTACCCCTCTCCCTCTTCCACACCCCCCGCCCCCACCCCGTCGGCTGTTTTCTTTTCTTTTTTTTTAAAGCCCCCCTCCACTCCAAACCAACCCGGGCCGAAGGTTTTGGGGTAGCCCAGTTAAGAACGTCTTGTCGCGTGCCGCCTGGTCTGGGCGACCTGTAGCCGCCTACATTAGCCCCACCCCTCCTCCCCTCCTTTGTGTGTGTGTGTTCTTGATGAATGCCCCACCTGTCCGCGCGTGCCTGTAGTTTTTTTCTTTCATATATTCTTTTTATTATTTGGTTTATTTTCTTTCCACTTGTATCTCGAAATAGGAAAACGGTGGGGGAAGGGGGGGGGGAGGATTTACAGGTGTATGGAGGGGGGGGGGGAAATAGGGCGCTTTAATAAAATGAAGGGGGGACGCGAGGTAGTGATGTTCTACTAAAAGTTTAAAAAAAAATTCCGCCAAAAGGTATCATCTCACAGGACGTAAGCCATTTCCCCGCCATCTACGGAGAATTTCTTTGTATAAAATATTCACACAATAAAAAAAAACGTACAGTTCAGTAGAGGACCTACTTATCTCCCTTCCCCCCCTGCCTCTACCTTATAAAAAGCCCCTAAATTTCTCCACACTGTTACGGCTGCGTGAGGTGGGGAGTGGGGGCGGGCGGGCGTGAGGATGTAGGGGGTTGGGAGAGGGGGGGGCGAGGCAAGGCTCGTGGCTAACAAGATAGTGACAGGTGCACAATGCTGACCTTACAGGATCGTTTCTTCCTCTACACTCTCTCTCTCTCCCTCCCTCTCCTTGAATAACAAGTAAAAGATGGCTACAAGGCGCTCGTGTATGTATGTGTATGTATGTGTGTGTATGTGTGTGTACGCGCGTTATTTCTTATCAAATAGGGAGGAGAAAAGGAGTGAGCTTTTGGTGACTCATGACATCCATTTTGATACATGAGGAGTGAAAGGGGCGGGGGTGTGGAGCGGAGGACTGTAGTACGGGTTAAGTTAATGAATTGTAGTCAGCCTCCCCCTCCAAAACCAGTTAGTTTATAAGACCATACACCGTGTGAGCGCTGAGAACAGAGGGGGGAAGGGGGCGGTAGCACGAGGCAACCAAAAAACAACAACAGCTTAGCCAGTAAATATATAGTATAAATATCTAGTGCGTTATCGGACTGTGGGGGTACAATTGATGCTATAAACATTGTTTCTAAGACTTAATCCATTGAGTATATTATATAGGGAAGTACATAGAGTCACGACTAGAGACTTCATAAGAAACGCTCCCCAGTCTGATAAATCACTAGATATGGTCAGTTAGCTATTTCGTGAGAAAATGGTATTAGATATTTATACTATGTCTAATTATTTGAATGTCTAGTTATTTGAGGAGGGAAACACGGTTTTAATCATTTAAATGACTAAAAGTAAAGCAGTAAAGTTAATTTTAGACCTTGTTGGTCCATATGTGGCTAGTGGAGTAGCGTTTATCAGTGTCCGTGGCCTCTGCATGCAAGTGGAGCGTGTGGCCAGCATTATGCTTTTTTTTTACAATTACTTTCCCCAAACTATGTCAGGTACCCATAAGAGACACACGTAAGAGGGGCGGGGGGGGGGGGGTATCTGGAGTCAAAACCAGGGCGGCCCGGACAATGTTGCACCGAAGACCGCCGTGTTCCGTAGTAAGTTAGTATCCGTTCTGTGACTGTTTACCATTAGCCTACCCTTTTTTTTTCTTTTTGTGATATAATAAGTCAGTAAGTAAGTAAGTAAAGTACCCGTCGGACCGAATTGATCCATAGGTCCGATGAAGCAGCGTTCACCAGTACTCATACAAAAATATCAGGATTCTTTCAAGCATGCAGGTGGTTAGTTATCTAACTAACTAACTAACAATAGGTAGGCCTACAGCAGTGGCATCCACGGACGCTACCAACAACAACAATAACCCACACACAAACAAGCTGTTCGCGCAGTGATTACACATCGGCACGTGGGGATGATGGCATGACCTAATCAGTTGTCAGATCTTCTCCCCCGACACAACGGCGTGTGGCGCTACTATATTTTCACTTTAATAGACTGTCTTTCCCCTTTTTAACAATAGAACACACAAAGTTAATCATTGTACAGGAAGAATATATGGGGGGACGGTGTGTGTGTGTGTGTGTTTGTGTGTGTGTGTGTGTGGGGGGGAGGTGTGTGTATGTATGTGAACAGGTGTTTTAAAAAAGACGTTCTCTAGGAGGGAGGTTGGGCATGGTGGACGAGCTGTCGAAATGAAGGTCCTAGGTTCGAATCCCGTTGAAGTCTAGGATCTGTTCTCGGATGTCCCTGAGTCTACCCAGCTCTGATGGGCAATTGACTTTTAGTTGGGGGTAAACTAAAGGCGGCTGGGGCATTGTGCTGTCCACACAACCTTCTAGTAGAGCCTTGGCCGTAGAAACTGGTGAACGCTGCTTTGCTGGCCCCACGGATAACTTTGTTCCGGCGGGGCACTCTATAGGAGGGAGGATTATATCCACACCACAAGCGTCTAATGTTTTAAAGCAAGGGTCAATAACATTTTGATGATAACGTGCCAAAGTAGACTTTCTAATTTCATTCAGCCCAAATATCATCCTGCTCTATCACTCAATTTCTTGTGTTAAGAGACTTGAATTGCCTTTTGAAGGGTTTTCGGCGTGCCGCCGAAAAAATCCGTCTGCGCGCCAAGTCTCTGGCACGCGAGGCAAAGGTTGCCGACCCCCTGTTCTATAGTGACAAATCTCCCGTCCGCGGATACTAAAGCTACGACCCACAAGGGGAAATCTCACCTCTTCAAAATGAGTGCCGCAAAAAACAACAACATTGCACTGCAACTGCAACTTGTTTCACATCATGCCCGCTGATAACATAAAACCCTTCAATTAAAAAAACAACAAAGAAAAAAATAACTATTGATCTCCAGCACACACACCCCTCCCCCCCCCTTGTTTTTGTTGTTTTTCCAACTAGCTGATAAGACCCCCCCCCCCCCAAAAAAAATGTGCACAATAAAAACAGATCCAAAAAACAACAGCCAGCACTTAAATGCCAGATTGAAACATGAATGTTGATTTAGCACCGACAGCTAATAATTCAATCTTCGCAATAAAAATTAAAAAAAAAAAAAAGGAATTCTTTTTCTTCTTTTGAAAAATCTAAAAAATAAAACTCGCTAATCTCTAATCAAGGTCAAGGGTTTTATAAAGAAGAAAAAGAACACAGTAGAGCCAGACTTGAACAACTGGACACATTAGTCTTTGAATAATGGACATTTATGGTTTCCTTGTTTGTTTGTTTTTGTCAGTTCAGTTTTGATCCAGCAAAGAGGAAACAATTAAAATCATTTGATTCGTAATGTCACAATCTCGACATTTTTGTTTGTTTTTGTTCTACAAACTGTTAGCTCGGTAACGCTTCCCCCCCCCCCCTCCACTTCCCTCAAATCTACTTCGAGGCTGTCACGTTACCCGACGACTCTGTTGCCTTTTTGCTGCTGCTTCACGAAGCAACAAGTTTTTTTTGTAAATTATTATAATCGTTCCCAAAAAACCCTTGTGTTTTGTTTTGTAGAAGCTAGGTTTTTAAACCGATTCCTACACATCCTACATATCCCGTAGTCTGTTAGACCGTTGGGGCGCCACAGGTGACATGTAAACCAGCCTCCTCCACTCCTCCCGTCTCACAGCCGTTCTCATTGCCTCGCACAGTTTTGTACCTGTCCATTCCCTGATATTATCTTCCCAACGTTTCTTTGGTCTTCCTCTCTTTCTGCCTCCTCTGGTGGTACGCTGCAGGATGGTCTTTGCAAGCCCGTTGGTTAGGTGACGTGGCCATACCATTCCAGTTTAAACCGATGAGGCTCATTAAAAAAATATTTTTTGTTCTACTTTTTATCAAAATAGTCCAAAGAAAGAGACATATGCCATATATATCCATTACACGTCAGGAAAGTCAAAACGAAGTCGAAATCAATAACTTCCAAAAATTAATATATACATTTATAAATGTATAAGTCTCGTTAGTGTTTGCAAGCATTTAATGTAAACATAGGGACAGAAACATCTTCCTAATCCCTATGCGAGAACACATGCATATAAGCACACTTTCTACCTGAGTGACATCCGGGCGTGGAATGGGTTGCCTGAACAAACCAGGAAAACCCAGTAACTTATCATTTAAAACACTAATAGAAATGCAATACTAGACTCGGACCACGGATGAGCGTAGGACGCAATCATATTATTTTTTTTTATAGAAGTAGCGTCTGTAATGTATAAGATAAGATGTTTTATTCGTGCAAAAGCAAAATTTATTATTTTAAAAAAATCTTTCATCAAACAAAAGAAAACTCTAGGGCTGATTGAAGTAAAAACAAATCACCTTCCAAGAAAACCGGATAACGGTTTCGATTATCGTTTTCACATCCCTAAATATGACTGTATGCCTGTAATGTTTTTTTTCTACCCTGCGACTTTGCTCACATCTTTGCATGGAGTAAGTTGCCGCTTCTATATGAGTTACGTCCCTTGCCATGTCGATCCATCTGTAAGCGACGCCTATCACTAGTTGACAATATCGTATCGGCATCCCACCGCCTCCCCCTTCCCCTTATACCTTCCATGTATGAGAAAAATTTGTCTTAGTTTATTTCACGTGCACTCGATCAATTATTGCACTTGCATGACATCAGAGTGTACCGGCGGGATGGGTTCGGGGGGGGGGGGGGGGAATTGCGCTGGCACATTATTACCGACACACCGTCCCCCCCCCCCTCACCTCTTTTTGCCAAACTATCTCCGGAAGCACGACGTTCGCTCATTTAACCGGGTCGCGGAACAGTTTTATAATAAAACCAGAAATGTAGCTATGCATACATTTACATATTAAATACACAACTATTCACGCCAAATAAATGATGCTATACATTATACATGGACAGGAATGGGTCTTAGCTGTTGCGCTTTTGTGTGTTTTGAAGTAACTTTATGAAATAAATCAAACCTTGTACATCAGTTTGCGTTTGTGAACAGTTTGTGCTAGACGTTTAGTGCCCAAATCTGAGCACATGACGTGCATACACATCAGAAGATTTACACAAGTCCATTAGGGAATTGGGTCGGTGTGCACCCTTTCACATGAGTGGACATGACTCATGAGAAGCACCACGCCCCTGCACCCATCAAAGGAGGCCTCTGCACCCCATAGCAGGACGCACTGCAGCCAAAACAGGACGCCCAGACACCCAATCACAGAACGCCCCTACACCCCATCACAGGACGCCCCTGCAGCCCAACACAGGATGACCCTGCACTTCATCACAGAACGCCCCTTCACGCCATCACAGGACGCCCCTGCACCCCAACATAGGACTTTGGTGCACCATATAATCGCAAGATACGGAGATTTTAACATCACCCAAAAAAACAACATCAGCGACTTAAGACAAGAAGCTTAAATATCAGCAACTTGCATGTCGCACAGTGAAGAGCATACGATACGATATGATATGTCGCACAGTGAAGGGCATACTATACGATATGATACGCATTCGGATCAAACTCCTAAGAGGAGTGTCCTCAATAATTGTCGAGGAGATGGTGAGGGGGCGGGGGGGGGGATACGGCGCACCCACCTGTCATGCTCGTATGAAGAGGTACTTCACCCTCCGCTGACACCAACCGCCATGAAGAGCTATTGCTATACTTCCGTCCAATGACGGGATGGCTCCGGGTTCGAGTCTTCGTTTAGAGAAACAAAACAAAGTGTACATGCTACTAAACCCCCACACAAGTAGCAAAATGATCGAGTGTGAAGTTTTACACGCAAACGTATCGGGGGGCTGAAACAAGATTGTACAGGTAAAAACGTTACAACTGACTTGTTAAGTGAACTGTCGTTGTTGTGTGTTGTTATTACCTGGACTATTGGTACATCAGGTGTGAAGATTATTGTTATAGTGCGGACACAAACATGGCCACGGGCCGTGGGACAGTTGAGGGTGGACAACAATTGAACGGGCTACTTTAAAAGGGACCCGCCCCCAACCCGCAGCGAGCAACCCCCCTCCCTTCCATTATCGGTGGATATTGTCCGAAGCCTTTCACAACTAGTTAGTGACAAAAAAAAGTGCCACGGCTTTTTGATACCATCACGTTATCCGTAAACATTATAATGTACGCGCAAATCTTTTAAAAGTGGGACCACCACGTGAACTCCCCCCTCCCCCCCCTCTTTATTGTCCGGTTCACTTGAATGTTGAAACAGCTGACCGAGAACTCGTATATATATATCCACACACAGCCGTACAGCGCTTCTTAACTTCATTAAAAGTCAACAGTCCCCCCTCCCGCCCTTTACAAACTCTTACGTCTGAAACCAAGTAGAGCCCGCGGGAACGTTATTAAGCAGATGGGAAGTGAATGCAGAGCTGTAGATTGAACAGAACCGAGAGAGAAGCCATGTTCCAAAACAATACTTCAACCTCCCCCCCCCCCACACTTCCCAAAAGACACACACAAACACACGTAACAAAAACTTTCCGCTAGGACACGTGCTCTATTAGAAAGTCTTTTTATGTCCGAGTGAAAATTGATTTCTTGCCCTCGCTAACAGGGGCACTCAGATGACAAGAGAGAGAGAGAGAGAGAGAGAGAGAGAGAGAGAGAGAGAGAGAGAGAGAGAGAGAGAGAGAGATAGGGAGAGAGCCGACGCCTCTTGAACCGGAACTGCACAACGGGAAACGGATACGCAACGAATAATAAACTCCGGTAAGCGTTCGTTTGGATCTAACACCCAGAACTGTTCAATTAAATCATACGCGAGTACTGTTCGTTTAGAGTCATACACGTGTAAAGTTTATTAAAATCTAAACACAAGCGCTGTTCATGCGAATATAAACTCGTGTACTGTACATTTGAATCTAAAAATGAGCTCTTCTTAAGAGTTAACATTTAATTTGCAAGAAATAACAAAGATGGCGACAGAGCTAAATAACATGTCTAGAGTCTAGGCCTACCCTTTTTTAATGTCTTCGTTTCAACAGGACTTAACGGAAGCGAGGTATTCGAAATTCTTAAGCTCACTTGCTATTAAAGAAATAAGTTGAATTTTTTTTCTTCATAAATCTCCACGCCCATCTTAACAACTCCTTATAAGTCACTTATAAGTTTACAGACATTCCTTCTAGATAGAAGATTATTACGTCCAGTAGGCCCCCAAAAACCCCTGCAGGGCGGTAGGCATCGGTCGGCGGCAAGGATAGAACCCGCGATCTTCACACATCAATACACTCTGTAGCTCTCTATCTGTGACTGCCGCATGGAACCAAGGGTCAAAGGTAAGAAGCAGCAGCAGCAGTCACCAGAGTCGTGCACACTGTGCCACCACGCTGCATGCATTATAGATGTTGGAAGATAAACATCTCAACATTACATTGGGGTGGGGGGGGGGGGGGGGAGGGGAAGAGAGGAATAGAATATTTGATTGCAAGACAGACAAAAGTCTGACAAAGACCACCCCACGTGCACCGATATGATCTTCATTGTCTTTTATAAAACAAAGTCAATCAATTATGACGCTTGCCTTTAAATTTTAAATTAACGATGCCAGTGGTTCCCAAAAGTGTGTCCCCTCCCCACACCACGTGGGCGCCCCGGTAGAGCTACGTAATCATTTACAGGTGTTGCCCCCCCCCCCCGGTCAAAGGCTTTCATGATAACTGGGATTCGTTCCCGGGTCAAGACGGTTTCCCCGAGTTTACCAGGCTCTGATAGGTACGTGACATTAAGTTGGGGGTAAAGTAAAGGCGGTTGGGCCTTGTACTGGCCACACAATCCCCTAGTATGCAGTGGCCACAGACACTGGGGAACGCTGCCCCCACCGGCCCTATTTCATAATAACTGTATTTCGTGTTCGTTTTCGATTCCATATTATGGTAAATTGAGACATCCAGGACTATCGATTTTGGGAAATGGCGCCATCAGAGAATCTTACTTTCAGAAAATGGCACCGCGAGTGTAATACGTTTAAGAACCAGCGAGTTAAAGCTTTCAGCTGCTTATATCAAAATAAAAACAAGGGTAAGCTAGAATCATGCCAGATCCTTATTAAAAAAATAATAATTTAGGACTCGACTCCCCATAAGGGATCGGCTCCCCATGCGGATCGGCTCGACTATCTCGACTTCTACACGCCCCCATATACACCATTTTGGGTGAAATACGCCCACGATCCAATGTTGACATCCTAGATTCTTGGTTGTTTGGAAGACTGTGATAGCATGCACAGAGTTGTCGAGTATAATGTGTATTAAATCTGTTCGTTCTATAGAAATAGATGCACAGGCCTGGAACCTGCACATTGCACGTCCAAGAGATGGGAATAAGGGGGTATTATTGTGGTTGGGGTGCATACAATCGGGGGAGAGGGGGGTTGGAACCCCAAGTTTGTTAAAATGGTATTATATAGTGCTTGTATAGTCCGTACCAGAGACTTATGGTCACAGGTACTCCCCCCCCCCCCCACCTCTCCCATCTAAAACTCTCCGTAAAAAAAATATGGTAAAAACACGTTAATATAATCTGTAGCTTTCTGTCTGTGGCTGGCCGCACGGAACCATGGGTCAAAGGGTAAGGAGCAGCAGCAGTCACAAAGACGTAGCCTACTCACGGTGCCACACAATCAGGTCACTTCTCAGTTGATGCCCAAAAGCCTCTCCCCTCCCTCGACCCACTCCAAACGTGACCAGGTTTTTTTCTTCTTCCGCTTTTTATTACTTAAGCACGCGACTGGCGCGCATTTGGGGATGGAAGGGGGTGGGGCGTTCGCGATGACGTCACTTGATAAACCCCATAAAAAATGAAAATCAAACACTCCTTCCTGAAGCCCAGACCCCCCCCCCCCACCCCCCCACTTCCCCTCAACATGTCTAACTCTCTATCATTCACGCACACAATCAACCGCCAGTTTAAATATTTATCAAACAAAATTTTTGAAAGTTTGATACGTGTACATAAGGAGCTGCTCCCCCCCCCCGGGTCCCCCCCCCCCCATCCCTCTCTGTATAATCCACCCAAGCATCGTTCGATGCCCTCCATTTAGACGCCGACCACGTCGACGTGCCACGCCAACGAATCCGACGCAACCCCCCCCCCCCCCCCCCCCCCGGGTGCGAGTGGTAAGAGAGGTGGGGGCGCGGGTGGCGGCAACGAGAAGGTGAGAAATAATTCATGAATTAATTAAAATTCTGGGCCCTGGTGGGGGGGGGGGGGATGGAGGGGGTGTGGTGGTAGGGGAGTCGGGTGCACCGAGCTGTGTTACCGTGAGCGTGTTGTGTGCACGTGCGTGCGTGAGCGCAGAGTGTGTAAGGTGGCGCCCCGCGTCATGGCATTGCACAAAGCACTCAACTATGCCAATCGATAAAATTGTCATAATATTTTTTTTCCATAAAGCCCCCCCCCCCCCCCCAAAAAAGGTTTAGGTTGATTGATTAGTGAGTGAGGGTTAGGGTAAAGAAAGAAGGGAGTGCATAAATCCAGTACTATAGAGTTGGAGTGCATGGATTTGGAGACGATCAAACCCTCCCCAACATTCCTAAATCACCAGAGTAGCACCCAATACATGGGATTAGTTCCAACTAAATCTTTCCTATAATTGAACCTAATCCGGACTCGGTTCTTTTCTTACAATCACAATATTTGTAATAGTTCTTTTCTGTTTGTTAAAGGGTGTGCTTTTTTTTTCCCCCATGTTCCAATTACAGATAACGACAATGTTAAACTATAGGGCACGGGTGGCCGAGTGGCAGCGACTGGCGTACCTGGGTTCGAATCCTGGGGAAGGCTAAGGTTTTGTTTCGGGTATGGAGAGTGTCCCTGAGTCTACCCAACTCTGACGGGTACCCGGCATTAGTTGGGGTTAAGAAATGGCGGCTGGGCATTGTGCTGGCCACGCAATCCCCTAGTATGACAGAAATTGGTGAACGCTGTTTCACCGGCTAATGGATCAACGACGGTTTATAATTTATAAACACTTGTTTCCACAAGTCTATTCTACCTTCCGGCTATTCCTAGTACCGGGTGCATGTAACTGAGTCTAACATAGATCAATTTGGTCCTACGAGTACTATACTTTAATTAATACAATCTTCAACTGACACAAGCTGTCGTCAACTATAACACAACTATAACAATAAGATAAAAAAAAGGCATATCTTACTGTCATAGCATAAGCCTTTTTGTTTTGTTATCGCAATCAATATTATAACAATTAATTAAACCGTACAATTCATTATGACGTATACAAATAATTTAAAAAATAAACTTTTTAAACCAACGAACGCATTAACAGTTGGCAATTAAAATTAATGGCTACCGAGATTAGTCAGAGAGTCTAAACCATTGTGATAATATACAGAATTTTTTTAAAGTAACAAAAAAAAAAACAACAACAACACAACTTTGAGTTTAAATTCAACACCACAATTTAGAGTAAAAACAACTAACAAGCAATAATGTTAAGTTAAAAAAAAATATCAAAAAAATTTTGAATAAAATTTAAAAAAAAAATACACACACACACACACGCGCGCGCACTATTGGGTAAAGAAAACAGTATTTTGACAAAAAGACTAAACAAACAGGTAATTCCGTTTGAGATAATGTCACCCAACAGTCACTCCTCTACCTCCACTCTTTACCCTTCATATTCCTTTTGACAGGTAATTAAAATCAACCATAATAAAGGTGTACGTCTCCCCCCCTCCCCCAGCCCTTCCTCTCTTTCTTCCCATTTCCACCTCCATGACTTGGGTGAGTTCCACACCTCACGTTCTTTCTTTTGTTAGTCTATGTGTGTGTGTGTTTGGGGGAAGAGGGGGGGGGGGGAATAGGCTCCAAACTTGAATGGATTGAACACAAGCGGCTCTTCCTATGAGTACTCACACCTCCCCGCCCGTGCTGTAATAATAAATGCTTAGGGAAACAATATTTATACGGAGATCTATATTTTTCTAAAGAGTTGGTGTACCAGTTTGAATTCTTTAAGTTATTGTTTTTTATGTTCTTTGTTAGAGATTGTTTGCAGGGCCTGACTGGAAACCGCCTCGGACTTTCGCTTCGGCCGAATATTTTTTTTTTTTTTTTTTTTTTTTTACATTTTTTTTTAAAGTATATATTATGCTTTTTGCAAATAATACGCACAATAATAGTTTTAACAAAAACTGATTTGTATATTTCCATATACGGTTAGCCCGTCGGTTGTCAACAAGACCACGACCCGGGTTATACCAAGACCATCGTAAATACTTACGGTGGTCTTGGTTATACACCCTGTCGCCGTCCAATCCCTGCGGCCCTGCAATGACTTAGTCTAATAACCTTCCACCTAGTTGGAACGTTTATAAAAAACGTATGAGATAGAATTTTCTAGACTTGATATTAGTCAGCCTTTGCCAAATACATAAAAACTAGTTTTGTTGTGAATAAGCACGCGCGTAACAGCGAGTGTGGGTGATATTATTAGGAGAATAAGCCTGTCGCTCTTATGGCATATTATGTTGTTTTGTGAGCTGGAGTGCCCACATGGGGGGGGGGGGGGGCGCTGCTCATTCGACGTGTTGCCATTACCAGAGTTTGTCGATGATTGGATTTTAAAAAATAAATAAAAGAATATGAAACCGTTTATTAGCACTACAAGCAGGACCGTATTAAGTTTGTAGGGGTTATGTTCCCAAATTTATGTGGGGTCCCCTCATGGCCTCGCCCCTGCCTTCCACATAGGTATACCTCAGAAAAAGGCCATAAATTCTTGTTACATTCTGTAAAATCCTAAATAAATTTTATCGTGCTTAGCTTGGTTGGACTGGAGCGCATAAAATTGTAGGGGAATAAATGAATTTAATTTACATATTCAACGAAAGAATGGGGATGTCACTAAAAAATATTTTTTTGGGATGTGTGGGGGCCCCTTTTGTGTGGGGGCTCCTTTTGTGTGGGGGCTCCTTTTGTGTGGGGGCTCCTTTTGTGTGGGGGCTTCTATTTCTGTGGAACATGCTTAAATACGTCACTGACTAGAAGTAAGTAAAGTACCCGTCGGACCAAACTGATCATACGTTCAACAGTTTCTTTGGCCACGGCATACTAGGGGATGTGTGGCCAGCAAGATGCACAGCCGCCTTTACTTGACAAATCAGAGCTGGGTAGACTCAGGGACACCCTCAAGTCCTGGTAAAAAATCCTAGCCTCCACCGCGCCCCATTTATTAGTGCTACTAGAGGCGTATAAAGTTTAAATAGTCGCCATTGGTAAGATCTCGCAACCAAGGAAAATAATACCTCATACAAATCTATGAAAATGTCTTAATTTTTCGGCGTAATAGTAAATTAAAGTACCCGTCGGGTCAGAATGATCTTAGGGCCGATGAAGCAACGTTCACCAATTTCTGTGAGTCATGGCATACAAGGGAATGTGTGGCCCGGCACAATGCCCAGCCGCCTTTACTTTACCCCCAACCAATTTTTTTCGGTGTGTACGCCTATAGGCTATATTATTTGGGCGTGCAACCCCCCTTTATCCCCCCTCCATCTGATGGATCTCCAATAGGAACAGCTACGTATCCATGAATTCAGAAATCGATTCTTAAAAAGGGGGACAAAATGTGTATGTGTGTATGCTTGGGGGGGGGGGGGGAGTATACAGACATAATAATATATACCTAGAGGTGCCGAGCACTAGCGTAGTCAGAATTTAGATATGGAAATGGGGGTAGGGGGAGGAAGAGGCAAATAGTGCAAGATGAGGAAGGGTGGAAAAACTTTTTAACCCATTTTTTTTTGTTAGAGACCTTAAAAAGAGAACTGTAGCACAGAATTTGGATTTGAAGTACCGAATGGCTGGAAAGAGTTAAAAATTTGTAATGAAACTGTATGGAAAAGATTTTGACCTGGTGGCAAACTCACTGCGTAGTTTCAGCCTAGATAATGTGTAGGCCTACATCGTCTTAATCAAGTTCCCCGTCGTTAGGACTGCAATACGAGTATGTTAAATGCGCTCTCTGAGCTTACGTTATGTTTGTTGGCAGTGCAGGGCTGTGGAGTCGGAGTCGAAGAGTCGGAGGAATTTCGGGTACCTGGAGTCGGAGTCGGAATAACAAAAAAATGAGGAGTCGGAGTTGGAGTCGGAACATTTATATACCATTTATCAGTCGGAGTCGTAGTCGAAGAGTCGGAGTCGGAGGAAATTTTGGTACCTGGAGTCGGAGTTGGAAGTACAAAAAAATGAGGAGTCGGAGTTGGAACATTTATCTACCGACTCCACAGCCCTGGTTGGCAGCGCTATACAAATAGTAGTAGTATTATTACTAGCAGTTATGCCCGTCAAAATGACGGAGAGACGATTGATTACAATGCGTTTTGTTGAAAGAGAAAGAAAAAATAACAAACAATATTACAATAAAAACTGTAGTGAGAACGTTTCTTTCGGTATTTAGTTTTTGTTATATATAGGGCTACATATTGTTATTATTATATAAAGAAGAATTTACAAAAAAAAAAAAAGACTGCGTAAAAATATTTACAAAAGTAATGCTGCGAGGTAAGAGTTTTGATAAACGAAAATCTAGAAAAGAGTGAACCGTAGTAGTTACCAATAACACACACACAACAAAGACAATAACAACGAGCCTTTGATTTTGTTTTACCCTCGAATAGAGCGCGCACATCAACCATAAAACCTATTTCAAAACCCTGGCTTTGGAGGTGGTAGGGGAGGGTGGGTCTACCACATTAATTTTTCTGCTTCTTCTGCTTCAAAAACAGTATTTAAAGAGGCGCCCGACGCCGCGCGCCCTCCCCCTCCTCTCGCCATCCTCCGCTCTCTCTACTCCGGTGACAGAGTCCCACCGTACGCTAAATAATTTCGGCTTATCAACACGTGCACGCGGACATTCCCGCCAAAGTGGTTTGCCGCCCCCCCCCCCCGCGCCATTTGCATATAGGTGTCTGCTCCAGTTGTACGCGATATCGTAACCGCTTCTTCTCGTAGTGTGTCCCCCTCCCCCCCCCCCCAAACCCAGCCCGCGCTCTCTCTCTCTCTCTCTCTCGCCGTGTCCTCCTTCTCCGCTCCACTCTTTTTTTTCTTCGCTCTCTCTCTCTCTTTACCTCGCCACCTGTCTGTCCCCAATGCAATTCATTGTCGCTTCTCTATTGCCAGCAAAAGGTGTACTAAGGCCCCGGAGAAGAAATGAGTGGCGGGAGAGAGAAAGAAGTGAAAGAGAGAAATGAATAGAGGAGAGAGAGAGAGAGAGAGAGAGAGAGAGAGAGAGAGAGAGATTGAATGAGGCTGTTGTAGTGTATGTGTGTGTGTGTGGAGTCGGTATAGAGAATAGAGACGTTGCCGAACTGCAACATCTCGACACGCCCCCGTTCCACCTACTTGTCATGCAGTTTTGATTCAATCAGTGCTGTCTCTTTTTCTCTCTGTCATTCTCTACTTTCACCTCTCAATTGATCTCTCTCTCTCTCTCTTTTGTTTACCAATCCCCAACGGGGAGCTCACATAAAACAAACCTGGCGTCAACTCGGGGCGATCTGACGATGACGAAACAAAGGGTGAGATAAACTTTCAATTGCATACGATCATAAATTACACTATCGTAACTTGTGGCGATATTCTGTGGGAAGCGCTGAGCAAGGAGAGGGGTGGAGTGGGGGATATTAACAGCCATACCATCGCACTCTCTAGGGCCAATATTTAGCCAAGATTTAGCTTACACAACGGTCCGATACTAGGATACTTGGTAAAACCCCCCAAAAATAATAATAACACAAGGAAAATTGTAATAAGTGCTGGTTTGACAACATAAAATATTGGACAGGGTTGCAGTTGACTGAACTATTGACAACCGGTCAATATCGGCAAAAGTGGAGAAAGTTGACCGCTAAGGTATCCATTCCCCAACGACCAGTACGGTCAAGGGATTGATGATGATGATGATATATATATAAATGTATATATATATTATGTATATATATTATAATCATTTAGCGCAGGGGTAGGCAACCTTTTGATAACAGTGTGACAAAGTAGAATTTCAAATGTATTATGCGAGCTAACAGCCTGAACAAAATCCAGCTCTGGCACTCCATTTCTTGTAGAGATTACTGAAATTTCTTTTTCTTTTGGGAGTCTCCCGCCTTAAGTTGCCGACTCTGGATCTAGCGTATATATTAGATAAACGTATCCAGCGACAGAATAGTAAAAAAAAATATAAAAAAATTGAAGCTTCGGAAACGCCCCTCCCAACCCAACTTTTATTAAATGTATAATATTGCTAAACCCAGATTTAACGTACACAATTAAAAAGTAAACAAAAAAATCAAGATGCTCCAGTGGTAGTAAAACAAACAAATCTAGATCTAGGGGTAACAATCCAGCTTCAGTTACACTGTACTCTAGTGGTAGTAAAACAAACAAATCTAGATCTAGGGGTAACAATCCAGCTTCAGTTACACTGTACTCTAGTGGTAGTAAAACAAACAAATCTAGATCTAGGGGTAACAATCCAGCTGCAGTTACACTGTACTCCAGTGGTAGTAAAACAAACGAGTCTAGATCTAGGGGTAACAATCCAGCTGCAGTTACACTGCCCTGGACGCAACCAGAATAATAATATCTGACATTACTCCCCAAAATAAATAGTAAGCTGATCTGTTTTCTATGAACGAAGCTACATTTAAAATTGAAATAGATACTGCACTACAGATAGGGAGAGAGACACACTCTTCTTATTCCGTGAGCAAGAACTCGCGCATTTCTATTCTCTTTCTTCGTGAGTGGCATCCGGACATGGCAATGGGTTAACCTGAACAAACCAGGGGAAAACAAAAAACACAAACCGCTTAATCGTCATCTAAAAGCCCTAAAAAGTAAATAAATGCAGGACTTGATTAAAATTCAGAAAGCGGATAAGCGTAGGACGCGATAATATTCCGTATAGAAGAAGCGCCTGTAACATATTATAGAAGATCTATAGCGACTCTACATATAGCCTACTGGGTTCTTAGAATCAATAGCGTATCGATTGATTCACATCGCAAAAAAAATCGATCGTTTTAACACATGTGAAGTTTGTGATATAATCATGTCACGCGGGTTTTCATTCTCTCCCTTCTTACTTCATTATTGCTACTAATCCCCACCCCTTTTTTCCCCCCGAATGTGGTGAGGTCGGGACGTCGCAACTGAGGGCGCAAAGTCGTGGCGAAGTCCAACATATTAGATTAGGGTACAACAGCGTGCTTATAAAGGATCGTTCCAGAGTTAGGTCAGCAGTCTAGTAATGGGCATGTCTGCATTCTTCTTAGCAGATGAACCTACTTGTGAATAGATGAACCTACTTGTGAATAGATGAACCTACTTGTGAATAGATGAACCTACTTGTGAATAGATGAACCTACTTGTGAATGTTATTTTTCTTAGACACATGATTGTGTTTACATGACCTTTGACTTGCACAGCTGTCCACCCGTCTGTCTATCAATCAATCAATCTACCTACCTAGGCCTACCTACCTCTCTATCTATATATCTGTCTATCTTTTTATCTATCTATCTATAAATATGCATATAAATATGCCTATCTATCTATCTATCTATCTATCTATCTATCTATCTATCTATCTATCTATCTATCTATCTATCTGTCTATCTATCTATCTATCTATCTATCTTTCTATCAATCAATCGTTCTATCTATTTATCTATCTACACATGTACCTATATATCTATCAATCATCCGTCCGTCTGTAGGTCGATTTACATACAACTATCTCGTGTACACGAGGGTCACGTTGACATTTCGTGCGAAACCTAATATGTCACACTGACACACGAGAGAAAACCCACCATCTAGAGCAGACCTAAAAAAAAAAAGGGGGCAGGGGGAGGGCGGGGTGGGAGTAAGAGAGGAAGGAAGTACGAACACAAAGAGTATAAAACCGAGGATAACAAAGAAACCACCTGCCTAACAACAACCACTACTACAACAACAACCGGTGTGTGAACGGGTTCCTCCTCTCCCTCAACATCCACCTACCCCTCCCCTTTCTCCACTCCAGTACGTGCCCAGAATCCTGACACCCCCCTCCCCTTTCCAAACCCCCAAATCGCCATAGAAATAACTGAACTGACAGGCAGCTTTATTTCTATCATTAATTTCGTCTCTCTATTTTGTTTGTACATTGAGCATTCTTTAATCAGGCCATCCTTCTTCAAAGCTACATAGTAAACTATATAGGTAACCATTTTTTCTTAAAAATTAACATTATGTTAATTGTCTTCAATTTTTTGTTATCAAGTTAATGATTAAATACGCGCTTTAATATTTGAAGACCGGGTGAGCAAAGAGGGGGTGGGGGGGGGGGAGAGAGAGAATCAGGTGGACGTGACCTTAGCTTTGTTCGCTCATGCGTGAGGAGGAAGCATGTCCCGCCCCCCTTCCTCCACCGCCGCCGGTAGAGCTCATTAATTACCGGCCATCTTTGTTGTTTTTTTTACGTCACGACACCGGAAGTGTATAGGCCATCCCCACCCCCCCTTCCCCACACGCACACACCCTATCAATGCAGTGATCAATAAAACACACAACAATGGTCAACAGTTTGTTTACAGTTTACCCCTCCCTCCCCCTTTCTCTCCCTTCATCTCCGAATACTCCCCCCTCCCTCAATTCTCGAGCCCCAATCAATAAAGTGGTGCTCGTTCCAATTACCAGGAAACATATTCAACAATACACATCTCTCTCTCTACACCAATACACCTGTAGGTGTATACCACGGCTACAGAAACCTTGCCTTCACTTATACAACCCCATTACGGGACGGACCTACAACGGGGTCTACGTGAGGAGGTGGTGGTGGTGGCGGTTTTTACTTTCAACGATGCACCTGTACTGACAAGAGGTAAGGGGAAATTGAACTGCTAAACACAAATAAAACAAAAACGGGAGAGAGAAAATTAACAAAAGGACAGAGTGGGGGGGGGGGGGAGGGGGGAGGAGAAGAGAGCTGTGGGCGGGAAAGTAAAGTAAAGCATCCCGTCGGACCAAATTGATCCATAGGTCCGATGAAGCAGCGTTCACCGGTTTCCATGGCCACGGCATACTAGATGATTGTGTGGCCAGCACTATGCACAGCCGCCTTTACTTTACCCCAACTAAGGTCAGGTACCCATCTCAGAGCTGGGTAGACCCAGGGACACCCTCAAATCCTGGGGAAAAAAAAATCCTAGCCTGCACCAGGATTCGAACCCAGGGCGGGAAAGACAGGGTAGTACAGTTTGAACCATTCGGCCACATAGATTCATTTCTTCTTTTCTACCGCGCCACCGCCTGCCCGCCACCCCTACTACCTAATGGAGCTCTCAGGAATAAGAAATATTAATTAAACAAACAATAAAGAAAGAAAGGCGAGAATGAAAGAAAGAAAATACGTGTACGTTTTTTTTTATTGTCTTTCTTTCCATCGAGGTAAATCGTAAAACTAAACTTCCGTAAATGCCGAGGAGGAAGGGGAAGGGGGAGTACACTGCAGGGCGCAAGGCGTCCTTCAGGCTTTGGCGCCACACGAAGGGTCGCGTGCCGCTGTCACCTGTCCCTTCAATAATTCAGGTCACTGGAGGCTTGTGTCGACTAAAACCCGTTACAGAACACGCGCGGGCGGGGAAAGGGGGGGGGGGAGGGAAGAGGGGAGTGCGCGGCAGAGGTGTGGAGGAGAGATGAAGGGAGGGTGGAGAAGGCAGGTTAGTGGGGGAGTGAGGGGGGGGGTGCGGGCTTACCTCCTCCCATTCGGGATTTTCTTGATGGAACAAACAAATCCTACTACACCTGTGTGTGTGTTTGGGTGTGTACAGGAGGTGTATGTGTGTGTGTGTTGAAAGAAGGCGTGCGAGAGGGAGCAGAGGTGTGGCGGAGTGGGGTGGGGAGCAGCAATCAATCACCTATCAGATCAAGAGCCAATGTATGCTGATGAATCACACTAAATCAAAACCCATTGCAGTCGGGGAGTTATTTTAATATATATACCAGGGCTTTACTCAAATGTCATTTGTACAAACTCCCCCTCCCCCCCCCCCTAACTTTACAGAACACAATTTAACAACCAATATTTCTCCCGTATGTATGAAATAGCCCTTATTCGAATTTGATATCTTGGGGAGCGGCACTATATTATGTTAGTTTGAAAATGAAATGTAAAAAAAAAACATTACATTTATCCCCATAGATTAACCCTGTTCATATAAGCCGGACAAGCGCTTTCGGATGGCGTACCAAAGGTCTTGGGTTCGAATCCTGGTGAAGGCTAGCATTTGTTCCCGGGTCCGGGGGGTTTCCATGTGTCTACCCAGCTCTGACGGGTACCACAATCCCCTAGTATGAGGTGGCCACAGAAACTAATGAGCGCTGCTTCACCGGCTAATGGATCAATCTGGTCCGACGGTTTATAATTTATATACACATATTGTCACAATTCATAGTACATGTAACTGAGTCTTACATTTGTCACGTGTTGTTCCAATCTAAAATTTGACTTGTGTGCTCTGACTTAAATTTGACACATGTTCCAACTATACTACCCCACACCCCATCATCCCCCCCTCCCAACAAAAGTTTTTAGCATCACGAACAAGAAAAAAAAAATCTTAAAGAAAAACACACAAAAAAGTTGAAGGAGACAAAAAGAAATCGTTGGAACAATAGCCTCCCTCCCAGGAAGAAGGGGTGCGGGTCTGATGGCCTTGGACCACTCTTCACGGCCCCTTCTTCAGCCGGTGTGAGCACTCTTCGTTAAACTTTCTATTTTTTTATTATCTGACCCCCGTGTCTGTCTAAGACAGATGGTTGAACTTTTTTTTTTAGAACCTTTAAAATGAACATTTTGAAACACCAAAACGAAAGACAAAAAACATAAAGAAAAGAAAAAAAGAAAGAAAAGTTAAAAAGATGTTCAGAAGTGAAAGAAAAACTGAGGATTTCAAATAAGATGAGGCCAGGATGAAAAAAAAAAAGAAAATGGTTGTCAAATGATGCACGTGAAATCTGTTCAGTTGTTGGATCGTTTCCGGGACAGGATATGTCTTCTCTATTATATTTAAAGTTTCAGGACAGAGAAGGGGGGGGGGGGGGGGAAAGGGCGATGTCTTAACCCGTCGCCATTTTGTTCTTTCTTGTTGAGTCCTATTTCCAGATGTCTTAAGTTGTTTGTTGGTTGTTTTTTTTTTGTTTTTTTTTTGGTGGGGGGGGGGGGGGAGGAGAGGGGGTGTTTGTCCGAGCGTGTCAAAGTCTGTGGTCGGGAGTTCAAATCCGGGTAGACGAAGACAGTTTTTTTCGGGGAGGGGGGGGAGGGGTCGGAAATGAAACGCCGAGATAAGAGGATAAGGGGATGAGCAAAAGGGTGTGTGTGTGTGTGTGGGAGGGGTCTCTATCCAAGACCTACGTTAATACGTAGCTTGCTTTAAAATGGTTTTGGTCTATCCCGCTCGGATGGGCCAAGTTTATGACTCCGCAAACGGAATGCACCGATTTCTTAACAATCGATCGGTATTGGAGCGGAAGAAGGATTCATTATTGCCTCCCAAACACTTAAACTAGGAGAACGCTTGCAATTAGGTTCAATACACTAATAAACGCATCAATTTTACAACAATCGTTACAATGATATTCACACATACACACCCACATACAGGCATAAAAAAAAAACGAATTACGTGTTGTTATAAAAAAAGAAATGATAGAGAAAGAAAGAAAGAAAAAACAACAGATGACGTAAGAACGAGATAGAGGGCGATAGAGCGAAAAGAGAGCCAGCGAGTTGGACTGGAAAAAAAGATTTGAAGAAAGAATGTGATAGATAGATAGAGGTGATAGATAGATGTGATAGATGTGATAGATAGATAGAGGTGATAGATAGATAGATAGATGTGATAGATAGATAGATAGATGTGATAGATAGAGGCTGACATGGGAGTAAGAGATAAAGTGATAGAAAGATACATCTATTATATGTATATCTCTCATAGATATTTAAAGAGAGGAACAGATAATCGTGCTACTGAGTTAGCGTAAGTACTCGTTAACGTAAATCCTAGTTGACGTGTGTCAATGGTGCGAGTTGGCGTAAGTCCATGGTGGCGTAAATCAGAGTGTGCCTAAGTACTCGTTAACGTTAATGGAAATTTACGTAAGTACGCGTTAGCATGGTGGCCGAGCCGGCAGCGCGTTTGACTGGCGTACCGAGGGTCCCGGGTTCGAATCCTGGTGAAGGATTGCGTCCCTGAGTCTACCCAGCTCTGATGGGTATCTGACAGCGGTTGGGGCAAAGTAAAGGCGGCAGGGCATTGTTCTGGCCACACACACCCCTAGTATGGCGTGGCCACAGAAACTGGCGAACGCTGCTTTTTATGGACCTTATGATCAAATTGGTCCAATGGGATACTTCCCCTTTAATGTAAATCCGAGTTTGAGTAAGTCTGGAATCTGGGGTAGAGTGGAAATGTATTACCGTATGCGCATCATTTATCATGTAGAAGGGAGACCAGTAAAAACTGCATGGCGTGACAAACTTCTATATATTTTCTCTTGTCCCGTCGTTTGCTACTTCGTATGGACAAAAAATTCATTAATAATTTTACACGACGCCAGAACGAAAATCAATAAGTGTCTCCTATCTGCACATATAACAGGGCCGGCTCACGCAACAGTGCAAAACGCGTGGCGCGGAGAGAATGAGGCCTTTACATTTAATGTGCTTGATAAATTTTGTGTTAAATGATCTTTCCCGGTTGGTGTCGGCACGAAATTTTTTCAGAGAGAAAGATAGAGATAAACATAAGGAAATGGGGGAAGTTGAGAAAGTAAGATGAAAGAGAGAGAGAGTGAGAGAGAGAGAGAGAGAGAGAGACTGAGATTGACAGAGAGTGTGTGTGAAAAAAAAAGTTGAGAAGAGAAAGAGAGACAGAGTGTGTGAAATATTCAAACAGATGGATCGACGGATAGAGATAAAGCGCGTGAGAGAGTGAAAGATTGAGGGCAATAGAAGTGAGGGGGGAGGAGGGGGAGAGAAAGAGTGTCATAGGAATATAGGAAGTGAGAGTGAGTACGAATAAGAAGCGAACAAAAACAGAGAGAGAGAGATGAAGACAGGGCGTGGGACATACAGTGATAGAGTGTGAGAGAGAGAGAGAGAGAGAGAGAGAGACAGAGTGAGAACAAATAAAGAATGACAAAGTGACAAAGACCAACTCGGTGGTTTTAATCATTAGTCAAAGATAAAGAACATACAGGAAGAAGTAACAATAACGATTCAGTTTTACTTTCGGTTTTTGGCTTTTACTTGTTTTCCGGGCGTCGAGAGAAAGAGAGAGAGAGAGAGAGAAAGAAAGAAAACGAGAGAAAGGCAAGGTGTACCGGAATAAATGAAGAGCGATCCTCAAATTATTGTCAACCACAATAAATCGGGGACACCACCTGTTTTTTCCTCTCCACCCCCCCCCCCCACCGCCGCCACCCCCCCCCCACCGCCGCCACATCCCCCAGACACCTGTCTGAACTCCGTCCAACTTTGATTTGGTGGCCAAGGGAACAAACGACTGCGGTGGAACTCACGTGAAAAGGTCAGCCTCATTTTAGTATTTATTTTTTGGTGCCGGCCTTTTCATATCTTCTGTCCTTCCTTCTTCTCCTTATTGAGGAAGTGAGTACTATGGAGGCATCCACGGCTCACCCATTCTCCCCCCCCCCGCGCCCCTACACCCCCGCGTGAGACTTGTCCCCGCAGTGAACGGTGGGTGTGGACAGGTGCTTTGAGAGATACTGGAGGGGACTGATGGGAAGAGGGGGGTGGGGCGCATGGGGGACAAAGAGTGGTTGGGGCGTGGGTGGGCGTGAGGAAGCCCGTGGGATATGAGGGCGAATCGAGGTACCCGAGGAAATGTGGCCTTGGAGGGTCGGCTGGTGGTGGGGGGCAGGGGGAACGTGAGGGGGGCGTCATGAGTATGACCCGTGAAAGGATCAACGGGTTGGAAACGGGTGCGGGGGGAGGTAGGGCGCTGTAAACAAGGGGTAGGATGAGTAGCGAGAGAGAAAGAGAGAGTGTGTGTGTGAGAGAGAGAGAGAGAGAGAGAGAGAAGGAAAGCATTGTGCTGCCATATAAAGACCAAGAGAATGAATATGATAACGGGACCGAATGAGTGCTGTTATATTTGAGAACTTGAAAGCCCAGTGTCGGCTTCTTCTTTTATTCCCTCTATCAAAGACTTCCACAAAAACTCAACATACAAACATGGGAGGCAGGGGACGTAGGGTGGGGGGGGGGGGGGAGAGAGATCTAGATTTAACAAAGAAGAGAAGACATACAGACAGCTACAAACAAAAGACACACTATAAGGTAATAGATATTCCCATCGTTTGGATTCAAAAGGACATAGAAAAGATTTTTTTTTGTAAGTGTAGAGTCACGGTGTAGACCGAAGTTGAAAACTTGAGAGAGTTCCCACCATAGGAGATGGAGAGAGTGACAAGGGCTTTTCAATAGATCATAATGTGGGATGCCTTTATTCTGTCTGTCTCTCTTCTCTCTGTATATCCATCCGTTCATCTATTCATCCATTCATTCGCCTCTTTCCTTTTCATCTTAACTATGACAGCCCTTTAGAATTGTTGGTTTGTTTCTATCTTTATCTATCTATCTATCTATCTATCTATCTATCTATCCATCTATCTATCTGTCTGTCTATCCATCTCCCTGTCTGCCAATCTATCTCTTTGTCCATCTGTCCGCCTATCTATCTATCTATCTATTTATCTATCAGCGTATCTAATCACCTATCTATTTATATATCTTTCTTACTTTCGTTCTCTCCATATAAATATTATATATACCGACTAGTCTTTAATTATTCACGTATGTTTACTAAATATTGGGGAGGCAAACAGGAACAAAAAGTAAAGTTTTAAATTGACTTTGTTTACAAAAATGACATGCAAAATGACCTAAATATACACAAATACTTTAACTTGTTTGTTTTTTTTAACCAACATCAAGAAAACCTTCCTAGGTTTTCGATGCTATAAAAAGTTTCGGATGTTCAGTTCGAATTAATCACAAGTCACGAATTAACCCTAACCAGGCAAATCGTGACCATCCAAAAATAAAGAAACGCACAACTATTTAGCCAGCGGCACCCCATGGGACATAGAAACGGAAGGGACAAAATATATGAACATACCATTTAACGACGGGAAACCAGGGGGAAAAAAATCACGGAGTGTGTGTGGGATTGGAAGTCAGAAGACCATCTCATGGGGTGAAGGTTGTTGTGGGGGACTATAACAAAATAAACACAGGTTGCAATAACGGGGTCGGGGGATGGACTAGCAGGTGTTGGCTGATCAAATTGTTTTTATCACATTCCATAATACCTAAAAATAATTCCACGAACACATGTTTATTTATATTTTTTTTTTAAATTATTATTTAAAACCTTAAGGTCATGTGACTCTTAAGTAAAACTGTTTTATGCGAGGAGTCACACAATGCGACTGTCCTTTTTTTTAGTCTCTGTGATATTTGGACTAAAGCCTGCGACAAAAGTAATGTTACATATTACCCAAGTGTGGCCGTATGAGTACAGGTGAAGACACAGTGAGATACAGACATAGTATAATAGGAAAAATGTGAATAAAGGGGAGTGGCCCGGTGGTTTGGAGATTTAAACAAAATTTGTAACGGCCTGTTTGCTGTGAATCAGTCAACTGAAAATAATTTTAAAAAAATCACCTGCCTGCGTACCGAGGACGGACACCCCCGTGCCTGGCCTGTCTCACAATTAAATCACTCTATACCGATACAAGAGCAAAGTCCTACATCAACATGGTGATGGACAAACCTCCAGAGCACGCGTGAATAAACTGAAGCAAATTTTATTCTTCCCGAGTGGTATTCGGGGCATGGAATGGGTTGCCTGAACAAACCAATAACTTAACATCATTTAAAATTTAAAACAATAATAAAGATGCAAGACTTAGTCTCGGACCACGGATGAGCGTAGGACGCAATAATCTTCTTTATAGAAGGAGCATCTGTAATGTATAAGATTATTAGATAAGTCTAATTGTGATGATTTATTCATGGTGTTAGAAGTAATTGAAAAAATGTTAAACTAATAACCCCCCCCCCCGTAAGTTGGTTTAAATGTGTCCTCCTCCGCCCCCCACCCCCCCTAATCTCTCTTTCGTTCCCATGCTCTGTTACCTATACTGTTGCAACTGAATCAAAACGGCCAACGTTTGATAACTCCTGCTCTAGATCTATACAGATATGCCGTCGGACGAAATCCTCACTTTATAGGACATCACTTCAGTGAGGTAGAAAAGTATAGACTTTTCACCAACATGATTCTCAACCTAAAACCGGTAGGCCCCGTAAACGGCTGCAAATAGGAAAGTAAGCAGCCTAGCTATAAGTACTTTTAGTTTCACTAATTTTCCCGTCATAAGGCAAGAACTCTTTGGGAGACGCAAATCCTAACTAAACAACATCATCATCCGCAGTAATAGGAAGAGATGGGCAGAAATATTCTTGCCTACAACTCGTGGTCCTACACTTTCACCAATTTTTTTTGGTGGCAGTTTTGTTTTCTAAACCCTAACATAAATCCTATAACTAAATCTATATCAAAACACAGTTCTATTGTAAACTCCATTTCAAGGAAGACAGGAGAAAAAGCATCGAATTTTGGCTAGAAGTACGGACTTGTAAGCAATTTAGCCAACAGATACAGTCAATGAACAAAGAGTTATACTTAGCAGGCCAGGTCATATAGACAGTCAGTAGACAAGACATTATTTAGCCGATGCAGTCCATGCTGATGTTTTTACTACATGTATATAAAGTATTTGCATACTGTGAACCAGTGGTTTCCAGGGTGTGCGCAGCTGAAGATACTTTATCTGAAGGTACTTTTACTAACGGTACTTTATAGGGAAAAATACTTGATGTATACAAAAAAAAAGGTTGTTATAAAAAAAGAATGACGTTTTATTGAAAACCAGGAATCCAGTACTTTTGTGGAAAAAGAAAGGTGTCTGGGAGTGAATTTTTTTTTTGAAATGTTAGATGGGAGCTTAGCCTCCCCCCCCCCCCCATCTCACAAAACCAGGATTCTTCCATGAAAACAATATTGTTGAGGTATATCATAATAATAGTCGAAACTATCAAAACATACACCACTAACATTATACATTATATATCAATGCTTGATAATAACACAAAAACAATGTTTAAAACGACAGTGACATTTAATAGGATAGTTATGTTTTCAAACAAGAAATAAAGAAAGGTCAAGTGTCTTAAGGAATAGCTGCACAACTGGCTTGAAGTTACAGCAATATGTAAAGGAAAGGGGGGGGGGTAAACTCGCGCTGGTACACACACATTAAGTCAGGCACCACGACTGGTTCCGTGCGGTAATACAATTATTGATAACATAAATACAATACAGTGGAATTATATATTTAAAAAAAAAAACGCCACTAAATAAATCCAGTGAAAGCGCCGGAGGCTGGTTCAATTTAAGGAGGAGAGGGGATCGACAGAGAAACCCTGAAGAAAAAGTCCGGAGTATAATGGCGGACAATGATGGCGACCACTAGTCTTGCCTGTGGCTGTACAAGGCTGAACAAAGAAGGAACTGATTACTGAAATGGACTTGCCAAGAAGAAGTCAATGAGAGCTCTATGGGGGGGGTAGGGGGGGAAGCACCAGACAACAATTGTGTGCTGAATGAAGTAGAAGGTAATACCATGGGCGTCGACAGAATGGGGACAATGAAAAGGGAGGGGAGGAGGTCATGTAACTCTCTTCAATAATAAATTAAAAAAAAATCTATTCAACGATACTCAAAATTAAGGCTTAGTTTTTCTGATTTTTTTTAAAAATATGTTTACAGATACCGTTCCCCTACACCCCAAGAAAATGTTTTGCGACTGGTGGTAATAATGTATGTTGCCTATAGCAGACATTGAAGAACCAGGACATAGCCAGGAGAGCTATTTAGTTTCTTTTGTCCAGGGCGTGCGACGGGACTGTGTGGACACCACAGCCGTCTTTACCTCCCATTTCCCAGAACATATTTAGATTCTTTGCTGGCGTTACAGCCTCACCAATGTGGCTGGTCCAGCGGTTCGCATACCGGACTATCGAGGTGACGACCCCCGGGTTCTAGCCCAGCCGTCGTCCAAATCCCTGCCGCTCCGCCCAAATCCCTGCCGCCCCGCAGGAGTTTTGGTCCAAGGACGTAAAAAACTTCTATCTAGAAGGAACGTCTATAAACTGATATGACTGGATCTATAGCCCAGAAGATGTTGTATGCCGAATACAATTATTTAAAGTATAAACATATACGTTTGTGAGAGATCGAAAGTTACATTCAATGAACACTGTAAAACTAAATGAATACAAGTGACCTTAAATACCGATTTTATTCCTTGGTATAAAGCGGGGATACTTTTTAATAATTTATGTACATAATATTTTTATTGTGTTTTTTTTTATAGTCCTTCTTTCTGGTGAAATTCAAATCCCACCAAAGTCTAAGAAATAAAATAAAGACCAATGGGTTATAGATAGAAGGTGAGAAATCTTGTATAGTATAAAATATAACAGGGATCGGCAACCTACGGCACGCGTGTTAAACTTGGCACGCAGAGCGATTTCCAATGGCACGCCAAATATCCCTTAAAAGCCAATGCAAGTCTTTTCTACAAGAAAAAAAACAGGTTGGCACGCTGAATGGATTAAAAATCTTGTTTCGGTACACTGTTACAAATAGGTTGCCGACCCCTGAAGTATAATATTGATTTTTTTCCGTTGATAGGCCCCAGAAAAGGATACATATTACAGAATTAGTGTAGCTAATATTAAATTGCATTTTAGGTTTATGTTCTTGTGAACAGAAGTATTTCTGTCAGACCAATTCAATTTACATGACCAATAAAGCAGCGAATACGAGGGGATTATGAAGCCAGCGCAATGCAAAGGCGCCTTTTCTTTCCACAACCAATGCCCATATCAGGTACCCTTCGCATCTGGGTTGGCTCAGGGACACCCTCCAGTCCCAGTGGAAGAAAAAGATCCAAGCCTTCACCAGGATTCGAACCCGGGACCTTAGGTGTGGGTAATCCGAGCAATTGTGTTCTTGTTTACATTTGTGTGTGTGTGTGTGTGTAAACAACAGAAATAATTGATTATTGTTTCATAGGTGGAAGGAAAGCAAATGAAAGATAAAGAATGATGGTGAGAGATAGAAGGAGGATGTGGGAGAATGAATGGAAGGATCAATTATTCACACACTTTTGTTGGAATAACAAACAAGTATAACAATACATGAGAAATAAGCTTATCGTGACACGCGTACAAACACACTCACAAACACAGATAAACACATACATACACACATATACACACGTGCAGACACATATACACACCTACAGATAGACACACACTCACACACAAGCACTCGGAGCAACACAAACCTGCGAACTTTCCGTTTTTTTTATGGCGCAGAGATAAGGCATCGAACACAAAAGGTTACACCAATTAAAAAGTTTAGTAGGGGAGAGAGAGAGAGAGAGAGAGAGAGAGAGAGAGAGAGAGAGAGAGAGATAGGCATGAGATAATGAGTGAGGGCTAGAGTGAGAGAGAGAGAGAGAAACAAGAAACACAGAGGAAAACACATAGAGTTAGTCGAAGAGAGAGAGAGATAGCATAATGGGGGAGAGAAAGAGAGACTACGCGAAATGAGAGAGAAGAGAAACAAAGAGAGAGAGAGAGAGAGAGAGATAAGCTGACCACAATTTCGCATTCCGTTGTTTATAAAAAGTTGTAATATTATCAGCAGTAATCAATGTCCAAATCCAATATGTTTTGGCAACAAACGAAGAGAGAGTTTGGTCAATTTAATAACAATGCCATTTATATGAGTTGACCCTCCCCCCTTCCCATTCTCCCACTATCGATTCACTATAAAAAAAAAATTCCTATGAATTCGATTTTATGTGAACTCTAGTATAGCTTTTGAATAAGTGACAATGAATTATTCAAAAACACACCATGCACAATGAGACAATGAATGACATGACATAGCGGTGGACTGACATTCTCAAAGGTATCAGTTTTCATATCCTGGTAGATAAAAAGTAGAAAAAAAAACCAACACAACAACGCTGAGCATTGTTTCAGCCACACAATCTCCCAATACATTAGTGAACTTTGATTCCCTATTCTTACGAGCAAAGTTGTTGTTTTTTTGTTCTCTTACTCTTTGTTATGCACAACAATGAAGAATGGACAGAGCTAATGTAAAAAAAAAAAAGACATGAAGACAGAAGGAAATAGAAGAAAGAATGAATAAGAGAGAGAGAGAAGAGAAAGACGTGAGGAAAGAAATACAAGAACAGGTTAGGGCTGTTCAAAGAAAACCGGAATTCCTTTTGATCTTTAAAACCTCATTTATAGAACCGAAAACCGGTTTAAAAAAACAACAACAGTATTTGCATCCATAAAACAGGGTTCTTACACTAAAATCCTTTTACAATATCACAAAACCTTGACTTATGAGTTTACAGACGTTTCTTCCTGGATAGAAGATTATTACGTCCTGGGCCCAAAAACTCCCGCGCAACGGCAGGGATTGGTCGGCGGCAGGGATGGAACCAAAGTTAAACAAAAGAACAAGACTCCAAAAAACGATGTTTTTCCCCACATGTGGGAAATATCTTAGTGTTAACTGGCAGAGTATATAAGCACTCCAAGTCCACAGGAGTTTTAATAACATAACGTAAAAACATGGTTTTCACTTGTTCAAATAGAAAATGTATTTTTCACGCTTTTTTTTTTAAACGTAAAACTTTAAAGTATCCCGTCAGACCAAATTGATTCGTAGGGCCGGTGAAGCAGCGTTCAATTATTTCTGTGGCCACGGCATACTAGGGGAATTGTGTGGCCAGCACAATGTCCAGCCGCCTTTACTTTTTACCCCGACTACTAAAGTCATGTACCCCATCAGAGCTGGGTAGACTCGGGAACAGTCTCCAGACCCAGGAAACAAATTCTAGCCTTCACCAGGATTCGAACCCAGGACCTTCAGTACGAAGTCCGAACACCACCGTGTCCCCCCCCCCCTTTTTTTTTTCTTTCTATTTTATGAAATTCCTAAATTTTGGTCTTTTTTTCCAAAACCTGAAAAAATTCAAGTCAGTCTTTTCCCACACTTTCCCAAACAGTGTAAGTATAAGCCCTATAGAGTGAAGAAATATAGTAGATATGTGATTGAATTCACGAGTTGACGTTACATCGAGGATTAAACTATTAGAGGCGCCGGACGGATCTTAGCGCACTACTGCGACTGACCATTGTAAAAGGTTCTAATGACGAATGGCACCGTCGAGGTACACACTAACTACCATTGTCCACCCACTGAAATCGACCCTATCTACGGCACATTCAATAAGTCTAGAGGCGCAACTGTTTCACTAAGCGATAATCCTATTGTTCTTGCGCATTAGCGAGATCGGGAGAGGGTGGAGGCAGACAGGAGAGAAGGGGAGGCGGTGGGGGAGTTTAGGGGGGTGTCATTTGTCCAGCTTGGTCCGAGGGATGGGGGGGGGAGGGATATCGGATCAATCAGTAGCTGTAAGGCGGACATGGCGGAAGTGAGTCTGAGATTTCATTAGCCTATTGTGTTGGCGACAAAAGACGCTTGCTGGGAGGGGAGTCGGACAAGGGGGCGTTGTTTCGGCCAGGGGCTGTTAAGTGACTCCTCCGCCCAACTCCCCCCCCCACCTCTCGATCCGGTGACGGGTGGCGCGACCTCCCCCCCCCCCCCAACCCATCATCCCAGTTTGTAGGATTTGCCACCATCTATTCAACCGAGCCGAGGTAACTGAGGTGGCCACTTGTTGACGTCCAACTAGAAGATTAGGATACGACTATGTACAGACCATACAGGTACCACCCACTCCACCCCCTCCCCGTGGGTCTGAGACGGACGGCGCGTGTCCACTTCATATGGATAAAAGAAAAAGGTACGACATACTCGAAACAAACAAAAAATGACGACGACGTAGGGGACAAGACGGACTTCAGACAAACGAATCAAGCGGGTGCTCCTGTCGGAACTCGGGAGGCGTCAACAGGGAGAGAGAACAGCTTGGTCAACCCTTTGTCTATGTGTATTTTCTTGCATGTCTCTAATTTTTTTTTCTAAGCGGCGCTGGGAAGTTAGTAACAAGGTGATAACAGTTGAGCCATAGAGTTATAAGACGCCACTAACATTTTTCACGACAAACTATACACCCCCCCCCCGTCCCCCGCCTTCTTACATTGCTATTTCTAATTACGTGCCTCCTTAACTCCCTACCTCCGCTCTAAATATTGATTTAATCCCCCCCCCCTCCCATTCCCAAATCAATGCGACGAAATGATCTAGACCAGCGGTCGGCAAACTTCTGATTATAGTGTGCCAAAGTGGAATTTCTAAATCAAAGTGGAATTTCTAAACCAAAGTGGAATTTCTAAACCAAAGTGGAATTTCTAAATCAAAGTGGAATTTCTAAACCAAAGTGGAATTTCTAAACCAAAGTGGAATTTCTAAATCAAAGTAGAATTTCTAAATCAAAGTAGAATTTCTAAATCAAAGTAGAATTTCTAAATCAAAGTAGAATTTCTAAATCAAAGTAGAATTTCTAAATCAAAGTAGAATTTCTAAATCAAAGTAGAATTTCTAAATCAAAGTAGAATTTCTAAATCAAAGTGGAATTTCTTAATCGTGCCATAGCCTAAAATTCACCATGCGCCACTAAACAATTTCTTGTAGCAAAGACTTAAATTTTGTTTTCTTTGGGGGACTCCCGCGTGCCGTTGAAAAAATCGCCCTGCGTGCCAAGTGTAGTACGCGATCCATAGGTTGTCGTCACCTGGTATAGAAGAAGCGCGCCTTGATCGCCATTTCTAAAGTCACGGGTTCGATTCTATGTCAACGCTAACCAGTTTTTTTTTCTGTGTCCTCGAGTCTAGTTAGCAGAGAAAAGTTAATTGGCGGATGGGCATTTACTGAGACCCCAAATCCCATTGTATGCCGTGGCAACCGGAAACTGGCAAACGCTGCTTCATTACAACCCCTCCCCCCCCCCCTCGGGAATACAACAAGGGCTACTTTTTTCCATTACCCCCTCCCCCTTTCCTTCCCAGTCATCAAGAGGTCATGTCGGGATAAATGGTTTGAACTTCAGTTTATTATTTTAAAAAAAAGTTTTTTTTTTAATACACCCAACGCGCGCGCGCGCCCGTGACGTCATTTCTACTTGACGGATGTACAAGAGGAAAGGTTTCTGTTCTCGGGGGAATCAGAAATAAAAGGGGAGGCAAGTGGGGTTGGTGGGCGAGAATGTTGACTTCTTTAGCACTTACCTAGTCAGACTACTTTAAAAAAAAATATACATACACACATCCTCTCTTCCGATGCAGCCTCACGCTCCGTTAGCATCCGTAACGAAATCATCGGACCATAGCTAAGCAAGAGAACATAGCCCGCCCCCCCCCCTTTTTTTTTCTCCTTCCCAACCTTCTCCCCCTCCCCTCCACCACGCCAGTCTCTTCTTCACGGGAGGCAGCCGTTTATGTAGATCTGAGATGACCTTTCAAACCCCCCACACCCCTCTCTCGCTCGCGCAAAAGACACATTTGTGGTCATCAGAGAGAAAGAGAGGGAGAGAGAGAGTAAATAACCAGCGTGTGTGAGTGGGAGAGGGGAGGTGTAGGGTATGGAAGTTCAGCCGGGAGCGTGCCGTCTACACACACACACACACACACACCAGCACCGCGCCTCCTGGACCATAATTAAAGAGAGGGGGGGGGGGGAAACAAGAAAAAAACAACTCCGCCTTCAATAAAAAGAAAAATCTCCAACGTCTTGTGATCAGTCAAAGATGAAAAGAAAGTTTGTGTCTGCGGGCCACCGTGACCACTTTGTCGAGAGAGTCCAAACCACGCACACACCCTCCCCACACATCCTTCTCTATCACACCCTCACCCACCCACCTCAAACCGGCTTTCTTTATCTCCCCCCCCCTCTCCGTTTTCAAATATAATTTTTTTTTGGTTACAACTAATTTAAATATCTCTTTTGAGATGCGTGTGTTGTAATGCGGCGTTTATTCCCCCCTCCAAGCTCGACACACCCACGACCCGACCAATTTTTGACGTCAGATCATTGACCTTATGGAGATATTAAAGAGCTTAAAAAAAACGAATGAAACGCAAGACCAGAATTCTTCTTTGATTTCATTTCCTCAACAATTAGCACTAAGTCTTATGATATTTTTTTTTGGTTTAAATGTTGTCTTCCAGAACCAGAGTTTTCCCCCCCGAATGCCGCCGGGTCACGGCCCGGTACCGGGCAACGAAGGCAAAATTAACGGGTTGCGAAATAAAATAAAAATGAAAGAAGTTCAAAATCCATGTCAGTTGATCGTAGTATTGATAGAACAATTACAGTATATTACAGACATTTTGTGAGACTTCTAAACTCTATTTTAGGGCTTCAGCCCCATCAGAGAGGATGCCATTGATCTAGACCAGGCATCGGCAACCTTATGCTAACCGTACGATTTCTTAATCATTCAGAGTGCCAACAGCCTAAATCTCCTTAAAGTCAACATGCTCTATTATAGGCACTGATCTACAAAAAAAAAAATGGATTAGGCACGGAAGTAACATTCTTGAAGACAAAATAAATAGGCTTTCACGTGACTTTCACTTATCTATGAAATTATATTTCATAAACACTGACCTGTAAATACATTTCAAGTGACTTAGACTTCCTTTTTATCGTATGGATTTATTCTAATCATAAGTGGTTTATTCCTGTAACTCGCTTGTGTAGATAAGTGAATTCCCCTTTACCACTATTCATTTTGGCTTCAATTTGCGCACACAAAATTTAATATACAGGCGCTATCCATTCTTTTTATCGATCAGTGATAATAGGCCTACTTTAAAAAAATATTTTTATAGGACAATTAATTTAAAGACCAAGCGAACAGCTTTTTCTCGAAGGGACGAGATTTGTAAAAGTCTCATACGGAAGTGACGTGTTAGAAAGGCAATAAATAAACAAAACACGACCCACAAAATCTATATTTAGCCATTTTGTTAAAAAATAAGACCGGGAAAAGATCCAAAACACGTGGAAATAGATTCAAAACACGTGACAATATTCATTTTTCCTTGTCGGAATTCTTTCTTTGACGTCACTTTCCTTTGTTGCCATATCAAATGGCTATGAGATTTGGATTTTTCCTACGCACATTTAAGTGCTAATATTGAACTAATTACTTGAAAGTTATGTTTAATATGTTGTATAAATGATTTTATTAGCATTTGGGTACTGAATTTACTATCAAAATAAACGTTTATCTCAATTTTGATAAAAAGCTGTTCACTTGGTCTTTAACTACGTAGCAAGACCAAGGTAAAAAGCAAAGGAGATTATTTAAACAGAAAATCGTTAAGGCGTTTTATATTGAATACAAAATAAGCGTGTTTGTGATTATCATCCTCTTTATTTGCATTTATATAAGTACACTAGTTTATTACTAAACATTCACATTTATGGTAATTCTTGTCTCATCATTATCATTTGGTAGTCAAGATGAGGATCTAACACTTGCAAATGTTAATTATATTTTGATTCAAAACTGAGATGTCCTGTAATGTGTTACTGTCGTAAGAAATACCTACCATTGTCGATAGGCGGAATAGATAAGTAGTAATAATACAAACTGGGTAGTTAATGTAATGTTTGAAAATATACATATAAATTATTTTGTCTTATAATATTTATATAATTTTCAATTATCTTTTTACAGTTTGATCATGTCGAAGTTATAAATTGTAAGCCATTAATTTTTGTATAAAAGAAAAAAAAGAAACATATTAGAAATAGCTCAAATAAAACGGGCTAATTATCTACCTTTAATTTAAAAAAGTTTCCACATTTGATTCAATAGTGATGCAACGAAGTTATGTTTGTGAATGCAACTCACTGAAATGTGTCGCTATGTCATTCAGAAACATCGGCTTCCACAGTCAGTTTTCCTCACTCAGAACCGACAATTTCTTGTTATCAATAAAAAAAAAAACACATCTTGAAGGCCCTCCCATAACATTGAAAATCGCTCTGCGTGCCCAGTTTGGCACTCGTGCCTTAAGTTGCCGACCCCCTAATCTAGACAAATAATTGAGCGGGGCACAGTGGCCGTGCGGCAGCGCGTTCGGCTGGCGTACCGAAGGTCCCGGGTTCGAATCCTGGTGCAGGCTAGGATTGTTTCCCTGGTCTGGAGGGTGTCCCTGAGTCGATCAAATTGACCCATAAGGTTGGTGAAGCAGCTTTCACCAGTTTCGGTGGCCACGGCATACTAGGGGATTGTGTGGACAGCACAATACACAGCCGCCTTTACTTTACCCCAACTAAGGTCAGGTACCCATCAGAGCTGGGTAGACCCCCCCCCCCTTCCCCACTGACCAATGTGGTAAAGGATTCTATTTGTTTTTTTAATTTTAAACCAGAACTCGTTCTGTGAGACTCGTTCTGGGTTTGGTTTGCGCATTTAAGAAGAAATACATTTCTCATCACATGGCCACCATTGATCCAGTCAAGACACCTCAAATATGTGTGTGCGTGTGTGTGGGCCCGGGGTGTTTTGTTGGTCATGCCGCTTTTGAGAATTCATTAACGGTGTGTTAACTTTGATCGCACCCCTGCCGCCCCCTTCCTTTTATTTAGCTTTTTAAACGGCTGCTTCTAATTCAGGACAGTTGAAACTAATTAAAGCAAGTTACTTCAATCAGAGCAACACAGGAAAAACACTTTCTTTTTTTTTTTTAATATGGATGGGCGACGCGAACGCCGCAACAATCCCAAACAAATACTAAAAACTAAAGATAGTTTGGCTTTGATGGGGTGGGGGGAGGGGGGGGGGGCGCCGAAAAATTACAACAAGAATAAACTTTTAAAAAAATGTACTTGTAATTATTTATATTTTTTTTGTGTTTTAGAAAAATCTTGCTTCAACTGCAACCCGCGCGCCATACCGTAGTATCAGCAGCTGCATGTAGGTGCATTAAATTGATTTGAGGTAAAGTCGGGGTTGCTTGGGGTAGAGGGTGGGGGCGCAAGAGCCGTTAAAAAAAACAACCAACAACAACTACCGGGCAGGTGAAAGAGTCGTATCCAGTGATATAGGATATGCAGTGTGTGTGTGTGTGTGTGGGTGTGCAGTGGGTGTAAAGCTTTCTGGGGTCATGCATTGGTCAAAATGTTTTTTTGTTTAAATTTATATATCCTACAGTGGGCCTACTATCAAGGTACAGTGGGCCTACTATCAAGGTACAGTGGGCCTACTATCAAGGTACAGTGGGCCTACTATCAAGGTACAGTGGGCCTACTATCAAGGTACAGGGGGGCCTACTATCAAGGTACAATGGGCCTACTATCAAGGTCTTATACTCGCTAGGTGGCGCCACATAAAGGCTGCGATGGTTTTGCGAGAGAGATATTCTCTGTGTATAAAAAATCAATCTATAACACTATGTCCAATTCAAACTGATACTAAGTATTAATATTGTAAAGGATTATTTCAAAATTGTTGACACATTTAACTATCCTGGTCGTTGGTAGCTTTTTTTTTCTTCAATGGACTGGTGTGGTAAAATTTTATGTAACTGTTTATCCACCACTAGACTAGTCTAGACCATTTCTGCCGGATTTTTTTTTTTAGAAAGGAATACTTTAAAACGAGGCAGCGAGTTCGGCTGGCGTATCGAACTCGAGGGTGTCTCTTAGTCTACACAAAGCTCTGATGGGTACCTGACTTTAGTTGGGGTAAAGTAAAGGCGGCTGGGAATTGTGCTGGCCACACATCCCCTTGTATGCCGTGGCCACAGAAACTGGTGAACGCTGCTTCATCGGCCCTATGATCAATTTGGTCTGACTGGATACTTTATCAAAAAAAAAAAAGAAGCATTTGGTTTGTGTTGATTCAGAACCCGAAATACTCTCTTTAAGGTTTACTCTTTTAAATGAAATCATCATCAAAGAAATACTACACAAAGCTGAACATTTGAAATACAATTATGAGTCGACACTCTAAATGGTAACATGTGTCTGCCATACAAACAAATGAACAGGAAACCAAAATTCTATATAAGTTGTATTGCAGTGGTTCCTTACACTTATTTGTTGACCTAACAGTAAAATTAAAACCTTTTGTTGACCTAACAGTAAAACTATAACCTTTTGTTAACCTAACAGTAAAACTATAACCTTTTGTTGACCTAACAGTAAAACTATAACATTTTGTTGACCTAACAGTAAAACTATAACATTTTGTTGACCTAACAGTAAAACTATAAAATTTTGTTGACCTAACAGTAAAACTATAACCTTTTGTTGACCTAACAGTAAAACTATAACCTTTTGTTGACCTAACAGTAAAACTATAACCTTTTGTTGACCTAACAGTAAAACTATAAAATTTTGTTGACCTAACAGTAAAACTATAACATTTTGTTGACCTAACAGAAAAACTATAACCTTATGCTGACCTAACAGTAAAACTATAACCTTTTGTTGACCTAACAGTAAAACTATAACCTTTTGTTGACCTAACAGTAAAACTATAACATTTTGTTGACCTAACCGTAAAACTACCATTTTTTGCCAACTTAACCATGTTAGTACACTTCCTTTAAGCGGAACCCCAACCAAAAAAAACAACAACAACAACTAAACCAAAACTAATTGAAAAATGTTAATAAATATTAGTTCAAAACTTTGATTGAGCGACATGGGAAGTTTTGTTCACAGCAAAGAATTTTCCTGGTTTAATCTACCACAAACGAACAAACAAACACAGCTTTTTTACTTGGTCAGCCGATGACAAGAACATAATTAGCCACCACCGAAGTAAACCACATTGACTATAGAGCAGGTGTCGGAAAACCTACTCCACGTGTGCCAGACTTGGCACGCGGAAGAGCCGATCGAAGGGCAGAGCTAGTTTCTTTTACAGAAAATTAAGTGCTCTAGCAGATTGACTTTTAGGATGTTGGCACGCTGAAGGAATTAGAATTCTACTTTGGCACAATATAATCAAAAGGTTGCCGACCCCTGCTATAGAGAATATTTTGTTGTACCTGCCGTGATAATACATCATTACAAAAAAATATACAGTTGACTGCTGATAATGATACGTGACATGATGTAAACGATCAAGAAATAGAAAAGAAAAAAAGATTCGCAATGAAAACAACAGCTTGATCCATGAATTCAACCAAGAAACTATCTTCAATACAATTGTGCCTAGACTGCCCTAGACGATACTTCAGCTTGATAAATGAATTCAACCAAGAAACTATCTTCAATACAATTGTGCCTAGACTGCCCTAGACGATACTTCAGCTTGATCCATGAATTCAACCAAGAAACTATCTTCAATACAATTGTGCCTAGACTGCCCTAGACGATACTTCAGCTTGATCCATGAATTCAACCAAGAAACTATCTTCAATACAATTGTGCCTAGACTGCCCTAGACGATACTTCAGCTTGATCCATGAATTCAACCAAGAAACTATCTTCAATACAATTGTGCCTAGACTGCCCTAGACGATACTTCAGCTTGATCCATGAATTCAACCAAGAAACTATCTTCAATACAATTGTGCCTAGACTGCCCTAGACGATACTTCAGCTTGATCCATGAATTCAACCAAGAAACTATCTTCAATACAATTGTGCCTAGACTGCCCTAGACGATACTTCAGCTTGATCCATGAATTCAACCAAGAAACTATCTTCAATACAATTGTGCCTAGACTGCCCTAGACGATACTTCAGCTTGATCCATGAATTCAACCAAGAAACTATCTTCAATACAATTGTGCCTAGACTGCCCTAGACGATACTTCAGCTTGATCCATGAATTCAACCAAGAAACTATCTTCAATACAATTGTGCCTAGACTGCCCTAGACGATACTTCAGCTTGATCCATGAATTCAACCAAGAAACTATCTTCAATACAATTGTGCCTAGACTGCCCTAGACGATACTTCAGCTTGATCCATGAATTCAACCAAGAAACTATCTTCAATACAATTGTGCCTAGACTGCCCTAGACGATACTTCAGCTTGATCCATGAATTCAACCAAGAAACTATCTTCAATACAATTGTGCCTAGACTCAGACTGCCCTAGACGATACTTCAGCTTGATCCATGAATTCAACCAAGAAACTATCTTCAGTACAATTGTGCCTAGACTGCCCTAGACGATACTTCAGCTTGATCCATGAATTCAACAAAGAAACTATTTTCACTACTACAATTGGCCCTAGACGATCCTTATACTGCATCGTGTAATTATATCTAGTTATTCTTTTACATGTATTTATTTTGTTTGTTTTGCGCGCGGATTTCTAGTCAAAATATAGTCTCAACGTGCCGGTGGCGGTGTTTCAAGATCATAACCTTACCTCCGCTAACAACGACTCCCGGGTCCAGGTCTTTCTTACCTTTACTTTTGGTCGGGGGGCGATCCCTCGGGAAGATCAAAACAGTTAATTACATCAATCCCCACAGCCCTCAACACTTCAAACCCCCGAAAGACTTCAGGGAGGGGAGGGAGGGGGAGGGGCCCGGGGGAAACCATTTTATTTGTTAAATTGTATACCTTGCTTGTCAGATAGCTAATGTCAGATAACTAATGTAAGATAGCTAATGTCAGTTAGTTAAGGTCAGATAGCATAATGTCAGATAGCATAATGTCAGATAGCTAATGTCAGATAGCTAATGTCAGATAGCTAATGTCAGGTAGCTAATGTCAGATAGCTAATGCCAGATAGCTAATGTCAGATAGCTAATGTCAGATAGCTAATGTCAGATAGCTAATGTCAGATAGCTAATGTCAGATAGCTAATGCCAGATAGCTAATGCCAGATAGCTAATGCCAGATAGCTAATGTCAGATAGCTAATGTCAGATAGCTAATGTCAGATAGCTAATGTTAGATAGCTAATGCCAGATAGCTAATGCCAGATAGCTAATGCCAGATAGCTAATGTCAGATAGCTAATGTCAGATAGCTAATGTTAGATAGCTAATGCCAGATAGCTAATGCCAGATAGCTAATGCCAGATAGCTAATGCCAGATAGCTAATGCCAGATAGCTAATGTCAGATAGCTAATGTCAGATAGCTAATGTCAGATAGCATAATGTCAGATAGCTAATGTCAATCCCGTGTGGGAGCTTAAAAGATGAGAACAAGATGGCTCCTGCCCGGATACTTTTAGCGGGAAAACAACAACGACACCGAGAAGAAGAAAGACAACGAATACAGATCAACCGTTTCGCATTCAATTAGCATCAAACAACGTTCAATGCTTACGGTGTTTTGAAAAGAGAAGAAGGAAATGGTTGAGCACAATGTCAAGCATTTGAGAGTTCAAAGCTTTTAGTGTGCATTATAGTATATGAGCGTAACGTTTTTTTTTGTACGTTGTTGTATAGGCCTATTTCCAGATTATCACTTGCTCTTATCATATAAAAGCATATCGTCGTTCCAAATGATTCGATATTTTACAATTTTTTGGAGAAATATATCTTATTTACTGCTGTCTATCTATGTCTATCTGTCTATCTGTCTATCTATCTATCTATCTATCTATCTATCTATCTATCTATCTATCTATCTATCTATCTATCTATCTATCTATCTATCTATCTATCTGTCTGTCTGTCTATCTATCTGTCTGTCTATCTATCTATCTAAATCTATATATTGGAAAGGCTACTATTTCTACCAATCATACCCTCTGGTAGCAGCCTGGAAGGAAGCAAGTCTGGAACAGCCGTTAGTCATAACAGTTGGGAGGCCAAGGCGGCCGCGGGCTAACTAACTGGTTTTACGGTCAGCATGAATGATTGGGACGAGGGAGGGGAGGGGGAATATGGGGGGGGGGGTGAGAGTGAGCCTGACCAGGTAGAGGTTTTTTTCAACTTTAACAAGAACCCTGAGAAATGAGGGCCAACGACCAGTAGAGTTTATAGAACACCCCCACACCCCTCCTTCCCTTCAACTCTAACACCTAAACACGGACAGATGATGTACGTCATCCAGGGGGCAGTGAATCACTCAAAGGGAGAGAAAACAGCCCCGAAATCGAACAGATTTATGTCTTTCAAGAGAAAGTTCCCAGTGATTTTAAAGACAGCGTGATGGCGCCCAGAAAGAACGAAAAACAACAAGAGAAAGATGAAATACAACAAGAGAAATATTAAAAACAACAAGAGAAAGATGAAAAACAACAAGAGAAAGATGAATAACAACAAGAGAAAGATGAAAAACAACAAGAGAAAGATGAAAAACAACAAGAGAAATATTAAAAACAACAAGAGAAAGATGAAAAACAACAAGAGAAATATTAAAAACAACAAGAGAAAGATGAAAAACAACAAGAGAAATATTAAAAACAACAAGAGAAAGATGAAAAACAACAAGAGAAAGATGAAAAACAACAAGAGAAATATTAAAAACAACAAGAGAAAGATGAAAAACAACAAGAGAAAGATGAATAACAACAAGAGAAAGATGAAAAACAACAAGAGAAAGATGAAAAACAACAAGAGAAATATTAAAAACAACAAGAGAAAGATGAAAAACAACAAGAGAAATATTAAAAACAACAAGAGAAAGATGAAAAACAACAAGAGAAATATTAAAAACAACAAGAGAAAGATGAAAAACAACAAGAGAAAGATGAAAAACAACAAGAGAAAGATGAAAAACAACAAGAGAAATATTAAAAACAACAAGAGAAAGATGAAAAACAACAAGAGAAAGATGAATAACAACAAGAGAAAGATGAAAAACAACAAGAGAAAGATGAAAAACAACAAGAGAAATATTAAAAACAACAAGAGAAAGATGAAAAACAACAAGAGAAATATTAAAAACAACAAGAGAAAGATGAAAAACAACAAGAGAAATATTAAAAACAACAAGAGAAAGATGAAAAACAACAAGAGAAAGATGAAAAACAACAAGAGAAAGATGAAAAACAACAAGAGAAATATTAAAAACAACAAGAGAAATATTAAAAACAACAAGAGAAATATTAAAAACAACAAGAGAAAGATGAAAAACAACAAGAGAAATATTAAAAACAACAAGAGAAATATTAAAAACAACAAGAGAAAGATGAAAAACAACAAGAGAAAGATAAAGGACAAACGGGCATAACAAGCTTCCGTTGCTATGGGTAAATAGTATTCAGTACGGACTCCGTGTTAAGTAAGCACCGTGATATTATTCCACACAAGTGACGGAAGGAATGGAGAAGAGGTTCCTGTAATCTTTGATCCCTAGGAAATCATAAAGTCTATGCCCCGGGGAGACAAAAAAACATGTTCATAGAGAACTAGCTAAATTACCCGGTGTTATCTGTGGTCATTAAATATAAGAGCGAAATGGCACAATCTTTCAGCTTTCTTTATACGCTATATTCGGCTGGCGTACCCAAGATCCTGGGTTCGAATCCTGGTGAAGGCTAGGATTTTGTTCCGGGACAGGAAGGTGTATCTGAGTTTACCCAGCTCTGTTGGGTACCTGACTTTAGTTGGGGTCAAGTAAAGGCGGCTGAGCATTGTGATGGCCACACATCCTTTAGTATGCCGTGGCCACAATGAACAATAAACAATATTTATACAGAAACTGGTGAACACTTTCACCGGCCCTATGATCAATTTGGTATATATATATATATATTATATATAGGCGCACAAGCCATTATATGCCAGAGCACAATGCTTCTTTATAGGCCTACTCATAATAATCACCGAAAACAATTTTTTTTAAAAATAGTTTACTGCAAAACATTGAATGCAGACAATCGAGACATAAAAACAACAACAAATGGCATTAAGTGTTAAACAGTTTAGAAAAACAACAACGACATTTAAATGGAAGAAACAATAAAAATAAAGGGAAAGAATGAGAGAGAAAGGGTGAGTGGGGGCGCACACTAGTTTGATAGAGTTCTCTTTCCCGATGCAGTTATTGCTATTTGCATTAGTGTATAACTAAATTGTCGCCTGTTTCTTACACACTTGTAGCCAATGTTTATATATCTATGCCGGAAGAGAAACCAAATATATGATAAGCATATTAAGCAGATTAAGTGTAAAAGACCTTTGCAAAAAAAACAAACAAACGAAAACACACCTATTTAATTTGATATGATCAGAGACAGTCGCCATTTAGACAGTGTTACTCAACAACGAAGAAATGGAACCAGTGACCCCGATATTGCAACAAATTTAATGGTTCTTGATTACTTTTGTTTTCCATAGTATAGTTGTGGAAACTGTCTCCCTACGCCCCCAACGCCCTCCATCTGCTAAAATTTGGCTAACCTGGGACCGTCGTCGTCGCCAGGCGCCTGGCCTTAATAGCCCGTCTCAAGTTGTTTAATGCCGGCACTTTCTTAAGGGTGGGGGATCGGGGCTGAAGGGAGCCTTTGAACAGTTCACCAGCAGGCTGAACGCTTTCTACCTGGCGTTGTCCCCCCCCCCTTCCCCACCTCCCCTTTTTCTTTTTGACGATGGAGGGGCTAGAACTCAAGACACAAAAAAGCTACTCAATAGGGGCGCGTCTTTGGGGGGGGGGGGGGAGGCAAAAGGAGGGACACGTAACATTGGATGCAGCTCTATTTGCCAAAAAAAAAAGAGTAGAGAAATGTGGATGACGACTCAAACCGAGACAGATGACTAGCCCTCCTGAACCCCCCCCCCCACCCCTACCCCGTAAATGGCTTTGTGACAAGTCTAGGGCAGACAAATTATTGGACCCACCATTCCTCACCAACTCTTTTCAATGACACCATGGTGAGTAATAAAAAAAAAGAGAAGAAAAGAAGCTGGCGGGTGCTTATCTTAAGGGCTCCCACTATCCATCTCAAAGTCTATTGTTACACATTTTTTTTTCTCCAGCAACATGAAAAGGAGCACACCAGACAAACCCTCCCCCCCCCCCCCCCAAATCAATAAACAACAGACTGCAGGAGCACTGCCCTGACGGTGACTCCATTCTTACAGAGTCCCAGCAGCTCAATTATTTATTAAAAGCTGCACAAGAGACTGAACAATTAGAGCCAGACACTAGCTATTTATCCGATTTCTCTGACACAATTGTCACTGTCTAGGATCTGTTTCACTGGCAAGAAACAAGCCAAGAATGTATGGGTTACAATTTGTAATATATAGGCCTTTTAGTGGTTCTTAGTTGCATTTTTTCTAAATTTTGGATTTGCTAATTACACTAAAATAATTTTAATACAATTGAACTAAAAAAATTTTTATATAAAAAAAAAGTTTATATAAAGAGTTAAAATAGGATTATATTATTAAATCTGTTATTTGTCCAGATTTCAATTTAAAATAAAACACAAAGGATATTTCATCATATTCAAAAGATAATGCATTTCTAAAAAATGCACAATCCCACTAAATTTAATACACATTGGCTTGGGTGAATTTCATATAAGGTTTTCTACAATAAGTAGCTTGAAAATAAAATAGTAAACGTCTCATCTATTTTAAAAACAAAAAAGACTTTCAAAGCATGAGATAAACATATTATACTTAAAGTAGAATATGAACATATCTTTTAAGTAGAAACATTTCCTAAGGAAGTATAAAATACAAAAATATAGTTGTAAGGAAAGCATGAATACATTATCAACAATAGTTATAATGAGTTGAAATATAAACCATTAATCAGTAAATTATAAAACCATAATAATGGTTATAATTATAATACTTTTGTGTGAACACTTTAGACTAATCTATAAAATATTTATTTCTAATTAGGCCTATAAAAATATTATATTATAATGAAACAATGACACTAATAAATGTGTATTAAATTTTATAATATATAGGTTATATAGGCCTATCCTATTCCAAATTGCAACATTAATAAATAAAATGTAATTAAAATTAAGAATAGTAGGCCTAGCTTGTATGATAAAAGATAACAATTTCAGAGAGGGAAAACTATTTTTGAAAGGTTTTTAAATCACAATCTCTGAATGATGAATAAATAGGAATGGCCTACACTTTTCATAAATTTATATGATGGATCAATATTAAAAATTCATTAGCGATGTAGTTTAAATATAAGAAGGATAGCCTACTAATAATTAAAATGAACCAACAATACTACATTATAAGTTAAATTATAAATTATTTTAATTGTTATTTTATTTTACTTGGCATGCATAAGGATGTCATTTTAAATTTTAGTTAGAATTACACAGTGCACAGGCTTAAATGAAATTGTGATGAGTGTTTTCCTATTTGAACACTTTAAAAAAGTTATGCAGTATTGTTTAAAAGCACAGCTAATCATTAATTTAAACTATGTATATAGTATTATAAATATACTTTATAAACATCTCCAGGAATTTTTAAACATTACCATGAAACAATAGGCCTAATTATAAAAAAAGCGCTGTTTTGTAAACTCGTAGCAGTAGGCTAGAATAGTCAAGAGAGTCATCGTGTTTCAAGCTTTTATCAATATTTTAAGGTTTATAATGCAGCAAAGAATTATTTTTAATTTACCTATGGTTTACCTGTTTTGCAATAATGATCAGCTGAAGTATTTTTGTTGAAAACTTTCGTTATTTATTTTGTATTATTTTTCAAATTTTATTGTACACAAACTTTCCGGAAACAATTTACATACAGAGTAGCGAGCACCTGCCGGAAATAGTAAACAATGAATTCAATTTGGCGGTCATTCAATTATATTATTCTCTAATCAATTGTGCATGCAAAATTACACAAAATGTAAATACGCGTAAATATAAACAAATAATTCAACTATTTTAACCGCGTATTAAATTATGTTGGTTTATTAAATAAAATAAAAACTCGATCAGCATTTATAAATTATACATTTAAATAGATCTAATCTTTTATATAGCGAAACCTCTTCAAATATAGATCTATATGTGGGGCCTTGGATTATTCTATATTTTATTTCAGTTGTCCGCACTTGCATAATTATACATAATAAATGATAATATGCAATCATAGGCCTACCTACATTAGGGCCTAAGTTTATAGCTAATTCACATTCATGAAAAGCTTCCCCTCCCGAATTCAAAAGTAGGCCTACCAAAGTAAGAATACTGAGTACCGGTATTATTAAATTGAAAAAGTAATAATTAAAACAATAATGGGTCTAAACTAAACCCGAGGCATAGATCATAGAGCTGGTTTCGGTATTCATTTGTTAAAATTTTGCACAGTTTAAAAAAAAAATAAGCAGTATTTTTTTGTCTAACGCACAATAAACAAATGTCGCCTATTGACCTATGTAATTAAGTCTATACCGTAAGTTAATTCATCTTTTAAAAAAAGGCCAGTTCAAGGATTTTTTGCTGTTTCATTAGAGTTATATCACTTTGGTCTGAATCTAACAAAGAATAAAGTTATCTTATCCATTCATCCACGAACAGTTCACCCATTCACCTGTCCATCCGTATTTGCACCTGTTTGTCTCTGCCAGTTTGTATCGTCCTGTCAAGGTTTAATCAAACTCCCCTTCCCACCAAAACAACAACAACAAAAACTTAAAAAAAACAAACAAAAGGGAATGCACATTTAGGCCTAACGTCAAACATTCGTTAAAAAAAAACACTTTTGGTTCCATTTATTACAATAATTTCAATGAACAGAACACAATTGAATAATAAACGATTACTTTTTTAAAGTAAACTTTTTCGGTTCCGATGTATACTGCATATAATATAGCATTACATAAGAACAAATTATAGATATTGTATCGATACAATTTATATTAAAAGACAAAGTAGCCAAGGCAAGAAATTAATGGAAAGGCAATACAAGGGACGTAATAAAATAAATTTTCAAGTGTTTGGGAAAAGTAGAGTTATCTTTCCGAAGTATGTTGCTAAATTAATGTTTACTTGACTTGAAAATATTATAGTTGCGTAACCTACTTTATTAGGTTATTAGATCTACTCGGGTTAAAATTATGGTTTAATTAACACGTTACTGTAATATGTGTGTGTGTTTTTCTTTTAATATAATTTATTTCTCGTTTTCGGAAATGCGTTTTAGTATGATTTAAAAAAAAATTATTTCGGGATCATTTTGAATCTTCTTAGCCTATATGTTAGAAGATGCTCCTTCTATTTTCTATACAGAAGATTATTGCACCCTACACTTATCCAAAGTCTGGTCTTGCATTTTGAAATAGTGTTTTGAATAATGTTAAGTTATTGGTTTTCATGGTTTGTTGTCAGAGTTGTATACTAATGTTTACTGGTAGCGTAACTTTAGAAAATATTTTTTAGGTCGAACCATCGTTTGACCTCAAGTTGACCAGACTTCTGTGTGTAGGAAATTACTAGGGGGATTGTGTGACCAGCGCGCTGCTTATTAATTTTGCAAAATGCAAAAATGGAAAATATAACTGGAGTAGGCCTATGTCTTTTCACCCAGAAAAATGCCAACTGATAAGAGTATCCAAGAAAAAGTAACAAATAATAAGAAAACTACTTCATTCATAGTAAAGAACTAACAATGCAAATTACTTAAGTGGAACAAATAAATGATAAGTTATCTTGGACTCCTCATTTTGATGGTGTAATTAAAAAATGAAACAAAACATTAGGATTCATAAAAAGGAACTTTTACAAATGTAATAAGAATATAAAACTAAAATTCTATCTCACATTAGTTAGGCCTATACTAGAATATGCAGTATCTGTATGGGACCCATCAACTAAAGAAAACATTAAAAAATTAGAACAAATTCAGAAAAGAGCTGTAAGGTTCATTACTAGCGAATTTTCACAACTGACAAGAGTAACACCATTAGTCAAATCACTAAACTTAGAAACACTAGAGGACAGAAGGACAAAGATTAAAGTAGTAATAATACAAAAGGCATTAAACTCTGATTTGGAAATACAACCCAATAAAAACCGTTTGCAATACTCAGATAAACATATTATGGACAGAAACACTTTTCTTATCCCTTATGCGAGAACAAATGCAAATAAATATTCTTTCTTCTAGAGTGGCATTCGGGCAAACCAGGAAAACCAGTAACTTAACATCATTCAAAACATTAATAATAAAAATGCAAGACTAGATTCGGACCACGGATGAACGTAGGACGCAATAATCTTCTTTATAGAAAGGGCGTCTGTAATATAAGATAAGATCTTCTTCTCCGTCTCCCCCCCCCCCCTTTTTTTTTTACTTCCCCCCCCCATCCCCCCGACCATCAAAAGCATAAATACCAAAATATCAACATATAAAATTACTGTGAGTTTATAGGCTGAAAGGCTTAGTCTATTTTTTTGTGGCCTATAGCCTAGGCTGACAGGCTTAGTCTATTTTTTTGTGGCCTATAGCCTAGGCTGGTAGGCCGTCTGATCGATCGGGACCGAATTAAAAAAAAACATACGATCCATAAAATACTATCCACACTAGAAATTTTTATTACTTTAAATCTGTACAATTTTGCCAATTTTGTAGTGAAAACTCATTTTAATTAAATTTGGCTTCTTATTTTATGCCATTTAACAAAAACTTTATAGAGGTTTTAAAATACAAGAGTTGTGTCCCTTTACAGTGTGTTCACTAGATGTAGACCGGCCTACGGGTTTTCCACGGTGTGCAGTTCCATTTATATTGTACATGAATTAAAGTGTGCAATATCTAATATCCTTATCCTTATTAAAAGTAACAATAGCCAAATTTAATTAATAAATAATGTTGATATTATGTGATATTTCATCGCTTTGGAGAACATTCTTTAATACACCAATTTATAGAAATAGATTTATACAAGTAAAGTACCCGTCGGACCAAATTGATCATAGGGCTGGTGAAGCAGCATTCACCAGTTTCTGTGGCCACGACATACGAGGGGATATGTGGCCAGCACAATGTCCAGCCGCTTTTACTTTACCCCAACTAATGTCAGGCACCCACCAGAGCTGGGTAGACTCAGGGACACCCTGGTGTCCCGGGAAAAAAATACTAGCCTTCACCAGGATTCGAACCCACGACCAATGGCCCGCCACCCGAACGCGCTGGCGCTCGGCTACCGTGTCCCTTTAATTAAACGGTGACATGATCAAAATTACAAAATTTTTTTTTTTTTATTGATGGTCACCGTCAGTTCCACTAAAATTGAATTTTACAGCAGATACACTTTTCTGTAGGCTCAAACTTTACTAACAAGCACAGTCATGTGGTAGGCATACACAATAAACAATAAGATCAAATACAAAATATAAAAACAAAAAAATTGTTGTCGCTCTATTCTCCGTTAACTAAGTAAAATAACAATACATAAAAAGATTTTTTTAACGAGTAAAGTAAAATAACCCTTCGGACCAAACTGATCATAGGGCTGGTGAAGCAGCGTTCACCAGTTTCTGTGGCCACGGCATACTAGGGAATCTAGGGGATGTGTGACAACAACAACAACAATATTTATTTGCCACATAGTACATAGGTACCAGCACAATGCCCAGCCGCCTTTACTTTATCCCAACTAATGCCAGGTGCCCATCAGAGCTGGGTAGACCCAGGGACACATTCAAGTCCCCGGGAATTAGCCTGCACCAGGATTCGAACCCAGAACCTTCGGATCGCCAATCGAACGCGCTGTCACTCGGCTACCGTGCCGAGTAAACGAGTTATGGGTGAATTAATTTCATCTGGACATAATTATATTCTATTGTTTGTTTGTTTTATGCCAAGGATATAGATCTAGTCTAGTTTTTAAAAAATGTCTGGAAATTCACACCGGAGAAAAGTAAAATGCCCCCCCCCCCCCCCCGGCCTAATCTTATACTATTTTCTTTGTTTCATTTCGTTCAGGCATAAGTAGATTCAACTTAATTATAAAAAATCAAGAAAAAAAAATGAGATCTAGCAAATACAGATCTCAAACTGTAAACAAAAATTATAAACACACACACACACACAAAATAGGTTAAACGCAAACACACACACACATACACAAACACACTTATGCCTTACAATAGGTAAAGGATTTGCCCGGATATGGTTAACCGCGACCTCTGATCCATAACGAAACAGATTGGGAGAGAGAGGGACGCCGTATGTACAGCGCGAACGTAACGCAAACTTATAACGCATTCTCATTGTAATGGCCTTCATAGGTGTAGCCACGATGGGGGGGGGGGGGGGGGAGATTGGATGATGGGAGTGGGAGGGGGGGGGGGCACCAAAAATAATTACAAAAACAAAATCAATTATTTCTTAGACCAAGTACTTAAAAAAATATATGTTAGTTGTTGTTGGAGAAATTACCATAATTTTAGAGTAAATAGATGAGTGAAATGTGTATGGTAAATTCACATTATTATCCTTTTAAAACTATCCATTAAATTGTCTATGTAAATTAAAGTAACAGTCGGACCGAATTGATCATAGGGCCGGTGAAGCAGCGTTCACCAGTTTCACTAGGGGATGTGTGGCCTGAACAATACCCAGCCGCCTTTACTTTACCCCAACTGATGTCAGGCACCCATCAGAGCTGGGTAGACTCAGGGACACACCTCGAGTATCAGGAACAAAAACAAAACGTAGCCTTCACCAGGATCCGAACCCCGGACATTCGGTACGCCAGCTGAACGCGCTGACGCTCGGCCACCGTGCCTATTTATTCTAAATATTAGATTATTTCTTGGACATTTTATGTTGTCCTAGTAAATATATTCCTTTTCCAAAAAAAAATAGTTTTGGGGAGAACTTACGCACCAATTCAGAAATAGCACTTTAATTGTTCCTTCCTTGCACATCCCACTTCCACCCTGCATTTTTGCCCCCCCCCCACCCCACAAAATGACCTATTTGCTTTCCTACCTAAGTCAACCTACCCCCCCCCCCCCTTATCCCCTACCAGTTTCATTGGTTATGGCACACATGGGGGATTGTGTCACCAGCACAATCCCTAAACGGATGTCTGGTACCGCAGGGCCCTCACAAGCCTGTGTAGAACCCCAGGGAGAAAGTTTCAGCGACGCCCCCCCCCCCTCCATGCATACTGAAACTGCTTTGTTTAGTACCTGCGCTTAGATAATTATTATTTATGATATAAGAAATTTTAAAATGCAATTTTCATTAAGAATATTCTAGATGAGCCAATCTTTTATGAGACTTTTGTGAAACATTTGTATAAAACAGTTTGAGTGTAAATAGATAAGAAGTTAACTGTTTATTCATTATTCCTTTTGTTCACAATTTGTGTTTTAAATTTTATTTTAAATTAATGGTAGGAACTTACGTTATATTTACCGCCCACTAGAAGTGTCGCCCCCCGGGCATACGCCCCCTCTGCCCTCCCCAATGTGAGGGCACCGCTGGTACCTATCAGTTCTGATTGGATTCATGGACGTCCGTCATACATCTACATTAATGTGAAACTAATCAAATAAAGACTCAATCCTTCCCTTTTTTTGTGTGTCTGATAAATTTACTCAAAATTACCCTTACTGCACATAAAAGTACCTTAACTGTACTTAGAAGTACATTTACTGTACTAAAAGTACCCTTGCTGAAATTAAAAGCACCTAGCTGTACTTAAAAGTGACTTTACTGCACTTAATAGCAGGCCTACATTTACTGTACTTAAAAATAAAACTTTACTGTTCAACAATAAAATAGACACACACTCATAATGTGGACTACACATACTAGTTACCTGATGCCCTCATTGTGGCCATTGTTACGTAGGACTACATAAAAACAAATACCTTGAAATTAACGATAGAAATAAAAAAAAATACTTTGTGCAATATCAGGTGTGATGTGGGGAAAAGGTGTGTGTGTGCGTGCGTGCGTGTGTGTGTGCATGTGTGTGTGTGTGTGTGAACAGCAAAGCTACCTGTTTTGGACCATGTCGACCCACTGAGTCTAGTTTTCCGCGGCAACGGTTACAAAATTCCCACAACTAATTTCAGGTACCCATGAGTGCTGGGTTAGGGTTAGGGTTAGGGTTATGGTACACACTCAGGGACGTGGGGATGGGGGGGGGGTGCTAGGTGGCGTACCGTAGGTCCTGGGTTCGAATCCTGGTGCAGGCTAGGGTCTTTATTTCACGGATCTGGAGGGTGTGTCACTTTACCCAGCTTTGATGGGGTTAAGTAAAGGCGGCTGTGCATTGTGCTGGCCACACAATCGCCTAGTATGCCGTGGCCACAGAAACTGGTGAACGCTGCTTCACCGGACCTATGGATCAATTTGGTTCGACGGGATACTTTTACACTCAGAAACACTCTATAAGTAAGAGGAGTCAATTATTCCCGTCAGACCAATTTTGGTCCATAAGGCCGGTGTAGACTTTTCTGTTGCCACGGCATACAGGGAAATTGTGTAGCCAGCTTAATACCCAGCCACCTTAATTTTTCCCTAACTAATGTCCGGTATCCGTCATAGCTGGGTAGACATCCTCCAAACCCCGGGTACAAATCAGGATTCGAACTTAGGACTTTCGGCACCCCTAGCCGAACGAGCCGCCGTTTGTCCCGAAAACCCAAGGCCCTGGATTCAAACCCGAGTCTATTGATATGGCAACCCTTGCGCACTGCCACTGAAACAACGTAGAGAGGGGAGAAGTGTTAAGAATATCACAGAGAGATATAATATATATATATATGGGGGGGGGGGGGTGTTAGAACAGTTAAATTAACCCTGTATCAACAGCACACCCCACCCAACGTAAAAAAAAAACCCGCCACCGAATCCGCTTCGCATTGTCTTAAAAACTTTGGTATAACATTTCAGAAGAACTGGTTAACTTTTTTTTTCTTTCTTATTCTTCTGCCTTTCTTTTAAATGTACTTTATTTCTTTATTAGTGAACTCTGTCATGCCCACAGACCAGTCAGTCAGAGATATAAATACATGCACACACATTGCGGGCATATCTTTTCTTTTTATATTTCTTCACCTTTGTAAGACGGTTTTAGACCGTGGGAAAAACTTGAAGCAGACGACAAACCAGAAATGGATAAACAGAAGAAGCATAATATGACAACTTGCACAAACACGCATACACCTAGGAATTTTTTTAAAAAATATTATTCAAACAAGGTAGAGGGTGAGGTGGGGGAGAGAGGGAGAGAGGGGGGAAAGATATGCATAAATCCTTATGTTTTATGAAAGGAAATATTAGAGTAGTTAAAATTGTTCTTCTAATAAACCAATCTAGGGGCTGTGTGTTCTACTTGCTGTACTTAATGTTGGGCGGAAATGTTTTAGATTTCAACAGGAGGGTTTTTTGTTCTTGGTTGGAATTATGTATTAGATCTAGTCTAGTTGATGTGGCGAATACATAATTGGTTAACATGATGGGGGGACTGGTCTGCAGGCATACTTGGCAGACCCCTAGAGCCTTCTCCCCAGCCCAGTAAAATAGTATTAAGTTTTGTTAACCGAATAAGTCAGCTTGGGGACCTCAAATTCTCAAATGAGATCAATCTTCACTATAGGCCTACTTATCAACGTACATTTATACCTACGTATCGACCTACATACTGGTACCTAGCTACCTACCTACACACCTACCTACCTACCTACCTACCTATATCTACATACCTACCCATCCATCCACCTACCTACCTACCCAATATCTACCTACCCACCCACATATCTACCTACTCACCCAATATCTAACTACCCTTCTACCCACATATTTACCTACCTACCCCACATATCTACCTATCTACCTACTCACCCAATATCTAACTACCTACCTACCCACATATTTACCTACCTACGCACATATCTACCAATCTATCCACACATCTACATACCTCCCTACAAATCTACTGCGCCTACATATCAACCTACCTACCAACATACATACATGCTTACATTCATAACTACATACCCAATCACCAACATACCTACTTCCTACCCACATACATAGCTACCTGCCCCACTACCTACCTACATATCTACCTGCGAACTTACCAATCCACCAACCAGCCTGTCTGTCTACCCGTTTGACAGATATCAAACATCACTTGATAAACTAGTTCAAGTATCGTTTGATAAGATAAGGTCTAGTAAAAGTGTTCTCATTTAAGTTAAGGTTAATCTATTCCCTCGAAATGACGACATTATATATATATATATATATACATTTTTTATTTAAATTATAGGAATAGAATAGAAAGTCTAGTAGGTCTTAGTATCTTATCAAAAATCTATTCCGTACTGCCCAAATTACAATATATATAGAGAAATTTAGAGTTTTAGAGATATAGATATATAGCGATATAGACATATAGATATATTTCTCTTGTTAGAAGTAATGAGAGAGGGGGACAAACTCTGCTTTAAAATTACAATAATAACAAAATATAGAAAAATAGTTGAACCGTTGCAAGCAAATAATATAGAAAAGTTGAATTGAAACGATCCAATGATTGTGTGGCCTGTACGATGAATAAGTGCCCACTGGTGGGACGTGTAGGCTATTAAAGCATCTCTTCTACCAGATTACTGCGTGGCCAGCACAATGCGGTATCACCCACAACCTCCGCCCCAACACACTCACACAAGACACCCGTAAGTTAATAAATTGTGCATACATAAACCTACATTTTCTTTTCCAAACTGTTAAAGCCCTCATATTTCTATAGAACGCTTGAGAAAGAAAATAAAAAGGTCAACAAATTCTTTACAATTCTTGCTCAGATAATAAAGACACACGAGTTACTGAAATACTCGTTTTAAAGAAAGCCGAAGCAAGAAGTCGTGATTCTTGGACTGTCTACGAGACACTTATAAAACATGAATATAAAAAAACCTAGAAAAGGCATAGGACTAGGATGTGTCAACGAGCGTGGGAAAACGCAGACCTCTAAAGCCTCGAGGCCAGAACGACTACCGACCGAAGCGCGAACTTGTCACTTTTCATTTTACCCACCCACGTACAAGAACGGATCTTCCCATTTTCTTCATCTACTTTTTTTTTAAAGAAAACGACACGGTACAAAAAGCAAGGAGTCTCATTTCGAATAAATAAAAAAAAAAAAATTATTTTCACACAAGATTTATCTCGTCTGCAAACTATTTCGTCATAAATTTAAGTGTTGTGTTTTTTAATCTTCTATAATATTTTTATTGAACATGTATACAGATTTAATTTCTTCTTAATAGTCAATTAAAAATAATACAAATATATTTAGATCCCATACGAACGATAACTCTTCCACTTCTTTTCTTTTTCGTGAAATCCGCCGCGTTGAGTTGCAGCCCCTTGTTTGAGACTCATTGAGTTGGGAGATTATTTTACGGGATAAGGTATCTCTACATGGGCTTGTAGGACAATGAATACATTTTTTTTATAGCCATTCAGAATTCTTTCACTGAGGTTGTCTGTTTACTTCAAGAAAACCTCATTGTACCGTTGAATACTGCAGTCAGCTGGTTCTTGTAATAGACACCTATTTTTATATACCGGTATATGTTTTTAATGCAGTATTATGAAATACTTTGTGGTATATACACATACAAATAATAGCCTACATTATGCAATACGAAATTCGTCTATGTTACTATGCATGTGTTTATGTAATGTGTAGGCCTATATGTTTTTTATGTTTATATTTAGCACCCCGTATCATTGTTATCTATATGGTGTGTGATATAGCTTGATATAGGTACAGTTGGGTAGACTCAGGGACACCCTCCAGACCCTAAAACAAATCTAAGCCTTCACTAGGATTCGAACCCAGGACGTTCGGTATGCTAGCCGAACGCACTGTCGCTCGCTACCCACCCTCTGAAATGCTAAGAAATCTTAAAATTGATAAGAAAACCACAAAGAAACATATAGCCTACGCATTGAGATGTGGACAAATTACAAAAAAAAATAAGTGCATCAAACATTGAAGCTGTTGTAGATGTGTCGGCAACACACACTCACACGTGCACATATGCACACAATAAGTGTCCCCACTCTTTTAATGCCAATACATAATAAGCAAACACACAAAATGATGATTGTGCAACAACATCATAATATAATCACCCCGGGTAGCCACACTCTCAACAAACAACAATAAGAAAACAACAACAAGAAGAAAACACACTTTTATTCAACACTTACATACAAAATACAAACCACTTATGTGAAATAAAGTAATTCATTCCACTATTTACTTTTGGTTTAAAAAAAATTACTTTAAAATCATAAATTCCCCCTTACTTATAAGAACAGGTAAGAATATATAAATCAAATACACCTAGGCACTATCTTCCCCCCCCCCACCCCAAGCCTCTCGAATACCAATGAACCCCTTTACATATTTAAATTACTTGGACTAAAAAAAATATGAACAAAACAAAAAAGGGTCATACTAATTAACGAAACTGATGAGTTGGAATCAGTTCTCCCGAGTCTCGTAGCCACAGACAGATCAGTTGAGATGTACGAATAGATAAATGTGTGGATTACGCCGGATTTCTTAGTTGACAGCAGTGTAGCGGGCATGGCTCCTCCCCCTTCTTCCCCCCCCCCCCCCCACTCTTCTCCACTTCCTTCAAATATAATCAGGCGGTGATTTATGGAAGTACACACACACACACACACACCGTCAGTGTCGGATTTTAGATGAAGACATGCCACTTGGGAATCAAGTTGTTAGTAAGAGTAAGAACCCACCCTTCCAATCTGGCCCGTTTTATACATGCAACACCTTTGATACACTTTTTGTGCTTTTTTGGTTTTGTTTGTGTGCGTGTAAATAGCATTGAGAGTTACCGAGGCTATATGTACGGTTGACAGGGATAGAAGATACAATGCAATTGATTTGTTATTTTAAACAGAGAGCATAAAATGGCGTGAAAGGAACAGCTTAACCCAGCGGGCACACCACGTCGTATCGGGGAAAAAAACGGGGTTTCCACGTGTTTTCGTGGTTTTCACGTGTTTTTTTTTTCCCCGGTCGATACGACGTGGTGTGCTCACTTAAATGAATAAAAAACAACAACATGCAAACATAAAATTCTGAATTAAAAAAAAACAGTGGACATGGGGACGTCATTAATTATGTCAACAAAATAGGGAGGTGGAGGGGGGGGGGGGGTCTGTAAAAATTTGACAATTGTTGATCATGGGGGAGGGGGAGGTCAAGAAAACTTGACGTCAACAATGTTACTTTTTAGAAAATAAAATATAAATAAAAAATTGACATCAGACTTACGTTTGTATGACACACACTCGTCGCCCATCAACATCCTACCATTTAAAACTATAGTACTAGATTATGCTTATACTAACGTCATGACCTATAGGCTTTACTCCTCTATATTCCGATCGAAACGAAATAATACCAAAAGGCTACGATTGGGGAGGGGTTGCAAAGGGAGAATACATACAAAGGGAGGCGGGAGTTGTTCACATTATGTATGTGTACATAGAAAGGGGGCGGGAGTTGTGCACATTATGTATGTGTACATAGAAAGGGAGGCGGGAGTTGTTCACATTATGTATGTGTACATAGAAAGGGGGCGGGAGTTGTGCACATTATGTATGTGTACATAGAGAGGGGGGCGGGAGTTGTGCACATTATGTATGTGTACATAGAAAGGGGGCGGGAGTTGTGCACATTATGTATGTGTACATAGAGAGGGAGGCGGGAGTTGTGCACATTATGCATGTGTAAGTGGGAGAAAATATTGCACGTCAGGTTGGCAATATAAGGTTTATTGTCATATATAAACTAATATATATTCTCGCTACATTATAATAGGGGAGACGGCAGATCGATTTAATATAGATCTATTTCATAATTTCAAAGTTTTAATGTTTAATTTTCTGGAAACTATATTATATATATATATATAGATATATACACAATTTATAATAAACCGTGATCGCAATCTGCGGGTGAAGGTTGCAAATAGTGCTCGGTAGGAGAGGTAGGGAGACAGGGAAGGCACATTTACATGTGCGTATTATTACATATTATTAAGTAGAAAGTTCGGTGTGTGTGTGGGGGGGGGGGCACTGTTACCTTGTTAACCCCCCCCCCCCATCCCGTGGCTGCGCCTATGGGAGTTATATAGTCTAATCAATTTGAATTATTTTGTTCTAATTATTCTACTTAAAACATAAAATCTAGCGTATAAGATTTCGAGGAACCGTACATAGACACTTCAAAAGGGAACAAAAACAACACAATTTCTAAGAAACAGTGAAAAAGATAATGAAAAAGAGCATGAAATACAGTATTTAAAGAAACAGTGAATAGATAATTAAAAAGGAACATGAAATACAGTATTTAAAGAAACAGTGAATAGATAATTGAAAAGGAACATGAAATACAGTATTTAAAGAAACAGTGAATAGATAATTGAAAAGGAACATTAAAAGGATCGTTTCTAGTAACGGTGGACATGAGCTTACAAGTGAAATGTACAAATGAAAATAACACTGTAAATGGAATCACCATAACACTACATTGTATCCATACAGACTGGATAGGCAAAAGCTTATCTGCAGCTAAATCATCAGGAAGTATAATATTTTATACGAAATGCGATCACTTAAAAAAAAAAAAAACTTCTCATCCTTGCTCTAAAATACTCTAAATTATTATATTTTTAAATATTCAAATAAACAAAGTAAGAAGTAGATTATAAAAAAAAACGGAAATTAACCGCATTTGTTATTGAATTTGTTATTGAATTTGTTATTAAATTTGTTATTGAATTTGTTATTGAATTTGTTATTGAATTTGTTATTGAATTGATATAAACAACAAAATTCCTGACCGTTATCTAACCCACGTTGTCCTTTTGCAAAGCACTAAAAAAAAAATCACACGCACCAAAGACTAGGCCTATAAGAAGATGGACCGCTTCCTTTGATATTTCTGCTATTTGATAACTTAAAACACTTAAGTTTCGGAAATCGAAAGTTGTATACAGTGGAAGTCTTTAGGGAAGTTTAGGAGCCATGAAAGACTGTGTTATTTGGGTGCGCACGAAAAAAACAACATTTAAGCTCTAAAAATAGAGCAAGCGGTCCATCTCATTACTATACACCGCCACGTGCTTTTGTACAGTACTTCCGGTTCACTTCTATGGTAACGGATTCTCTCTACTTGAAGATCGTGACCGCCTTAATTAGATTTGGGTATCCCAAAAAAATCCAAATCATTGTTCTGGTTACAATCAAATTGAGAGATCACTAGATTTCAAATTCAAATTCTAAGCTTAGCGATTTAACTATTGGTGTTACTCATGTCAGTTGTGCATAGATCTATTTGCGATGAACTTTACAGCTTTTCAGAAACTGTGATATTTTTTTTTTTTTATGTTTTCTTTAGTTGATGGCTCCGACACTCTAGTCTAGTATAAATCTAACTTTACTTATGACATTTGTAAAAAAAACTTTAAATTTTTGTTAATAATAATAGTAATAACAGTGCTTACATATCGCATATCCCGTTGGTGACAGTTCTATGCGCAGACGACAGTTACAGAATACAGACAGACAACGAAATATATAGTAATACGCTAATTCTGCTGACGAAATAGGTGAGTCTTCAGCCGGCTCCTGAAGGTGTCATAGCTAGGGCTCTGGCGAAGCTGTAGTGGGAGGTGATTCCAAGCGGACGGTCCTGCGTAGGAAAATGAACGTTCGCCAGCGGACACTAGCCTCACACGAGGGATCCGCAGAGTAAGCGCGTCAGATGCCGAACGAAGAGGGCGGGACTGGGTGTAGAGCTCCATACAAGTTGTGTTATTTTAATATGAGAAATTCAACACACGTAGTCTGAAGTATCATCAGAGAAAATCTCAGACCCATTCTTTTACTTCAAGAAATAATTTTAGCCAAGTGCTTTATTCAATACACCAGGGGTCGGCAACCTTTTCATAATAATGTGCCAGAGTGAAATTTCTAATTCATTCAGCGTGCCAACAGCTTAACAGTCATTCTGCTCTAGCAGTCAATTTCTATTAGAAGAGATTTAAATAACATTTTTTTTTTTGGGGGGGGGGGGGGGGGATCTTCCGCGTGCCACTGAAAATCGCTCTGCGTGCCAAGTCTGGCACGCGTGCCGTAGGTTGCCGACCCCTGCAATACATTTTCTCAACGCACACTAAAAAAAACAACATTTTTTTTAATGTATGTAATTCTACAAGAACGTATTAAACGCATAAATTGGGGCTTTAGGAATATAACAACACAACTTATGATCTGAAGTTTCGGTAATTAGTTTATAGAAACATTTTCAAACATTTCTAAAAGTAAATTACAGAGAATTAAAAAGCTCTAAATCATTTTATTCCAAGAAGATCTGCAAATGAAAACTGTTGTGTGTGTGTGTGTGTTTATAAGTTTAAATTGTACAAGTTTATTATTACATCGTTTAGTCAGGAAAGAAAAGTAGTAATGGAAATATTTTTTAAAAATAATTGTTTCCCTTGTTTACTCCCTTTCTATTATCTTGCGCTGTCTGTTTGTTTGTCTGATTGTCTGCTTGCAAAACTTTGCATCGGTTTTTTTTACCACTTCCCGTCGTCCAATCAAGCCGAAACTTGGCCAACAGACTTGTCCCGACTAACAATACATTCTATCAAATTTTCAGCATCTTAGCGTTTGGAATAGTCACGAATTCATTCGACCAATTTGCGAATTGAGGAAAATATTTTACGTCAAACATGGCTGTCTCTACCGGAAGAGACGACAGTAAATAAACTTTTCGGATATGTTCGTTTTTACGAAATAAATAGAATGAAAACGACACAATGTAGCCGAAACAAAGCGAGTTATCTTTTTATGTTTTTTTGCGGGCAAAAGCTAGAAAAAAAAAAGATGCGCAAAATTTTAGTGTGGAAATTCATATATCACTTATATTTATTTTAATCTATCAAAATATAAATCAAATATAAACTTAGTTTACAAAGAAAGGAAGTATTTAAAAAAATAGTTTTTATGCTTTAGTCTTATTTAAATTGTCTAGTTTAAGAACAAAACCAACATGTGTGTGTGGGTGTGCGTGTGAGGTGAGGGCTCAAATTTATAAATAGATAGTCTATATATAATATATTACAAATGTCTCTCTCTCTCTCCCCCCCCCCCCTCTCTCTCTCTCTCTGTATATATATATTATATATAAAGCCCTGTATGTGTGTTTAACCAATCAAATTGGTTTCTTTAAAGACACGTGACCTTATTGCCTCATATTTCACCTTTGCAATTTGACTTAGCACATGCGACTTCGCTAGCTGTGTGGATAACGTATCGGACGGCCATTTGATTGACTCGGGTTCGAGTCTCCAGATAGTCACTACTTTTTTTTTTCAAAATATTTTTTTTCAATTAATATTACTTTAAAAAAATTACTTTCCTAAATGTCTTCAGTAAAAAAAAATATTTGTTTCATTATTAGGTTTATAGCTTACTGTTCATTGTACTTTTATACATTTTGTATCTGTAGCCTATACAGGCCTGTTTTTTAACTACTATAAGCTTATATATATATATATATATATATATAATCCATTCATCTACACCGTGTGCACTATTATATCTCTGGTGCAGTGTGATATTATAGATAAGAAACATGGGCGTCCCTCAGAGTGGCTCGCTTTGCCCACCCCCCACACCCCATTCCTCCCGCCTCTCTATGCCACTACTAAAAAGAATGTGGGGTTTCCTCCGCCAGTGTAAAAAAAAAAAAGAATTGTTTTGAAAACTAATATCAGTACGCAACCAACAAACTCTCCCCACCCCACCCCACCAGCCCTAGCTTTTACAAACACAATTCTGAGGGTTCGTCCATGATAAGAAGGCTGATAGGTTGGCATCAACAAATCCTTATTCAGACTTGCCAAGAATTCGTGTGTTTATGCCACACTTCCTATGTTTGCCAGGTTTTCATTTTTTTCCCTTCTTTATTCTGCTTTTTCTAAAACAAGGTTAAAGCGTTTTGTTTTTTTACACTTCAAAATAATTTTTTAAAATGTCAAAGAGAATGTGTGTGTGTTTTTTTAATGCACCTAATTCAACTTCCTGGAACTCAATTTCAACTTGTCGTATTTTAAAAACAGTATTATCAACAATCAATAAATTCTATTAATTACAATGAAACATTGTCGTAACTAGCACAACAGTGCAAAGTAGGGCTAATAGTGGGAAGTTGGACAACAGTGCTAGTAGGTCAATAGTGCAAAAGTAGGTCGATAGTGCAAAGTGGGTCAATAGTACAAAGTAGGTCAATAGTGCAAAGTAGGGCAATAATGTAAAGTAGAGCAATACCCTTTCCAATAACTGCTTGGTAGCGGAAAGAAACAATGTCTTAAGGAAAAGGTTAGTGGTCGGACGCGAACCCCCCCCCCCCCCCCCCCCACCGGCTACGCCATTGTAATTGGGTATGAACAGGTTGGGAAGGAAGCTGTATTAGTACTAGAAATCTAGGAGATAATGTCTCAAATGGAAATTAGCTCTTATTCAATGTCTGATTCTCTTTAAATCTATCAAAATTCAATAATTTGTTGTCACTGAATAACACCATGCTTAAAATAAGCAACAAGACTCGGAAACTAGGGCACGCTAACCAACACGCGCAATAAACAGCTGGGCGAGATATTACCGGCGAGATAGTTGATTTATTTAAAGCCAGTATGCATAGAAAGAATGACTGCACATAATATTATACAACGTTTTAATCGATACGTTACGATCGCGAATTCCCATTGTCCAAGAAAAGCTAACGGGAAATCCCCCAAAAACAACGTCCGTCCACTTCACCAGAAGTAACACAAACAAAAAAAAAAAGCCAAGAACAATTAATTATTGTAATGCAAAGATAATGCAACTGAGAGGAAATGGGTGGGTGTTATTGTGTGTGTGTGCTTAGAGCCTTTATCTTTTATTGAATTTTTTTTAAAATTTCAATTCTTGGCAAATACATTTACTAATACATTACAACTAACCTAAATAAAAGTAGGCCTAATAAAAAAAAATGATGCTAATGCTTGGTAGGCCTATTTAAATTAGGGCACAGCAGCTGTTTATTCATGAATGTCAATATATGGATGGGGGCCTGTCTTGCTATGACACTATGTAAACATTTACTGAGTTTGTGTGTGCGTGTGTAATGGACCGGTGAAAGGGAAGAAAGGTCCACGTTTGTTATAGGTCGGTACGGGAAGGGTTAATAAACCTATAAAGTGAACAATAATTCCAGGTTACCCCATCCCCCCCCCCCACACACACCTTTTCATATTTTTTTTCAGCGCAGATTCATAAATAGTAGGCCCAGCAATTGATATTGATACACAATTTAATTACGAAGAAGAAAAATTTTAAACTTACCTATAGAAATATAAACCTTTTTTTTTTCCTCTTTCTATGTCGATGTTTTAAATTAAATATCAACATTTTGAAGAGGTCGAGAATAAGCGTCTTGAGGGAATAACACACTATTTTCATAACTAATGCCACTATATTATTATATTTATAAAATAAATATACTGTAGTGTAAGGATGTGCTTAAAGACAACACGGCCAGATACCAAATTTATATCGTGAATATTGAGTATAATTGAGTAGCCAACAGAACACGTAATTGTCAAAAACTATTTCCGTACATGTCACGAATTATTTCCGTAGAAAATTTCTAGATTTTCCCATTTTCTGAATTTCCCTATCCAAATGTAGAATTATTTTGAAGTCGCCATAGTAGACCAGCGTGCATAAGCTTTATTAGTCACGTGGGATTGTGTGACCAGCACATTGCACAGCCGACTCGACTCTAGTAGTCTCAGTTATGGAGTTCCATTATCAAGAGCGGGACCACTGAGACGTTAGGAGTAAACGCTCTGGCACTGGACCACCTCGTCATATAATGATGAAATATTAATTTACACAAATCACCTTTATATTTGGAGATTACACGCGTATCGCGATAAATATAGGCCCTTAGGCCTATTATTAAAACAAATACCTTCACATCCGATATAGTTATACAAAAACAACAACATATCCACGTCATAATGAATGATAAGGTATAAAAATATTCACAGATACAATTTATCGGGAAAACAATGAATGAAAGTGAATGGTGAGGATTTGAGACTGAACTCATACAGAACGTTTGGACTATTCAGTGTCCAATCAAATCTCCGAATCAACGGAGCCGCGAATCACTTAACTGATTCATTTGTGAATCACTCAGTTATTGATCATATGAATGAATCTATTAATACCGGTAATAGGCAAATCAGTTTAAAAAGAAATGGGTATCTTTTATAGTACAAGTATGCTGTTAAATTGTACATGATAATATATAAAGCTAATAGAATAATTATGTTTACCAACCAAAGATTTCTATTTAAATAACGTCGAAGTGGTTAAATTTACAAAACAAATGAAGTGTTTAAGACAGTCGTGGCAAAAGATGGGGGTGGGGGGGTGTTATTCATAGACCTCAGACTGTACACACAATAGAGTTTTACTGTCGTCAATGTAGATATATTAGTTATCATTCTTCTTTTTTTATTTAATGTTTCAATAGCTGGATAACTCCAATTGCGAAGTGTGGACCCAGCTTGCGTTCTAACTTGACCAATGAAAGGGGGAAGGCGGGGAGGGGTGCATTTCTGATGACAGCTAAGGGCCCACTTGTAAAATAATAATAAAATAGAATACGTAGGTTTTACATATACCGGCCTATTGGCGTTCTCGTGATGTGGCGGCCCCGGGGGGGGGGGGGGTCAACGTTTAAATAACAGAGAGAACGGGAGAGACACAAAAAGATAGGGAGAAAGAGCTAGAAAGAAATCGAGAGAAAGAGACAGAGAGAGTAAAGGAGAGATAGAAAAAGAAAGAGAAAAGAGATAGAGAGACAAATAGAGGGAGAGACAAAGAGAGAGAGAGAGAGAGAGAGTGAAACCAATGTAAATGTATTTATTATAAATATATGAAAGGAAATAGTTTCATGGTGTTTAGAGACCATTCGTATATTTGATGGTGGTCCCGGGTGGTGTGTGTGTGTGGGCCGAGGAGTCATCAGCTCACTGCATTCTCACACGGGGCGGGTCTACCAAGGGTCCAACTCTCGACTTAAAAAAAAACAACAACTTTAGGGCAACAAATATCCTAAGAAAGAGTTGTAGTTTTTATAGTATCGAGATGGGATTTTTTTTGTTGTAAAAGTGCATTCATTGCATTAGTATAGTGACTTGAAAAAAAAAACAACTAATGTCACCTCAGGTGGAGTTTAAGTTCCGGATTAACTAAACGATTATGGATTAAACAAACACGATATCTAGGAGCGATTGTTAGAGTTGTAGATGAAGTGATAATCTACCTTTCATTTCACCATTGTTCTATGGTCACATTTTATATTTTAAAAAAATGCATTTTCACTTTTTTGAAATTACTTTTACTGCATTAGATAGGATTTTATATCTACATGTAAGAAAAAATTGACAAGAATGTTATAATATCACAGAGAAGACATTTTTTATTGTCCACCAGTTGACCACTGCCCACAGTGCTGCAAAATACTATTTTTTAAATTAATTCTAACAGTTCTTAACTGTAAACTCACCCCCCCCCCTCAAACACAAATTGCAACCAAAAAGAATCAACAAGAACAAAAACCAATGAGAAACAAAAGAACTGATCAATTGATTTGAATCATCAAACTGATTCATTAGAACTAAGCGTCACCCATCACGTCAGTTCTATTTTTATCCAATCACACGAGTTTCATCATTCTTTAATTTATCTTTGTGGCCGAGATGACGAAAGTGTGTGGGGGTAGGGGTGTGTGGGGGGTGGCGGTGAAGAGCCACAACAACAACTTAAGGTGATACATTGAATATCCGTATAGACTTGTTGTTTGGATGTTGTAGTTTGTTTTTTTTTCATATAAAAATTTGTCTTTGTTGTTGTTTATGTGTTCTCTATATGTGTGTGTATATACTAATAATAATAGTAATAATAATGGTCATTTCTTATAGCGCATCTTCCATTGCTATTAAATTTAGCATGCGCTAAAAAGTGCGCGCTCTTTGTGTGAATTGCAGCGGCAGATGTATTAGTGTGTAAGCAACACATCCACTAGCCAAAGAGAAAGGTCTTTAAGTGCATGTGTTTATGTGTGTATGTGTGTGAATATTTGTGTGTGTGAGTATGTGTGTGTGTGTATGTGTGTGTGTGTGTGTGTGTGTGTGTGTGTGTGAGTGATTTAATCCTAGGATCAATACTTTTCATTTCGCAAGCCGTTCAGCATTTAAAATGGTTGGCAAAACTTGCAATCGCTAAACTTTAATGACACAGCACGCAGATGATGAGAAAATAAAATAACAAAAAATCGGGGGCGTCTCTTGCCCTTGGGCGATCGGTCGACCATACCCCCCTCCCCACCCCACAAAAAAACAACAGAAAGGGAATGATTGTGTGGCCATGTACACGACTAAAACTCATCTAAAAAATGTAATGTGATTGTGTTAAAAACAAAAAGGAAGTAAATTAAGTTAGTCACGTAGCAATATACACGGGGGCACGGTGGACCAGCGACTGCGCGTTCGACTGGCGATACGAAGGTCCTGGGTTCGAATCCTGGTGGAATCTAGGGATTTGATGGTGTCCCTGCGTCTACCCAGCTCTGATGGGTACCTGGCATTAGTTGGGGTAAGGTAAAGGCGGCTGGGCATTGTGCTGGCAACACATCAACTTGTATGCCGTGGCCACAGAAACTGGTGAACGTTGCTTCACCAGCCCTACGATCAGTTTGGTCCGAAGGGTACTTTCTTTACTTAATATGTTTAACAATATTTGTTACCCGCTTTTTTTTGCATAAACTTTTTTCCATTCTTGGTGCCCTTCATGGTATACGTTTTTTTCCCATGGAGAATTTCCCTGTGTCAATATGTCCCATTTGTTGCACATTTAATAAAAAAAATATATAAATTTACAAAGTTCTTTGTGAAATTCGGAGGCGTCCCCGTAAAGACATCGCCAGCGCATACTAGGATAAGTACTTCTTTATGCTATAGTTTAGTCGTTTAGATAACAGTGTTAGTTTATTTGAACGTTTAAAGTGCTGAAGGTGTAACAATTTTTACATTATATATAAATAAATATTGAAAAAGTAAAGTATCCCGTCGGACCAAATTGATCCATAGGGACACCCTCAAATCCTGGGGAAAAAAAATCCTAGCCTGCACCAGGACCCTTAGATCGCCAGTCGAACGCGCTGCCGCTCGGCTACCGTGTCCCATATATATAAATATTTAAAGCAGAGTAAGAATTCGTTAAAGTTTTCATCCTCGTTTTCGGGGCCCAGACAAAAAAGTACATGTGGTAGTCTACATTTTTTTTGTAGGGTACCAGTTCCGAAACTGACGTTCTATCATCTAGTCCAGGCGTCTGCAACCTTTTGTTAATAGTGTGACAAAGTAGGATTTCTAATTTCTTCATCGGGCGAAAAGCCTAAACATAAACCTTCGCCAACGATGAATTTCTTGTAAAAGAGACTTGAATTTGTTTTTTTTTTGTGGTTCTTCCGCGTGCAATTGAAATAATTCTGCGTGCAAAGATTGGCACGCGTGCCATAGGTTGCCGACCCCTGATCTAGTCTACTAGTTTCAGGATTTGTTTCATTTGTACTGCGCCACGTCACTCATGTTATTGTACTCTCACGCCTCAACTATTGTAATGCACCGCTAGCTGCTAGACTATGCCTGACATGATAAGATCGCTCGGCTAGTTTTGCGAACGTCAAAGCGCGATTCCGCAACAGCTTTCAGTTTGCTCCATTGGTTCCTTGCGAGAACTAGAATCGAATACTAAGTGGCGATCCTTTGCCATCAATGCCTACACTATGATGAAATGCCCTCATAAATTACGGAACTAACAATACCACTAATTTCATGAACTCTTCTAGAAGAACCCCTTTCTCATTGAAGACTGTTATATTATCTATATATATAAAAAGACAGTGTTAAGCCCCGCGAGGATCCCCATTGGTCAATTTGAAAACACGTGCGTCACCGACCTATCTAGGCCTAGCCCAATATACCGTCTAATAATTTTTCTCATCGGACATGTCTCTTCGATAGCTCAGTGGTAAACGTAGTGGACTGCTATACGGGCGACCAGGGTTCGATTCTCCAGTTAGACTATACTTTTTTTTTCGACAATTAATTTTTCAAACTTTTAAAAACAAAAGACAATGTAAATCTATAGGCAATATAGATTTTGTTAAATAAAAATATTTGACTATTTTTTTTACCCTATTACAATATTTATTTACTTTCCTAAAAGTATTCAGTAAGTGTAGTTTATAAATTTGTTATCTGCACCCCAGACAGTCCTTTTTTTTTTCACCCGGGCAACGCCAGGCAATGTAGCTTGTCTTATATATTACAGACGCCCTCTTTATAAAGAAGATTATTGCGTCCTACGTTCATCTGAGGCCCGAGTCTAGTCTTGCATTTTTATTAATGTTTTAAATGATGTTCAGTTACTTTTTTTTCTGGTTTGTTCAGGCAACCCATTCCATGCCCGTATGCCATTCGAGAATAAAGTGTAATTATATGCATTTATTCTAGCATAAGGGATAAGAAAAGTGTTTCTGTCTTCATGTTTATATGAGCATTGGAACATGTTGTTATTGGGTTGTATTTCCAAATTAGAGTTTTAATACCGTATGTATTATTAGCCTACTACTTTACTCTTTGCCCTTCTGTCCTCTAGTGTTTCTAGGTTTAGTGATTTGACTATTGGTGTTACTCTTGTCAGTTGTGAATATTCGCTAGTAATGAACCTTGCAGCTCTTTTCCGAATTTGTTCTAATTTTTAAATGTTTTCTTTAGTTGATGGGTCCCATACACTACTTGATGCATATTCTAGTATAGGTCTAACTAATGTGATATATAATTTTAGTTTCATATTCTTATTACATTTGCAAAAGTTTCTTTTTATGAATCCTAATGTTTTGTTTGAGTTTTAATCAAATATTAATATGAGGATTCCATGATAACTTATTATTTATTATTACTCCTAACTACTTTGCATTGTTAGTTTGAGTTAGTTCTTTACCATGAATGAAGTAGTTTGTTATTATTTGTTTCGTTTTTCTTGGATACTCTTATCAGTTGTTTTACTCCTTGCCCTTCTGCCCTCTAGAGTTTATAGATCCAGTGATCGAACCTTCGGTGCAAACATATCTGAACGTCATGAAATTCAAACCGAGACCCTCGAAATAGTAATCCAACGCTTTGTCAACGGACCAATGCGCACTAATCATCGATAAAAGAAAAGACCAACGAACTAAAACAACGGCAAGACGATTCTATAAAACTACAAAATTCTTTTGTGAATTAGACATCAAACAGGACGAGGATTTCAACTTGAAATATTTATGTTTTCCAAACACGTGTATAAAATATTGTAATAAAATATTTGAAAAGAATCAAAAGAAGAAAGGTATCAAAAGACTTGGATGAAAATTTGAACAAGGCACTTGTGATTGGTTAGCTGCTGATGAACATTTGAACAAGACCACTTGTGATTGGTTAGCTGCTGATGAACATTTGAAAAAGGCACTTGCGATTGGTTAGCTCCTGTTCATGTTGTTGTTGTTTTTGCTTATTTATCTACCAGAGTGCAATTGATCGATACGAGTAGCTGCGACTGTTGTGTTCTCCACACTTGAATGCGGCTGGTCGAGGAGAAATAATAATAAATGCAGACAATTTATTGTCTCATTGATTTATTATGACAGATCTAGAGAGTCATAAATAATAATAATAAATAAATAATAATAAATATGCATACTAGTTGCGCGTAATAGGGCAATATTATGGACCTAATTTGTCACACGAGAAATTTTCGGAAGTTTTATTATTTAATTTAAAAAAAATTATTTTACTACCCGACTGTGACTAAGTATCTATAATGCAGTTGTCACGTGACCCGGTTATAAAAGGAAGCAGATTGTGTGAAGGCCAGACCATCTTAAAGTACTATACCCAGCGGGCACACCACGTCGTATCGATGGGAAGGGGGGGGGGGCGTTGTTTCCATGTTTTTTCGTGGTTTCCACGTTCTTTCGACCTGGTGTGCCCGTTACGTTGGTCTTGATGAAGGCCAACTAACGTGTACTCATTACTTACATGTTACTATCTCGCTTGTGCATGCGCCGCGCATATATAATATACACAACGGGCACACCAGGTCGTATGCACGGTGGGGGGGGGAAGACGTGATTCCCACGTGTTTTCGTGGTTTCCGCGTTTTTTTTCGTGGTTTCTGCGTTTTTTTTTCGTGGCCACGACGTGGTGTGCCCGCTCGGTACATGTGTACAAGCTATGTAAAAATACCATTACAAGAGTAGACTACACTTGAAGAAATAAAAGGTGAGATTTCATTCCTTTTATTATTCCTGAAATATAAATAAGAATAGTGTGGTTGGTTGAATCCACTTATATCTTAAACCAAGGGTGTGCAACAGGCGGCCCGCGAGCCACGAAACGGCCCGCCAAGCCTTTAAGTGTGGCCACCGAAGAGCTACTAACGGCATTTTTTTTAAAAATTCGTTGCATTGATAAAGCAAATAAATTTTCAGACTGTGTGGCCCGTCTTGTTGTATAAAATTTCATATGCGGCTCAAAGCAGAAAAAAATGTTGCACACTCCTGTCTTAAACTATTGGGTTTTATTACAGGCCACGCAATACGCTCATGCTTATTAACAATGGAATGGGAAATAGTTATGTCCAGTTGTGTATAAAGAGCCAGGATCAAATCTCTCCAATTCTAAGGGATCTCCATTGACAAGTCTTAATGAGGCGTGAACTTTTGTACCCATATGTTCGTGAACTTCCTGTTCTATTTTTAAACTAATAAACAAAAAAGCAGGCTTTTGCTGGTGTTTGACAATTGATTTCAACCTCGACGGCCAGTTCTAGTCTTGTAGAATTATACAAAGGATACAATATTAGTTATGAGGAATCCGTTTTTAACATCAAAAGTGAGTAGGCGATAACTAATACTCAAGTGTTAGTCGCGTAAAGTAAAATATTTATTTGTTTACAAAATAAATGAGTCAAGAGTTGCGTTTTCTTGGTTATTGAAAAACAAAATGCGTAAATTCATAAAAACGAATAACAAAAATTCCTTTGCATTTAGCAATAAGTTTGATATTTTAAAAAGGTGATTTTTCACTTCTGACTTTCACAATACATTGTTTTGTTTTGTAAACATCTTTTGGAAATGAAAGACATTTTAATCCCCAACAAATTTGAGTACAACCAGTAAAGTAGCACACAGACATGTTTCGAAACAAATGATTGAATTCGACCGGAAATGTTTTTTATTTGTCGACCTTTTATGCATGCATACACGTTAAGACTTGTCAATTGGCTTCCGGTGATGAAGCGAATAAATTACAAAATTTAAGGATGAATAAATGGCACTGGTCTTTTCTACCTTCAAAAACTGATATCAAAGCACGCGCCTTAAAAGGAACTGCGCTCTTCATCACAGTCACTATTTAAAATTCCAAGTGTGGCTGAACACAAAAAGAAAGTACTTTGGAGTGCGCTCATTTGAATCTGTGGCGCCTTCTGTATGGAAGAATTTACCACAAACACTAGGAGAATCTGAGACAAAAGAGTCTTTTAAAAAGAGCTTAAAGACCTTTCTCTTTGGCTAGTGGCTGTGTGTCTTACATACCAATACAACTGCAATTTACTCCAAGAGCGCACTGAGCATGCTAAATTTAATAGCAATGGATAGAAGCGCTATAAAAACAATTACAATTATTATCATCTATTGAATTCTATTGTGAACCGAGCGGTCTGTTGCGTGGAGTAAGATGACGAGGTTGAAAGACGTACTTCAACGAGAGCAGTCTGTATTATAGAAGGTGCATGATATGCCACAAGAATGTATTCTAAAAAAAAGTGTCTGAGGTGTAGACATCACCCGAGCCACGCACCGAGGGTAGGGTTGTGTTAATCTTTGTGTGAGACGATATCAGTGTGTGAGCTAGAGATCCTTTCCCGTTGAATAAAACGATGCTATGTGATCGGCGTTAGACGCTGATAGCCTACACAGGTAGATGAATTAAAAATTAGTTGAGGCCTTTGTCACGAAGATAGATTCATTGGTAAATAGAATGATTGGCTTCGTATAAACGTGGTACATAGGTACATTGATAAACATATATATAGATATATATAATACAAAATAATATATTTAAATAGACAGATAGATATATTGGTCAAGAGTGAGACATATAGAAAATATGGAGTTTATTCCTGGAGAAAACAATACCCCGTACAAATGTAATTAATTGCTGAAACGAACAATGCAGTAATATAATAATAGTAGTAAGTAACAAGTAAAAGTAATTTACCTTTTCAGGCCCATTTTCTATGAAGGAAATGTGAAGCAACGTTTACATGTGTCTTTGAAAAACAGCATGCAAGGGACTGTGTGGCCAGCACAATGCTCAGCCACCTTTTTTATCCCCAACCATATGGCCTGGTAGCCTAAACATAACCCTAAAAACAAATCCTAGCCTTCATCGGGATTCAAACTTCGTAAGAAGTTGAGCGCTCTGGTGGCTAGGCCACCATTTCCCATGATTAGTAATAAAAACTGAATAAATATACAAATATTATGCACACTTTCTATTTACAAAACACATCTAACGAGAGAGAAAGAGAGAGAGAGAGAGAGAAAGAGAGAGAAAGAGAGAGGGAGAGAGAGAGAGAGAGAGAGAGAGAAGCAAAATACAGAGATACAGAATTGAGGACATACATTTGTTGGTAGATATTGAGGTGTTATTCTCCCGAAGTGTTTAACCCTTACAGTCCCGGGCGCGTATATAGCGGAACTGAAGGCAGCATAGATAGAAGTAATCGGTACGGGAAGTGTTTAAAAGGTGCCAGAAACGCATTGCTATATAAATCAAGCCAATTAGGCATTGTAGAAGGTGGGTCTCTTCGGAAAGACGTTAGCGGAAATGCTGGTTCGAAAATATAATAAGATTGGACAAAGCTGCAAATGACTGAACTGTTGACTGCCGTTCAATATATGGAGAAAGATGACTGCTGGGGTGTCCATTCGCTCCCCTAAACGACCATAACGGTCAAGGCTTTGATGATGATGATGTTGGTGGAATAGTGGGTGGCTGTAATGTGTTTATGTCGCGGGGGTCGGGGGGTCGACTGTTATTGTTTTTGTTTAATCTAACGATATTAAACGTTGTTAGAATTTGTACTACGAGTCGTTCAAACTTATCTTCTCACTTTATTCTTTTGTTCACTATAAAGGATTATTACGTCGACTATTTTTTTTACAGTGAGTTATCTTATCTTATATATTACAGACGCTCCTTCTATAAAAAAAAAAGAGTATTGCGTCCAACGCTCATCCGTGGTCCGAGTCTAGTCTTCCATTTTTTTTTACTAGTGTAGTAAAAATGATGTTAAATTACTGGTTCTCCTGGTTTGTTCAGGCAACCCATTCCATGCTAGGACGCCACGCGGGAAGAAAGAGAACTTATAACATATCACATATTTATATAGCGCTATTCATAACAAAGTCTTCGAATGCGCTTTACATTAAAATGTACTTATATGCATTTTTTCTCGCATAATGGATAAGGAAAGTGTTTTTCTGATCCTTATGTTTATCTGAGCATTGCAACAGGGTGGTGGCGGTGGCTATAACCAGGGCTGTTGAGGGAACTGGGAGCTGGGGGCGATGGAGCAGGTAAACAAAAACTTAGTGCTCGGCGCTTGCAAGCAATTATATACAAAATATAAGTAATACAAATAATGATAAAGTTGTTTTTTTTTAAAGTGTATATCTGATATTTTCTTGATTGTTGTATTTGTTTTTATGACGCGGCGAATAAGAAAAAAAACCACCCAATGCTTTCCGATTGCGGTTTTATAATTGTTTCATTTTTTCCTGAAATCCAGTGTTGTTGTTTTTTTTTTAAATGACTATACTAATAATTAACATAATTTATTTGATGTAGCTAGGAGGAGCTGGAGGACATGGGGATTTGTGGGGGGGGGGGGGGGGGAGAGTTTCAGCGATGATCCTTTCAAAAAAGTCTTCAGAACAGCCTCTCGTAAGAACAGCCTGCACATTTTGCTAATTAAAAAAACGATACGCTTGTGGACGTCTGCTGGCTATATTTGATGCACATTTAGCAACTTTTGGCGCACAGTTAGCAACATTTGGAGCACACTTAGAAACTCTGCTGCACATTTAGCTGCATATGGTGCACTTTTGAATAAACTTTGGTTTGGTGCACACATTTAGCTATATTTCTTGCACAGTTAGATACATTTCTTGCGCATTGGTTAATATTTGATGTCTCTTAGCCGCTTCGGTACAATCGAAAATTGTTTATTTATTCATAGGTATATATATATATATATAAATTAAAAAAATATATATATTTATCTTCAATTGTAGCACCTATCAAGCCCAGCATACCACAATATTTACATCCAGTCGTTGTTTTATGTGCATTACAATACAAGCAGTTAAAAAAAAATAAAAAATTCACAGACCTGTAATTCAATCCGACATTTTGAGTGTGTGTATTCGGTTGCCTAGGTTACTCAGTTACACTTCATATATCTATATACACATTTTTTTTTCCTTCACTGTTTCCGTGAGAAAAGACTTATCCTGCGTTTCACATAGCCCCTTTATTTTTTATTTTTTTAAAGTCCCATACGACAATTAGCAGTGCAGTTAAGAGAAACGTAGCAGGTTTTTAAAATGCCCCCTCTCCTTTTTTTTTTTTGGGGCACCTTGCGTACAGTGCGCCAGGTGAGAGAGGTAGATAGATAGGCAAGGAGTGGGGGGGGGATTACGTAGACGGTGGGGTTGGGTTTGTGTCTTGAATCCTGGGACGACGCCGTCTTTTTTTTTTATTTCAAACGACATCGCCGCTACGGTTGACCAATTAGTAGTGTCAATGAGACGTGGAGAGATAGAGAGAGAGAGAGAGAGAGAATCGTGCTAGGAGAAAAAAGAAAGGCAGAGAGACATAAGAGTGAGGAGAAATATAGGGAGAGAGAGAGAGAGAGAGAATCGTGCTAGGAGAAAAAGAAAGGCAGAGAGACATAAGAGTGAGGAGAAATATAGGGAGAGAGAGAGAGATGGCGTGAGGAGTAAAAGAGGTAGAGAGAAAAATACAAGTGGTGCTGGTGGGTGGAGAGATAGAGAGAGAGAGAGAGATGGGATGAAGAGAAATGGAGAAGTAGATGGGATAAGGAGGGATAAAAAGAAAGAGAGAGGGCGGTGGTGTGGGGTGGGGAGAAAGTATAGGTGGACGAAAGTAAGAGAGAATAAAGATGGACATAAGAGACAAAAAACAAGACGGGGGGCAAGATACGAAAGAGAAAGAGAATAATAACAACGTGGGGTGTAGTAGAGATAAAACATAAATTACTTTCACGTCATCAATTACGAGTTTTTAAATTTGACGTCATTAATTACGAGTTTTTAAATTTCACGTCATTAATTACGAGTTTTTAAATTTGACGAAAAATTGTGAGTGTTCAAATAAAAATATCTACTTCATCAAAAATCTGGACTATCAAAATCTCGACTCTATTGAAACCTCGTCTCTACTAAAATCTCGACTCTATTGAAACCTCGACTCTACTAAAATCTCGACTCTATTGAAACCTCGACTCTACTAAAATCTCGACCCTATTTAAAAACCTCGACTCTACTAAAATCTCGACCCTATTGAAACCTCGACTCTACTAAAATCTCGACCCTATTGAAACCTCGACTCTACTAAAATCTCGACCCTTTGAAACCTCGACTCTACTAAAATCTCGACCCTATTGAAACCTCGACTCTACTAAAATCTCGACCCTATTGAAACCTCGACTCTACTAAAATCTCGACCCTATTGAAACCTCGACTCTATCGAAATGTCTGATTCCTCAAAATCTTCAGATGAAAATCTCTATTTCATCTGAATTACGTCTCTATGAAAAGAAAAAAACAACAACTAATCTATATTATAGCCACTTCTATTTCAACTTACTCCATTTATCCAAATTCACAATTTCAAATGAAATTAAAGTTTTTATTTTTTCGTTTCTTAGCGAAAAAAAAAAAGCAATGGTCTGGTCATGAGATCGACATGACTCACCAACACAATCCCACAGTGCGCGGTGCAATATAAAGAAAACATGGGGAGACAACATTCCAGACACTGGACAGACGGCACTGGGCGACACCTCGATGAATCAAGAAAATCCGCGTAGAAAGAGCTGGCAGGCTGGCTAGCAACAAGTTTTCAATACTTTTTTTCTACCGTCTCCTTTAAGCACGAATAGGGTGTCGGAAACCTACGTACACGCGTGTTCAGACTTGGCACGCGAAGCTATTTTTAATGGCACGTGGAAGACCCTAAAAAAAAAAAAAGCAATTCAAGTCACTGCTACAAGAGTTTAAGAGCGGGGTGGTTTTTAGGCTGTTGTCATGCTGAGTGAATTAGAAATCCTACTTTGGAACAATATTATGAAAAAGTTTCCGACCCCTGGACCAAATCTCTGCATGGTTAGCTTTAGTTCATAATGCATTCTCATAAACTTGGTCTACCAATCGAGTGTTGTAATTTTAGTTCGTCGTTGACTGTTATAAAGGATTTGATTTAATAAAGGCGGAACAAAGCTCCTGAAAATTGATTTAGATTAATAATACAATGCATTTTTTTAAAATACCATTAGTATCTGTGTGCAATGGCAGGAACAGTAAAAGGCGTGGCGGATCGGTCCTGTTGTGGCCCGCAGGCCGTCTGTTGCACGCCCCTAATCAATGACAACTACACTTTATAGTAAAGGCAATAGTTCAAGTATTGCCTCCCCTCAATCACATGTAATTTGATATGCTCAGCTATAAATGGCCCTCGGTCCGTGTGTGTGTGTGTGAAGAAATCAAACACTTGAAAAACTGTCGTATTTATACAGTTGATCCTTTTGATATGTTTCGCATTGTTAACCGATCCCTTTATATGCAGCTGGCTCCGTTTAAAACGATCAATGTGGTGATTTGAATCAATGCGGCCCGATGTAGGACAATACGCAGCGGTTGGTCCAGTGGAATAGAATTCCAAACAGAATATGCTGCCTTGTTTTTTTTAAAAATGGTTCCGGAAAATACCTGGCGGTCCTGCGTTTGGAATCCCGCTGAAGGCTAGGATTTTTTTTACCGGGACCTCAGCGTGTCCCTGAGTCTACCTCGCTCTGATGGATACCTGACATCAGTTGGGGTAAAGTAAAGGCGGCTGTGCATTGTGCTGGCCACACATACCCTAGTATACCTCAGCGGCCCTAAGATCAATTTTACGTTACTTTGACTAACTTAATTTTAATTTCCTTTCATACTTTTTCTGATACAGATAGATAGTGAATCAGCCTTCACCCGTTTCTTCTTTCTTTTATGTCCATTGGTTTACACGAGGGATTGTGTGGCCACAAATGCATTGCCGCAATTTTTATTTACTTGTCCTCCCGTAACTTATATAGTGTAAAGTAAACTATCCCGTCGGACCAAACTGATCCACTGGGCCGTTGAAGCAGCGTTCACCAGTTTCCGTGGCCACTGCATACAATGCCCAGCCGCCTTTACTTTACCCTAACTTAACCCTTACAGTCCCGGGCGCGTATATAGCGGGACTGAAGATCATAGATAGAAAGTAGGTCGGTACAGGAAGGGTTAAGTCAGGTACCAATCAGTGGACGTAATAATCTTCTATTTAGAAGCAACGTCTCTAGGCCTAAACGTATAAGAAGAACCCGAGAAAAAAATCAAACCCAGGACCTTCGGTACGCCAGCCGAACGCGCTGCCGGTTGTGCCCTGTGTATATCGTGTACCCATCAGGTATTGGGTAACTGGGAAGCCCAGATAAACTCGATGAGGAAACCCTAACTCACAGGCTCTCAACCTTTTTCAGCTCACCGCCCCCTTTTACAAGTTTTTTTTCGCTCACCGCCCCCAACTTTTTTAGCGTCTACTCCCCCCCCCTTCCCCGACTACACTGGAAGTTAAAGGGTCAATATAGTTTCCGCAATTTTTTTAGCGCGACTAGATTTGTGTGCTTATTTATTATCTTTAAAAAACTGAAAAGGAAAAATATTGTAAGAATGAATAGATAACAACATTTCCCAAACAAGAGGCTTAAAAAATCAATATTAATGTAAATCGTTTGCCTGGTGTGTCGCTAGTAGTTAGTCTATATTTGTTTCAATTTTGGCTGCAAAAGCCTTAGGTCTCAACGCTTCACTATTTTCAGCTTGTATTGTTTTTCTTTTTTGACAAGTCTTAATTAGGCGTGACCTTTTCAAATGGAAGAGGCCACGTGCTTCCGGCTCTATTTTTAAATTAGTAAACAAAAAAAGCATGCTTTTGCTGGTGTTTGACATTTGATTTCAACCTCGACGGCCAGTTCTAGTCTTTTAGAGTTATACAAAGGATACAAGATTAGTTATGAGGATAATTAATACTCAAGTGTTAGTCGCGCAAGGTTAAAGACCAAGTGAAGAGGTTTTTCTCAAAGGAACGAGATTTGGAATAGCCTCATACGGCAGTGACGTATCACAAGGGAAATAAATAAATAAAAATAGACGCTATAAATCTATATTTAACCATTTTGTTAAAAATAAGAACCGGGAAAAGATTCAAAACATGTGGCAATAGATTCAAAACACGTGACAATATTCATTTTTCCTAGTCGGAATCCTTTATGTTACGTCACTTTCCTATTTTGCCGGAAATAAAAACATCTCAAATGGCTACGAGATTTGGAGTAATCTTCCGAAAAACACACACATTTAAGTGCAAATATTGAACTAATTACTTAAAATGTATCTTTGATATTTTGTATAAATGTTTTTTTTTAACATTCAGATACTGAATACACTATTTACTATCAAAATCAAATGTTAACTCAATTTTGATAAAAAGCTCTTCACTTGGTCTTTAAATATATCTTTGTTTACAAAATAAATTAGTCAAGAGTTGCGTTTCTTGGTTATTAAAAAACACAATGCGTAGATTCATAAAAACCAATAACAAAAATTCTTTTACATAAAGCAATAAGTTTGATATTATAAAAAGGTGAAATTTAACTTCTGACTTTAACAATCCATCGTTTTCTTTTGGCAACATTTTTTGGAAATGAAATAAAATTTAATCTCCTAAAGATTTTGGTATAATCAGTAACACCTTTTTTTAATTAAATGATCCAATAAGACCGGAAATGTCTTTCGTTGCGACCTTTAATGCATGCATATTTGTTAAGACTTGTCAATTAGTATAAAATCCATTTTCCACAAGAATGCAATACAAAATTGTTGCCAAAACTCACAGACCTAGTGAAACTGATTAATTTTCTCCCAAAGAATCGCATTTGCTTTTCAAAAACTCAAGCACCGAATCCAAGTCTCATACATTATATTTAAACGGTTATCCTTTGCTGACCAACGCACCACTATGAAGCTATCGATGGTAGTCCTCGTCAATGAACAATATTCATTTTGCCACATAGTATAACAATAAGTACAATAAGTACAATAAGTACAATAAAGGCAGTAAAGGCAGTAAAGGCATAGTCAAAGACATAACTAGAAAATTATAAAATTGGCAAACAATATGAAATTATATCGAGATAATAATAGTAATTAGTTTAAGGCATCAATGCAAAGCTAGCTGTCTTAAAAAAGCATTGAATGCATTACTTATTTGTGAACTGTTGTAATATTGTAGTGAGCGATAGAGTAACTAAATGTTTTCACGCAATAGACAGCCAATACATCGGCAACAGACTACTTTTATAAACTACAACATAAACTACAACATCAATCCACGATACGCCATATCATCGCCATTGACGAATTTATTTTACACTAAAAAGTCTTCAAGAACAAGTAGTCTACGGTAATACATTTTTATATTTATTTATTTTTCGAAATTAGCAAATTTTCTCTTTTTTGTTTTCTCTCAAATAAACGTAAGCAAAAAGTAAAGCTTGATTGTCTGGTAGCGTGGACTCATCCAAAAATCAAAGCTTGATTGTCTGGTAGCGTGGACTCATCCAAAAATTAAAGCTTGATTGTCTGGTAGCGTGAACTCATCCAAATTTTAAAGCTTGATTGTCTGGTAGCGTGGACTCATCCAAAAATTAAAGCTTGATTGTCTGGTAGCGTGGACTCATCCACAAATTGTGATGTCTTAAGGTAATATCACAATGTACTCTAAATGAGGGATCAGAAAAAAAAGGCACTTGTGCCAAACTTGGCGCGAATAGCGATTTTCAATGGCACGCGAGAGATCTCCAAGAAGTGTATTTTATTAATAAAAACAACAACATTTTCCGGGTCTGAATGAGGAAAACAGACTGTTGAAGCCGATGTTTCTGACAAATTCCAGTGAGTTGATCTTGCATTTACAAGGACCAAGGAAATGATTTGCATTGATACTGGATATATCTTGCCGTTAAATCAATTTCAAAACATTAAACTATATGTACATCCCTATGATAAAGAATATATTAAGATAGATAATTGGGCTTTTTCAAAAGTACAACATAACACTCATATCGGAGTTTTCTAATCAAAGGAAAGACTTTCATATTGATGGACTCATTGGTTCATACCACATGTCAGGATGTGTTTAGGATTAGGACATCAACCTGGCAGAAGTTGGGCGATGAGAGGGGTGCGGAGTCGTAGTTGAGGGGGTAGTAGTGGCAGGTCGTCGTGGGGTATGAATTACCGTGACTGGAATCGCCCTGGAATAATTATTATTTCTCTCACTGGCTCGTTAGATATTATGACGGACACACAGATAGTTCTAAGTAGGCAAATAAATCGCTGGTTAAGTTCAGGTGTTTATTATCATTTCAATTCTTCACTCAATGGCAAGATACATATATGAATTTGCACAGGCTTCAGTTAACACTCAACACATGGTAACTGCTAGGTTATCCAAAACATTAGGCAACCGTAGCTGTGTTCATGAAAATACTTAGACTGACACAATATCTATCTATACACATGTAGGAGGTATATCCTATGGAACAACTGAATAAGTGGAGGCTAGAATCGAACAACCTTCTCCACCAAGCACTTGAGCCGAAGTGTCCTAAAACTAGTTAAGCGCGCTTTCCTGAATTTTAGTCACGTGATCAGTGGTCAATTTGATTGGATAGCTCCATTAGTTTAGAATTACATATGTTCTGGTTGGCTGGTTTGCTTGCATAAAGGATTGACTATTGGGGGGGGGGTTAGGAGTGGGTATACAATTAGTACCGCCGACTTTTGCGGGGTGGGGCCCAGGGAAAAGGGGGGGGGGTGGGTAGACGTAAACAGAGATACAAAGGATAAGATAATGACTTATCTCCCCTTGATGTACCAGTTTGTAGGTGCGAGGCGCTTCGCTCCAGATGTCACTACTTCGAGTGGACAAAGGGTTATGCCCACGGGCGCTGAGTAGGGGACGAAAAGGGGAGATAATGAAAAGGTGTCTACAGGTATGCTGAGTTTAGCAAAATAAATGAGTAGTACTATCAAAATACACATGAATCATAATTGACAGCATAATAGAATATATATATATATATATATATATACATACATTAAAGAATACACACACATACAATCACACATACAAATAGTGTAATACCAATTGGCTGAATCAAGTAGCAACTCTGAATTCGGGAATGAAAAAAAGTGTAGAGAGGGTTAAAGAGAGGTGAGGAGAAGGAGTGGTTGGGGTGTTCCTATTGCGTGAGAGAGGGAAAGAGGTAATTGCTCCAGGCTACTTTTCTACTCCCTAATCTAACTCTACGCTAACCTATGTTTCTAGTTCTACACTACTTCTGCGCTATGATCTATCCATGAGTACTAATAAGGTTACGATTTAATCCAGAATCGTGACACCACATCAAGCATAACTGGTTTGATATTACTTCAACCTTCTGAGATGTAGATCTTTTTTTTTAAGTAGAGGAATAATGGCAATTTATAAATGGAGCAAGTTGAATTTTAAACCTTTTAAAAATGTGTTTCCAAATGTGCCCATTTGCGGAAAAAATCTTGAAGGAAGCTGCTTAGGAAAGTCATCTGCTATTCTCAACTGCTAAGCATTCGCTCCTTTACTTTCAGCGTTTAGTTCAACTTACACCTGTGAACAGATTTTATCGCACATCAAAGCTGTTGTAAGCACCCAAAGAGGTCACCTACTCTTGACCGTCATTAATTGATACAGACTAATTACATTGAAACGAGTTTTTATAAGAACAGAACATTAAAAAGAAATAGGAGCAATTTAGTCAGGTCGTCCTGCGGTGTGGCGCTAATCTTCTTTAATAAAACATAAATATAATTAATTCCATTACATATTTATTTGTAATATTAATTAAAAAATATTAGAGACTTATTAAATTACACTATATTATCTAATTTCTGTAATTATTAATGTTTAATATATAAACTCCTTAAATGGACAAACAATTAATGCAAGAAATGTTTATTTACAATTGTTTAACATAAATTATTGTAATCCTTTTCCTTCTTCATATTATTGTGGAGACCTCATTAGGACAGAGGAAAAAGTCCACAATTTAACTACATATACAATTTTAAAACATCCTCTAATAACTATATCTTGTTATGAATACCATACTGTTGAAATTATATAAAGAAATAATAATTAGTCAGTAATATTCAGTATATTACAAAACATAACTTGTTTGGCATCACTATTGAATCAAAAGTGGAAACATTTTTTAATTAAAGGGAGATAATTAACCCGTTTCATTTGAGCTAATATTTCTAATATTGTTTTTTTTCCTTTTATAAACAAAAATGGCTTTCAATTTATAAATTTAAAATGATCGAACTGTAAAAAGTATTTAAATATTATATAAATATTTTATGACCAATGTATATGTATTATTTCAAACATTACATTAACTACCCAGTTTGTACGATAAGTACATATCTATTCCGCTTAACGATAATACCTTGCCATAGTTTATTAGAAATTAAATATAATGTCATCTTTTTTTGGAAAAAAAAAAAAAAAAAAAAAAAAAAAAAATGTCATCTCAGTTAAACTGAGATCAAATTATCATTAATATTAGAAGATAGGGATCGGTCGGCGGCAGGTATAGAACCGCGACGGCTGACAGTCCGGTGAACTAACCACAAGACCAGGCGGCCGCACACCATACTTGTCTAATACTGACCCCTACTTCTTCGAAAAGTCATTGCGATTCCTATTTCCTATTAGTATAATAGTATGTAGGCCTACTGTTGGGGGATATCAGATATTTAGCAGCACTTGCGTTTACATCACATTTCATTCAAAAACGAATCGATCCAAATAGCTGAGGTGTTCAAATTATATCAGGTACGTTTGTACCGCCCACTTGCCCTTCAACCTTTTCTTGTTCATATTATTAGCTTATAATATATGTAACATATGTCTGTTCGTTACGGACACCTATGCCATTTAACAGTTCGGAACAAATGTTAAAACTCATTTTGCTCTAAATGTCCTGGCACAGATATGGGTCAATATATCATGTATGATGCACAATTTTATCGTTTTTAAATAAATTGACGTATGGTCGATTCGCATACATATAAACATTATTGAAATTCTAAGTAACTTAAAGTTAATTTCCTTGGATTTTATTTCACTCTTTCTAGATATCCCGCATTTTGTTAGTCTGTTGGTTTTGTTATCATAGTTCTACCATTCTGGGAAGTGCACCTCCGTCGCTTTTATGGAGTTGGTCCCGCTTCAGAACGGAGAGGGGGCAATTCGTCTTGGAGGTAGAAGCCCTTTGGAGGTCCAGAAGGGACCTAAGTGTGAAGGACAGATCGATCGTATTGTGGAATTAACTGAGTGAAGATTTCAACAGTGACCCAGTGAGAGTCATCGCCCTCATAAGGAAAATATATGGGGAGAAGAGAACCTGTGTCCAACTTGTGGTTGCCTTGCATCAAGTTACCCAAGCAGCTACTGAGACAGGTCATATTCTCACAGGCTGCAGTTTGCTTTTAGGGCCCAGACGGTTCGCCAAAAAGTAGCTACAGGGACCGTTAACCTATATTGTGGATGTTTACACAGTTTACTGTATCATGTGTTGTCGCTTTTTCTTTTCTACTGTTGAATTGGATAATATTATATTAACATACAGCTTCTGAATGGTCTTAATGTGTCCACGGGTCAACCAGTTGTTAATAAACCAATTAGAAATACAAAAAAAATCATTGGTTAGAAAATTAAATATTAGAATATATGCAATTCAGAAAAGAAAAAAAAGCTGCAAGATTCATCACAAGACAACATTCACAACTAACAAGTGTAGCATCAATAGTTAAATCACTAAACCTACAAACACCAGAGGACACAAGGGAAATAATAATAATAACAACTCACACATCATTAAATTCTAACTAAGAAACACAATAATCAGACAGACATGGGGATTTGATCTAAAAGAACAAACGCATAAATATTATCTTTCTTTCCGATAGGCACCCGGGTAGAAAATGGGTTGACCGAAAAAACAACAACAACATGAAAACCAACAACGTAACAACAACAACAACAAAAAAAACCTTTAAACAAAACAATAGACTTAAACCACGGCAAAACATAGGACGCATATATTCTTTGTATAGAATGAGCGTCATATAAGATAAGATTAATTATGTTAAAGTTCAAACGTTTTTTTTTTTCTTCAGTCTTATGTTTAATTTTCGCGTCCAGTATCCTCTTCGTCTTAATACGTTAAATATCCGAACTGCAAGCCCTCTAATTAAAAACAAATTACACTGACAAATTAGAAACTGGTTCGAGTGACGAATGTTTCGTTGGTCAGTGACACGGCAGCGACACGGTGAGTTTTTTTGGATGGCACGAAGCCCGGGCAGAAAACAAAACGGGGACTTGTACAGGGGACTCAGAGACAACTGACAGAGCCGTTTGGCCAGGAAGATAAGGGGGGGCGGTCACTCCGTAGCCGGCCTTAGATCTCGAGTCTTGTTATCTTGTTTGGAGATGTCGTCCGTTTAATCATGGTCCCGCCTATAGATTTGTTTTGTTTTTAAAAAGAGCACTGGAGTACAAAGTACGTCCTGTACGTTTAATATCAAGTCTTGTTTAAAGAAAACAACCTTTTAATAGCAAGACTTGTTTAAAAAATATTATTTTATATTTATTTAACTTTTGTATGTTGTTTTTTTTTTTGTTGTTGGGCAAATCTTCAGAAGGCCCATTGACCCACTTCCCGTCATCCAACAAAGCTGAAACTTGGCACATAGACGCTAAGCTGATGACAACACGTTCTATTAATTTTTTTTTAGCTACATTCCTACCATTCCAAACTACAAAAATCAGTTTTTGCATCTTTGAAATAAGAATACGAAGAAGGGGACAGAAGTGTTTATTGAAAACCCCGATCCATAAAGTGTTGATGACGGACTTAAAGATCAAAACATCAACATATATAATTACCGTGAGTTTGTTTATATGTTTGTTTATATATATATATATATATATTTATATATATGTTTGTTCGCTATAGGCTCCTAAGCCGTTTGACTATTCGGGCCAAAAATTAAATGTATAAATTGGAAACGTCCTCCAAAAGATAATTTTATTTTATCACTTATAATCACAAATGTGTTGATTTAAAAAATCCAAAATGTTATATCCATCTATGCAAATAAATATAACGGTACATAGCAAATGGCCGTTTCCGTTCATTTACTATATTGAACGCGAGTTTCACTATGTTGAACGCGAGGGTCTTTTCGGGTTTTCCCAATTCTGCTGTTGTTTTTTCTAATGTGGCGAGACCTTTTTTAAAAGTTACGCACCGCAATTTTCTTGGAGAGTTTGAATGGTGTAGGCTACTTTGAAAAAAAACTATCATATGACGTAATGTCTATCAAAATTTTTTTTTTTTTCATTATTGATGTTTGCATTATCATTTAAGTAAAAGTAACCAAATGTTTTAATTATTTAATGGATTTACATCGCTATTGAGAATATCCTTTAATAGGCGACTGTATAAACTCTATAAATTAAATGATACGAATTATAAAAAAACAAACAAGTTAGGCTTATAAATGATTACTTTCAAATACCGGGTACCATAAGCTTGACAGCAACAATATAAAATAAAAACTAAATACCGAAAGAAACATTCTCAATACTGTTTTATTGATACAATAAGCAAAAACAAAAATTAAATACCCAAAAAAATCTGTCTCAATTTAGTTTTTATTGCATTGAAATATCATTTTCTATTTTTGTTAAATATTATTTATCTTTTTTATTGTTTTGTGTTTATGTTTTTTTTTCTTTTAGATAGTACATTACTGTTAATTTAATATTATTAATAACAAGTCAAGTCAACACAACTGTTCGCTACATTTTAATATCGAATTAAAAAGTCTCTTTAAAAAACCCGGACTAGCCTTTCGGCTCTTGTGTCCAGGGCGTAACGCTTAGGATTGAGCAATCTCTGTCCGGGCTCCAGCCACCCAAACGACACGCCGAACGGGTAAGGTTTCTCAGCCCAGCGATCGTTCAATGCGGTTCCCCTAAGGATCATTATCGTGGTGGCTCGCCTGTGTACCTGCACTGTCACCCGGTAGTACAAATCCTATACTATAGGTACATGCATTCAGGCATCGAGTGGTTCTCGAGACGGGATTGCAGCGTACATTGCTTCCTCCCCCCCACCCCCGAGATCAGTGGCCTCTCGGCAGTGTAATGGACCTCAGACCCGCTGCGGGGGCTGTGCCCCATTGCGTTCGACCAGTGTATTCTTATTGGGAATGTATCGGCGGTTTACACACTACGCCAGTCCTTGAGGCCACAATTTTTGGGCATATGCCAGGGTCATGTCGACCAGAAACAATTAAAACTAACAAAAACTAAATACCGAAAGAAACATTCTCAACACTGATTTATTAGATGTCTAATACAATAAGCAAGAAATAAAATTAAATACCGAAAAAAATCGTTATCACTTTTGTTTTTATTGTATTGAAATATTATTTTTTTTTTATTTACCTTTTTATTGTTTGGTGTTGTGTTTTTTTTCTTTTAGATAGTATATTATTGTTAATTTAATAGGCTATTTTTAATAACAAGTCAAGTCAACACAACTGTTCGCTACGTTATAATACCAGACGCTTGACAGTAACAATTATTATGCATATGCCAGGGTCAGAAACAATTAAAAAGAACAAAAACTAAATACCGAAAAGAAACGTTAATTGTAATAGTCTCTTTTCTTTCTCTCTTAACATTAATATTAACTTAACTTAACTAATATTGTTATATTGTAGTCGTTCGTTTCTCCGTCAATTTGACGGGCATAACCACTAGTTGTCTTATATTTATACTAACTGCGTTTTTTTTAAAGTTCTTTATTTGTGTGTGGCAAAGGTCAAAATCTCCAGAATGCTAAAATGACCAATGTAAAGCGAAAATGCATGTAATAGATTGATATCAAAAGCTTTGTTTTTAGAGGCTGTTTAATTTCATCCTTTATATTAACTTCGCATTTGTATGTATGATGAACGTATGTATCTGGCAAATCTACGGAAGGCTAATTATCACACTTTCTGTCATCTTATCGAGCTGAAATTCGGCACATAGACGTTTAAGCAATGACATCACATTCTATTAATTTTTTCTCACACTCCTCCTTCCCACGACCCCCCCCCCCTCCCATTTCCCCCAACAGTTCATTTTCACTATAGTTTAGGGGTATGCTGCTGTTGTGCGTTCGTCGTGTTCGGCGATGACCACTCTGAACACCCTAAGGGACTTTGAGCTGTGGCTGATCGGTGTGTCCGTAAGTGACGGATTCAGCCAATCCTTGCCCGGAAGGTATGCCCACCGTTTGGACAGGAGGTGGTCGGGGACGACCTTTGGAGGGTTTGGGGCACGGTGTTTTCTAACTTTCCTCCTGGACTCGGCAGCTCTGTTTGTTGGTCTCGCGTGTTGCTGCCGCCGTTCTCTGGACCAATGAACGCCAAGGAGGATCCCGGGAGTCGATCTCAATACAAAACTCTTTGAATGCAAATTTAAGCGTATCCTTATAGCGCCCTTTTCGACCTTTTTTTCGTGGGCGCGCTGTCCGTGTTTGAGTCCTCCATAGTATGTGAATACTGGTTGCAGCTGCCTGCGAGTATACACTTTCTGAGTGACAAGGGGCAGAAAGGCTATTCACAGCAAAGCACTGAGGAGTGCTGAGAGCATGACGAGCATGAGTAGGACGCCCTAGTCATCATCTGCACCCAACTCCATTCACAGTCGTCACGACTCTGTCTTGCTGCTGCACCAGATGGAAATGGGCGAGAGAGTGTGAGGTCGACGTATAGCGCAAATCTTCCTCATTTTAATCCACTTCACAGCGCAAGTTACTCACTCATCATCGGGTCGGGTATGCTATATTTGAGATTATATACATTTAAACATGTTAATTAAATGTATAGGATAGTTCATCCTCACCTTTTAAGAGAATTGTGTTGCCCGCAAAAAGCCAAGCCCTCCCCCCGCCCTTTTCCAATTGCATTGCTGGCTAAGTTATTACAATTACTGTATCTAAACATTTTTTAAAGCGTCAAAATATCAACATTAGTTGAGTTGTGTCTGTATCGGCGCTGTGTCTGTATCGTCGCTGTTCTTTTGACCAAACATTTAAGAATTCAACTGTAATATGGTTTTTATGGCTGTGTTTTAGATGACTGATTATGAACATATATTTTTAAAAGAATTATTTTTTTTTGCAAATGATGTAGAGGTAAACAATATTTAGACTAGTGAGCTCAAGCAACCCATTCCATACCTTGGCCATTGACCTATATATTAACTGGGTCGGTCATTTAAAGTATTGTTATAAATGTATAGCATGATTTAAGTTCTCAAAGAGCTCCACTGGCTCCCTGTGACGAAGCGCATCGATCACAAGATTATGGATGCGTGGAAGACGCAGCACCTACATTTCTAAAATAGCTCATACCGAAACATGTGCTGTTAAGGATGCTGCGCTCTTCGACACAGTCTCTCCTGGAAATTCCATGTTTTGATGGTCGCAGGAAAAGGACTCATGGTGTGCGGTCGTTTGAGTCTGTGGAACGGCTTACATGAGATACTGAAAAACTCAGTGACAAAAAAAGGCATTCAAGAAGAATTTAAAGACATTTTTTTTCAACTAAGTTGATCAAGTACACCTCCATCTGCAAAAAACTTTGTTTTAAACTATTTTAGAGTGTTATTTTCGTTTCGTTTTTTTGAGCGCGCTGAGCATGCTTGCATTAGCATTTAGTGATGCCTATGTAAATGACCAATTAATTAATTAATTAATGATTTGAAAGTTTTTATATTGTATTTTAAACTGTATCGATCATTCATTTAGAATTGTTTATTTATATTTAATTATGGTTTAGAACAGGAATCGGCGACCTACGGACCGCGTGCCACACTTGGCACGCAGAACGATTTTCAATGGCACTGGAAGACTCCTAAAAGAAACTATTCAAGTATCTTCTATTAGAAATAGAGTGCTAATGCAGGCTGACTTTTAGGCTGTTGGCACGCCGAATAAATTTTAACTCCCACTTTGGCAAACTATTAACCAATTGTTGCCGACCCCTGGTTTAGAGATTATTTGTGTAAAAATTATATCAATTTCTTATGTTGTAGAGATATTTGTGTACACCAATATGTGTTCTTGTAGTCTCTACAAATTTCTAGCACGCATTTTCCTTAGGTGAAATTCATTTAGCACCTTCTGTTCCAAAACCCATTTAAAGCACGCAGAGGTGTAGTCACTTTTCGTTGTCTTGCAAAGTGTTAATTTTAAATAGCTGCCATTATCTATCAGTGCACTTTAATGCTATTATTGTAAATAAGTTCAGGCATTCAATTCTAATTTTATACGCTTGAGTGTTAGAGTGTATTATTTCTTAGTGAACCAGAGCCTAGACTGACGACAGGAGATCCAAGATACAACAGTAGGAAAAAAAAAAGCCACCGTCTGTGTTATCAACACAGCATAATGGTATTTATAGCCTACGTTAATAGTTATCGATACATACTAAAAGCAGGTTATATTAGTCCCGATTTATACGATTGGGGAAATAAATTGTTATACGAGAATATTTCGTTTAGACATATCGCGATAACATGTTTTTAGATTAAAGGCCAACAACTGAAGCGCTTTCACTCAGTGGTGAGATTTGGAATAGCCTCATACCGAAGTGACGTTTAGCTGGGAAACAAAATAAACCAAAGCATGACCCACTAAACATAAAGACAAAAACACTTTCCTTATCCCTTATACGAGAACAAATGCATATAAGTACTCTCTCTCCCCGATTGGTATTCGGACATGGAATGGGTTGCATGAACCAACCAGGAAAGCCAGTAACTTAACATCATTTAAAACATAATTAAAGATGCAAGACTAGACTCAGACCACGGATGCGCGTCTGACGCAATAATCTTCTTTATATGAGGAGCGTCTGTAATAAGCTTATATAAGAAAGGATAAACCTATATTTAAACGTATATTTAAACCTATATTTAAACTATATACATTTTTTTTGTTAAAATAAAATAGAACCTGGTAAAGGTACAAGTCACGTGGCAATAATATTTAAATCACGTGGTCATTTGTATTTTTCCGACACGAGTTGTCCCTTAATGACGTCACGTCCCTTTGTCGCTGAAAATGATCAAACATCTAAAATGCCTACAGGATTTAGATTATTTGTCTCCAAATAATGCTCACTTATTTAAGTACAAATATTGAACTAATTCATTTCCAGTTGTTCAACTGTTAACTCAAGTTTAATCATAAGCTTTTCACTTGGTCTTTAAAGAAATTGTTTTGTTCTTCTTTTAAAATCTGATTTATTATTTGTCTTCGTGGCCCGGCGCTGGATCGTGACCCCCGGGAATGTGGTAGGCACTGCTCTATGCCAATATACATGGGCAGCCCGTAGAGTAGGCGACGGGTCCATGAGAGGACAACTCTGAACTCTTTCATAAAGACGTAGTAAATTTCGGATAGGCACGCCCCCACACATTTTTCCTCGAAAATAAAATAAATCAGGTAGGCCTATAGATCTAATAATAGTAAGAAAAAAAAATATCTTTTATTGATCCAAACAAATGGAATTTCGACTTGATTACAGATGTTCCGTCTTTCAGTGACAAAAATATTATAAACAATATAAAAGAGCTATTTGTACTCAAGCACAAAAATAGACATGCTCGCGCACTATCGTACCAGTTTTATCATTCAAGAAAATGTATCATTTGGGGTAAGCTGTTGTATTTCTGGCTGACTGGCGATTCTGTTGAAACATTCGCACGGACAGTGGAACAAAAGATTTTCCAAATCCTTGCTATTGCTATGTAGATATAAAAGATGTTATTATAGTAAAGTATAACTTAGTATGTAACTAAAGTAGTATAGTTTTAGATACTTCCATTCGAAGTAACGTTCTCAGATCAACCCCCCCCCCCTGTCACCGACCGACTTCATTAATTGATCTGTAACTTAATCATGCATTTCAAAGTCTAGTTTCTTCTTCTTCTTCTTTCTTCTGTCCTGGTTGGTGTAAGCCCACACTATCGTCTTACCGGCTGGAGTAGACCCTCGCTTGAGTGTGGCGGGGTGGGAGGGAGGAGGAACAGTCGTATTATTCTATTACAAAGTACTGCATAAGTCCTCTAGACATGACTGTCAGTTTAAGTCGGTGTGTCTATATCGTCGTCGGTGAATTCAAAGTCACTCTAATCTTATGTCTTCAGTGAATTCAAAGTCATCTAAGCTTATATCTTCAGTAAATTCAAAGTCATCTAAGCTTATATCTTCAGTAAATTCAAAGTCATCTAAGCTTATATCTTCAGTAAATTCAAAGTCATCTAAGCTTATATCTTCAGTAAATTCAAAGTCATCTAAGCTTATATCTTCAGTAAATTCAAAGTCATCTAAGCTTATATCTTCAGTAAATTCAAAGTATTCTATATCAGGGGTCGTCAGCATTTTGATAAAAGTGTGCCAAAGTGGAATTTTTCAAAGTTCATTGAGAATTCCAACAGCTTAAAAGTCATTCTACACTAGCACTCGATATCTTGTAGAAGAGACTTGAATTTTTTTTTTATTAGGCGTCTTCCCATGCCAGTGAAAATAGCTCTGCGTGCCAGTGTCTTTTTTTCCCGTAGGTTGCCGACCCCTGGTCTTTATTGGCCGTAAATTCTAAATTGTTGAAACGGAGCGTAGAGATGAATTTGGAGCCGCGGAGCAGCTTCATTTTCCCATGGACTAGATCTTGAAAAAAATATTTTTTACTCCATTTTTTTATTGTTTACTTTTATTTTTCATAAAGGTCTAGAATTAGGTAGGCCTTATTGATTATATTTTTTTATTTATTTCAAATATCTAATCATTCAACCTTATGGAATATATTTCTGGAAGAATCTCAAAGTCACAGATCAACGTTGTTCTATGATATCCTATATTAATTAAATTAGTTCAAATCTCTGGTGGCAAAATTTTGAATTTTTTTCCAATCATCTGAATTCATTGATTTCGTGGATCGCTGAGCAGAGCTGGGGCTGGCAAGAGTTACGCAGACCAGAGCTTCTGTAACATTGTTCTCATCAGTTCTCTCCTCCTGAAAAGGAAATGACAGTTCTACAATCCTGATACTAGTGTGCAATATAAATTATAAAGGAGCCAGTCATAACGGTCGTCACGCACCATGAAGTGAGAAAAAGGGGGGGGGGGTGTTAAACGTTAGTAATGATAAGTGACGTTACATAAAAAAATGTGCATCTTGAAATGAAATTTCCTTCTTAACACGTTTTACGCCATTAATGATTAACTACAGTCACTTTATTGTTTTATTGTAATACACAGATCATAATAACAATAAAAGTGAATATAGCAGCTTGCTGATTTTGAAATTTGAAAAACTGTGGTTTTGTTTCTCTGCGCGTATGTGTGTGTATGGGGGGGGCAGAGCTTTGGGGCGTCCTATTGAAAAGGGAAGGGGAGGGGGTTTGACTTTTTGTGACGACTTGTGACGATGGGTCAAAAGGTGAGGGGGGGGGGGTAAATTGGCCAAAATTTTGGGGCATCATGTATGTACGGCCCTAGAAAAGAAAAAGAGTAAATTGATAATGATAACATTTCAATTTGTTCAAAAGACATTTCCTAAATAATGTTTTGGATAAAGAAAATGTTAACGGCTCCAACTTACTCCAAGCTATATTTAAATAATATATATATAATTCCATCTTGATAACTATAAGGCGCAAGCGTCCCCAGTAAGTGAGTTATCCCATAATATGACCGTTGACATCTTTGTGTAGTATGCAATAGATCTGTTTATCAGAAGATAATGTGTGCAACGCTAACGGTGGCCGGGTGAGCTTTAGGAATTTTCGAAATAAGAGAATTATGTTTTAAATGATTTTAATTCAATATCTATCTGTCTATATATCTATCTATCTATCCAACTATCTATCTGACTTTCCGTCTGTTTATACATCCAACTATTCAGTCACCCATCCCCTAACTAATCACAATGACAACACTTGTGTTATTGTCTTAGCCTTTATTTTATACTCTTTAACACCAACAAACAGTTTACACTAGTGTTTCACTACCAGGCTCAACGAATCTTTAAAGTTAGAACTACGCAAATGAACCAGAGGTCTGGCTAGATAAACATGTTCGCCAAATGTAAATAAATAAATAGATCTACATACATTATCAGTTTTTAGCAGCACTATTGTAAGTCTATGTAGATCTATATTAAATATAATATGCATTCTCAAATAATTCACAGGGTCGTTTTAAATATTATTAAACCTTTCAAAGAGTATACTAGTAAAAAAAAACAAAGTTTTTTTTTAAAGTATTAGATGTGCTGTAAAGGTCTTAAGTTTACCTTGAAACATAACAACAATAAAAGCACAATAAAAAGAAGCACAGAAGGTTTCAGTACACGCTCAACTGGTTTTTATTACCGGTTCTACCATAAAATTTGTGTGGGAATCTAGAAATGTGAGAAACTAAAAACTTTCCTCATCAATTGAATTTGACGAGGCTTTTTTTTGTTGTTGTTTTTTTGTTTATCTGTCGCAGTTATCTCCCTCCACTTGATTCGGAGTAGTTATTTCCCTTGAGGGCGTATTGGTACTTCAACGTTAATTTTTAATACAGGGTACTTGGCATAATATTTATATTATAGCTCAGTGGGCTTGATCGGAAACGGCCTTTGGCAGTGCGCGGGGTCTAAGGCGAGAGTCATATGCGGGGTCGAAATCCGCAAGTGCGGGGTTTATACCTTGTCGTAACGCTCACGAACTAGTCTACCTCTAAAATGCTCTACGCTAATGGTCGGCAACCTACGACACGCATGCCAGACTTGTCAACAGAATAATTTTCAATGGCGCACGGAGGAGCCCCCCAAAAAGGCATTTCTAGTCTCTTCAACGAAAAAAAGACCGGGTGATTTTTATGCTGTTGCTACGCTGAATGAACGTGAAATCCTTTTTTGGCACTACTATTATCAAAAGGTGTCCACAGATCTCTGGTTTTCTTATTGATGAACAGATGATACGCCATGTAGGACCCATTGGCTTTTTGATTACATTAGGAACTGTCAATGTTCTTATATTGATTTAGTGTCATTTAACCGTCTTAATTTTGAAGAAAAATGTAGCATTTAAAATCAGCAAATTGGAAAATATTTTTGCTGGAACCGCTCATTGCAGTTGCCCTAGTTTCCACTTCCAAAGGCCGCCGGTTATTTCATATGTACACATATATATGACAACTAAAAAGTAACACAGCTATAATAATACTTGATATATTGACGTCAGAGTATTAAATGTTTATTAAATATTATGTAAAAATAAAAAAAATAATAAGAGGAAAATTTTGTTGAGGCTAAAATTGATAATATACGAGTCATCTCCCCCCCCCCACCAGATTCCCTCATTTATTGTACCATTTTAATCTTCTTGGTATCAAATAAAGGATCACTTACTCTAATAACAAAAAAAGCATTCAAGAAGAATTTGAAGACTTTTCTTTTCAACTAGGTTGATGAAGTACACATCCATCAGCAAAATACTTGTTTAAAACTATTTTAAAATGTTATTGTCGTTTCGAGCCACCATCGGTCGAAACCTTGTTTAAAACTATTTTAGCGTGTTATTGTCGTTTCGTTTTTGTGAGCGCGCTGAGCATGCTTGCATTAGCATTGAGTGAGGCGCTATATAAATGACCAATTATTATTATCTGATTATCTTATATGTTACAGATACTCCTATGTTAAGTTGATTTACCGGTATATATGATATATATATATATAATAATAATATGATAAGTATCATAGATCTATATCAGACAGCAACAATTTTAGGGACAGTTTCTATACAAAAAATATTATGAAAACACACAGAAATGATAAATTCTATTTTTAAATAAATGTAAAAGGATAGAGGAAAAAAATTCAAGTGAAGTAAATAAAACAAAATATTCATAAAGTAAAGTAATTATTAAAGCAATCCTAGCCATTCTAACCAGATTCAAAGTCATATAAACTTTAAGACTAAAATATCCTACAATTCTTTTATTATTACAATAGGTTTAGGATCAAAGGGAGATAATCAAGTATTAGTATTTTTTTTATCTTACTACCAGTCAGAAAGTAGGCTCCCTTTAGTTTTTATTTCAATCATTTTCACAAATTTACTTTTCAGATTTACAATCATATTTCAAAGCAAACTTTTTCTGTATTTATTATTCAATGGACCTTAAAAATTAAATTATTTTATAGACCTTTTTAGTTTGACCCCGGAAAAGAGGCGTGGTCTTGAGACGCACTGACATATATTTCTTTTGGGGGCACAAAGATTTTTGTTTCTTCTTTCCATATAGTATTTTACTAAAGGTGTTGGGGGTTTTTAATTTTATTATAGTTGTTTTTGAACGTTAAACCATAAAAACACATGGAGACCTTAAACTAAGAACCTAGGAAGGGAATTGTTAAAAAATAACGTTTAGAGCTTCTTTTTTTTTTAAGAAAAATTTTTTTTAGACCTGGACTCTATGCTTTGGACCTTAATATTATGGTCGATTCTATCGTGATCACTGTGTCATTACTTTTTGTTGAGTTTCTTCAATGTAAAAAAAAAATTACGTTTAGAACTAGTTTTGTATCGAAAAAATAATAATTAGGCCTATAATGCTTTTATTACTGTCGGTTATTCAAGCTATTGCTTAACTTAGCCCTAGACCTAGATCGCTCGTTTTGATTAATAAAAAGGCAAATATAATTCTAGATATATTTTATGTTGAATGTTTGATAGAGACAGAGGACAGAGGCAAGAGGTGATATGCATCTTCACGAATATAAAAACCATAGCCATAGCCATAGCAAATATTATGTTAAATTTTAAATATATATATATTGTTCGTAGGAAGAGGCTAATATAATAATATGTATAGTGTATAGGCCATAGGCCTATGTCGTATAGTCGGGCCTATGACCGTATGTCGGCGTAGGCCTAAGCCTAAGGGCCTATGTTTTCCATATTGAATATGATAGGCCTAAGCCTATAGACTCTAGAGTATAGATATATAGGCCTAGGCTTATTCATGTTGTCATTTCATTAGTACTATGCATGAAATATTATTCAATAACAGGCCTATAACTAAAAATTCATGAAGAAAACACGCACCTGTTTGCAAATATCAAATATATAGCATAGCCTACCTTCATATTCGCTTAATTATTTCATGCAATCGCAATCGGTTAATCAACACTTTTCTATAGTAAATAGTTTCAATTGTTTAATAGTTTAAACTGTTTAAGCTTATAACCTTTAGGCTACTATAATAGGATAATAGGCTAATAGTAACAGGCCTAGGCCTATGCCCCTATAGGCAGGCTAATAATTAGGCCTATTATAGTAAACTATATATGATAGGCCGATTCGATATGCTATATTATATTAAATAATAGCTATTATAATTTATAGGCATATCCTATAAGCCATAAGCCTATATTTATAATTTATATAGGCCTTTAGGCTACTTTAGCTTAGCATATTAGGGCCTATATTATATAGCCTATAGCTAGGTCTAGGCCTACTAATATGTTATAATCCCGCTTAACTACTTCTACTTACAATATTTTAACGATAAAACCCCAGCAAGTCAAACAATAGCATAGGCCTATGGGACATAGACCTAGGCCTTTTCAGAATCAAACTGTGATGAGCTTAACTTTGGCTTTTCAAGGTTCTTTTGTGACATCGAAATCGAACGATAAAAAAAATAAAAAATAATAAAAGTTACGATTTCTATTGCTACAAATAATAACTTAATACAATATAGCCTACGCGTTGATACTTCAACACAAACAAAGCTTTATAAATATATAACTATGTTTTATTTTATTTGTATGCTTAAAGACGATTTACTGATCGCTCGACGCCAATCTGTATTAACATGGTGACATGGTAACCATAGACGCATAAGGCCTAGAATGTATAATAAATGTTTTTTGGGTAAAAAACTGGTTCAAAAGGTAAAAGAAAAGTACAGTTCGCTCCCTAGCTTCTGAGTATAAAATTTTTATGAATTAGTTCTTTGGTAAAATGAAAAGCTAATATAATTACGCCTAAAAACCACTAGGCCCCCAGTAAAATAACAAAGGCGAAGAAGGTTTTATTGACAACTTCTGCCCCCTAGCGACTGCGCATGCGTATACATTGACCTCTTTTTTGGAATAATTAATAAAATGAAAAGGTCTATAGTCAACTTTGTAAAAATAATGATAATTTTTTCAAAGTTCCAATGTGAGAAAAATGCTATAAAATAAGTAGTTAAAATATTTTTCATTATAAACTTAAGAGAAAAAAAAAAGTGAACTAATATGAGGCATTGAAAACTGTTTTATTTTGAGTCATTGAATGTATATGAACAAATTGTCATACAAGTATATGGGAACAGAAAGAAAACTAAAAATACAAAATCTGAACAAAACAATTTCTCAACTGCAATGTAGACACATAAAGCCCTGCACAACCAAACATTAACTTCTCCTAAACAACACCATTAAGTTGTATACACAATTCCGCTCTTACTATGTTACATGCAGGCAATCAATCAGTTTTTAGAGGTGGGTCAGGGTTCAGTTATCTCCACATCACTAACAGCTGCGGTTAATTATAAATTAAATTCGGCACTAATCATTCATATCCCAATCTAGTAGACTTCAACACACAGAAAGTAATTGTGATTATTCAAATAGAACTAGATCATTCAGATATAGAACAACCTCAACTGACACCCAAATCCCATTTACAAAACTAACCTAGGAACTAATGATGCCACATAGTGATAAATATAAAACAGCCCATGTTAAAACACTGCTGTCACAATGAAACAATAATCTGGAATAAACAATTTGATAAAGTCAGTAGCTCACGCCGTCATCGCTTGGAGGTCAACGCGGACAGCCAGCCCTTTTTCTTGCTCTCTAGTTTCTTCTGATTAGCTCTGGCTTCCTCTTCTTCCTGAAATAAATATTAACACATTTTCAGTCAATATAGAAACATTTATGGACATTTATTGATGGACAACATTGCTGGCCGTTGAAACAAAAAAATATAACAATTACAATTCATTTTGCTTAAATTCATTCAAAATCTCATTTGGTTTGCCTCAATCAGGAAAACCAACGTTGGAACATCATTTTAAATACTATTTAAAACGTAAGACTAGAATGAAGCCACGAATAAGGACACAACTTTCTGTATAGACAAAGTGACTGTAAAATACATAGAAAGTTTTAGTGGAAGCTAAGAACATAGTAAAATTACAAAACAATAATAGTTTATATTTCTTTTTAAAAGTCTTCAAATTTGCATTGATGCTTTATGTAATCTATATATAACTTTTGGAAACAATCAAGAGAAAGTCAGGTTTCATTGTATACCAGCATGGTGAATTCAAATATCATGAAATATATATCTGATACAATATCTCTTTCTGTCCACTTATGAAGCACATTTATGTATCTTACAAATGTCTTTGTTAATGATTTATTTGCTTTGTCCTACCTACATTTGTAAAGTTTTAAACGATTAATTTAGCTTTATATCCTTTTTAGCGTAGTGAATCATATCCATGTTCTTTCTTGTATGTTGCTCAATGTTAAATGCACTCTAAGCTTACATCATGCCAGTTGGCAGCGCAATACAAATAGAAGTATTATTTTGATACTTCTATTTTTTAAAAAAGTAAAGTATCCCGTCAGACTAAATTGTAGCAGCGTTCACCAGTTTCTGTTGCTACGGCATACTAGGTGATTATGTGGCCAGCACAATGCCCAGCTGCCTTTACTTTACCCCAACTAAGGTTAGGTAGCCATCAGAGCTCTGTAGACTCATGGAAACCCCACAGATGATACTTCTATCAAGTTATAGTCGTGCAGTTATTAACTTCATTTAACTGTCCACCACACACAAACAAAATGTATTCCTACCTGAAGTTTTTTTTGGTTCTCCCTGAAAGCAGCCAAAGGATCATCAAATTGTTTGTAATATTCCAGCACAGGTCGAATATCATCAACTCCACTTGCGGCAATAGCTGCACGTAGAAAAAAATGTACAATTACACAACTCAGGAATCGACCAAATGGATTCTGAATAAACTAATCAAGATTGCACTAAAGAAATTGTTCGTAATACTTCTTCTAAGGCCAAGAAAGAAAACAGGTTTTCAAATCAAAAGATCCAGAGCCTAACATTGCATTATATAGTCATATTAACTTCAAGCAAAAACTTTTAAACTTAAAATGTAGTAAAAAAAAAAATACAAGTATGTTGTGCTAGGGTTAAAAACATACTTTTAAGGAAGTGTGCTGGTTCTATAAGAGTTAAGTCATCATCCTGGACCTTCTATTTTTTTCAGCAGGGCTAGGGTTAAAAGAACTTACTTTTAAGAGAATGTGCTAGTTCTAAAAGAGTTAAATCATCCTGGCCCTTTCATTAATTTCTTTTGCAGGGTTAGGGTTAAATAAGACTTACTTTTCAGAAAATGTGCTAGTTCTATAAGGGTTAAGTCATCATCCTGGCCCTCCCATTTCTTCAGCAGGAAAGCATTTTGCTTCTGTAGCTTGGTGGACTCTGGATTACAGTCTAGCATGATGACCTTTGACAGATCACGGTTTAAACAGGACAAATCCTAGATGGCAGACAAAGCATGAATGATTAACACACTATAGTATAGTATAGGAAAGACCTTCAATAGCGAACTGATGATTATTTTATGCATGCGATTTTGAGAATAATTGAGTTCGATCAGAAAATGTGTTTATCTCAAATGTTGAGATTTCTCAAGATTTTTTTTTACATCTTCTTGTATGTTCAAGACCCTAAAAGATTGGCGTAAAACACTTTTTTTTCTCTTCCAGATAAGTTCTCAGACCGATATTTAGAGGTGAGCTGGAATATTTTTTGTTATTTCCGATCTGGGTTGGAGATTATTGAAATGTAAAATGTTTTAGTAACAATTCATAATATTTTACGCTTGAATTTAAATGTATTATTATTAGTAAAAAAAATACATTTAATATCCATTTTTTTACAACCTATATTAGTTTAAAATAGGGATAAACAATGCACTTTCTGCACCTGGATTATTATTAATGTCAGCAAATTTTGTACACATAATTTAAAAGTGCACCTTTGTGATTAGAATTTGCATAAATTGAAATTAAATTGAAACATATTTCTAAAAAAAATCTAATTTACAAAGAAGAAACTGAATAGAACTTCTGTCTTGCGATTATGAAAAATTGACTGGTGCTGGTTGTAAAAGTGATTTCTGTATGGATGTGGTTTAATAATGTACGTTACCTAGTACAATAATGTAAAAAGTACCACAGAGCTAAATGGAAAAACTATGGTGTGGAAATGTAATGTTTGGTCCCTGGCTGGAATGAGGCATGATGCAAGTGCTGCTAATAAATATAATTAACTAAGCCGTAACAGTGATTTAGGCTATCCGTTTCAATTCAGAATCATTGATGCACATCAAAATCTAAAAACAATCATCTTAAAGAGAAAATCAAGTAACTTTTCTCAAACTTTCCCTACCTGTGTGAACCCTGTGTTACTTTAAGTGGGCTAGTCAAAAGCATTCAATGGTTAGACTGACCTTTACGTGATGTCTGTCCATATATCTGGTAGCATCTCTATATAACCTGTACATGATGTAACCTTGAGGGTCAAGATGATTGACCAATGGGTCGGCAGTCTGTAATGGCAAGAAGAAAACTTATGATACTATCCTGTAAAATTTAAAATATTATATAGTCTTTTTTTTTTACAACATGACTTAACTTCTGGTTAGTAGGTTAAATAAAATAAAAAATAAAACAAGTCAGACCAAAGACAAGTTAAATAAATAACAGAAAATCTGGGTATTGAAATGATTCAGTCTTCATGATTGTCAATACAAATGTAAACTGACAAAAATGTTACATCTGTGTAACTCACCATTCCAGACTCTGATGAGTAAATCACCACTTCATATAATGGAGGGCCAACCTGCTGTAAGAAGTAGTCAATGCCAGGTCTTTTCTTGAAACGCCAACCTGTCCCATACTAGCGATGATAAACACAACAATAGTCAGATCAATGCATTTGCATTTTAGACAATAGGGAAAAAATACACATCATAGAATAGTATTACCATAACACACATCATAGAATAGTATTACCATTACACACATCATAGAATAGTATTACCATAACACACATCATAAAATAGTATTACCATAACACACATCATAGAATAGTATTACCATAACACACATCATAGAATAGTATTACCATAACACACATCATAGAATAGTATTACTATAACACACATCATAGAATAGTATTACCATAACACACATCATAGAATAGTATTACCATAACACAAATCATAGAATAGTATTACCATAACACACATCATAGAATAGTATTACCATAACACACATCATAGAATAGTATTACCATAACACACATCATAGAATAGTATTACCATAACACACATCATAGAATAGTATTACCATAACACACATCATAGAATAGTATTACCATAACACACATCATGGGCTTTTATTACTTTAAGACACATTAGGGGCTCTAATTACTACAAGACCCCTTATTGGCTATAAATACCTTAAGACAAAGGCTTGTAATCCATTTTATTTTATATGTATTCCCAAACTGTTCTGTTACATAGTATCATTCAGTATTTTTGTGCATAAAGTGCGCTGTTTCATTAATATTTCCGAGAGTTATATTTCCATCATTAGAGTGTGATACTGCATGCAGATATATATATATATATATAGTCTAATTATGGGGGGAAGATGGCCGCAGCACAATTGACTGGCTTACCGAAAGTCCTGGGTTTGAATCCTGGTGAAGACTAGGATTTTTTTCCCTGGACTCGAGGGTGTCCCTGAGTCTACCCAACTCTGATGGGTACCAGACATTAGTTGGGGTAAGCAAAAGACGGCTGGGCAATGTGCTGGCCACACATCCCATAGGATGCTGTGGCCACTGAGACTGGTGAATGCTGCTTCACCGGCCTTATGATCCATTTGGTCTGAACTGGTACTATACTGGTCTAATGAGTTCTTATACACTTACTGTCCAGTCAGGGTGTATCAAGACTCCAGTCATCTCCATGACTAGAGTGTAAGGAGGTTGCATGTAGGGGTATTTCAGGGGATCCGGAAGAAGCTTGTCTCTGGAGGGATCTTGAATTTTCTGCATATGAAACATAATGAAGTGAATGAACCTTTAGTTACAGTGCAGCAAAATAAATTTACTCTTAAAATATGTTACCAAGTTATTGGTTAGATTCATTGTTGACCTATGCTGGTGCGTGTGAGAGGTGAAGACTTAAACTTTAATTGCTTGGAGGTCCTATAAACAATTCTAGTCTATCTGGGATATCATCTATGTCAGGGGCCAGCTACCTTTTGATAATAGTGTGCCAAAGTAGGATTTCTAATTCCTCATGTGTGCCAAGAGCCTAAAAGTCATCCTGCTCTAGCACTCAATTTCTTGTAGAAATAAAAATTGGATTTCCCTTTTTTGGAGGGTATTCCACGTGCCATTGAAAATGTTTGCTCTGTTGACAAGTTTGGCACATTGGCACGAGTTGCAGACTCCTGCTCTAGATTCCAGGAATTTCATTAAAATCATTCCAATCTTAACGTTAACAAACATTATGAGTATGCATTCAATGTCTTTCATGTAGGACTATAAGCAGTGAACAATGAACCTAATTCAGCATGAAAAAATAATGCGCAATAAGCCTGAATGGATTGGCAAATTAAAAAAAGAACCAAAACATCCTTCAGTTAAGAGCAAATAAAATGTCAGATATCATATTGACTTTGTTTTTTTTTTGAATAGGTTTACTTTATATACATGATTTTTTTTTACTGAAACTAAAAACCAGAACTAGTAAATGTTTCCCATCAAGGAAATTAAAAATGTGCCTTCTCTGTATCTTATCTTATACATTACAGACACTCATTCTATAAAGAATATTACTGCGTCCTACGTTCATCCGTGGTCCGAGCCTAGTCTCACAACTTTATTAATGTTTTAAATGATGTTAAGTTACTGGTTTTCCTGTTTTGTTCAGGCAACCCATTCCATGCCCGAATGCCACCCAAGAAGAAAGAGTATAATCTAGTCTGTATAAATTCAGCTAAAAATTTTACTTCATGGAGATAAACACAACGTTACCTGTTTAAAGATATTCATTTCTTTCCAAGTTCTTTTGAGGTAGGCAATGATGGTGTTCACTGCAATGGATGACAGGAATAGATTGGTCAGTTATGTCTCTTGACATTTTCAGGGTCAAAGGTTGTTTATGTGAGAGTTGCTGTCCATAGCTCTTGGGAAAGCAACTCCATTTTAATGAAATTTAATGACTTTATTTACACAAACACAAAACATATTAAACTAGTTCTTCACAAAAAAAGAAGTGATCTCCATGGGTTTCTACAGGAGGCGTAAGAGGAAAGATGAAAGCAAAGAATAAGTAGTTTAATAACTACTATATATAATAAGTAGTTATTATATATAGTAGTTATTAAAGCCACTGGCAAGAGACTGTGGAGAGTGGCATGCTTAAATAGAGGTCCTTCAGTCCCACAAGGAACCCAAAGGACAGATGATGATATATAGTAGTTAAGAAAAAGATATTAAAGAGACAACATGATCTGCAGCTAGAGTAGGCTCCCTAATTCAGATAATGTGTTCTAGATATATTGTCATTTGAAGTTTACTAAATTTTGTGTATATAGCTGTGTTTTAACTGAGCCTTAGACAGTTTTTCTCCCAAAGACTAGTGGAAGAAATTGTCAGTGACCCATCAGCCCAAAATAATATTTGTGTACTGGATTACCTTTACAGTGACATGAAAAAATTAAAACTGAATGCAGATACAGTCAGTAACATTAAAAAACTTACTTTCACTGAATTCATCCGTAATCTGAAAAGAGAGAAAGAAAGAAAGCACAAGATTTAATACAAATTATTTAAGAAATAAAAAATACACTTTAGTTCTGTCTACTATGATTGGCCTATATATTCTAAAATGACATTTTAGTTCACACTTGGACAACAAAGCTGAATAGCTGATTCTTTTTACTAATAGTATGTGAACCACATTTGCAAGAAAAGTAGGTAACCTGCCCCTTAACCTATTGGAACATTAATTTTCTTTTACATCATATTTAAATTTTGTTCAAAATTTATGATTTATTATATTGCCAAAGAAAATACACAAGTGATGGATTCCGAATTTCAGAACAATAGCAACGGGACAAGGGGATAAATAAATAATAATTATAAGATTTTCCATTAAAGCCACCAACAACAGACAAGTGTTGACACTATCTTATCAGGAAAAAAAACACACACACAACACTCTCTATCATGCCATTTATAGTGGTAAGAAGATGCTAATATATGATTCGTTTTTCTTTACCTCATTGCCATTTGGATCTTCTTGTGGTGCTCCTGTTAAAAAAAAAACATTAAAAAAAATAATTATATTAACTTCTTCCATTTAAATTGCTGGAAAATGTTTTTTCATTCGCAGTATAAACAGCATATTTAGACATCACTGGTTATGTTTCTAAATAAAGATTACAATACATGGTTCTTACTCTAAACTCTAAAGTCATTTTAAAATTAACAAACGTTACTAAAAAAATTATCTTATCTTGTATTATGTTACAGATTCTCCTTCTATGAAGAATATTATTATGGTTTGAGTCTAAATACACTACTTTTTTACCTGCATTGATCTAAATTTCTTTGCATTTACTGGCAGTGTAGGCAATATCGCTAGTCCAAATAATAGAAACATTTGTGGATGTTTTGTAAGTAGCCTAACCTACTTAATTATTGAAGTTATGGAATAATTTTTTTAAACAACTATGATGGGAGTAAGTAACGGTACTTTAAAATAACTTAACTACATAGTTATGTACTTTAAAAAAATGTAAGATTTGACTTTTTTATCTATTTTTGCACAATTTTCAAGCTTTCCCATGCTTTGTTCAGTTTACCCAAAAGTTATCTTATATATGTTACAGAAGCTCCTACTATAAAGAAGATTATATTATTGTGTCCTACACTCATCTGCGATTCACGTCTAGACTTGCATTTTTATTAGCGTTTTAAATGTTAAGTTACTGGTTTTCCTGGTTTGTTCAGACAACCCATGCCATGCTCAGATGCCACTCTGGTAGAAAGAGTAGGCCTACTTATTTAGACCCTATATATGCATTTTATTTTTTCTCGCATAGGCATATAGCCTATAGGTCTATAATATATAAAAGAGATTAAAGGAAAGTGTTTTTGTCCTTATGTTTATATGAGCATTGCAATAGGTCGTTATTGTGGTGTATTTCTAAATTAGAGCTTAATGCCTTATCATCCTTAGACATATGTAGAATGTAGCCTAGTATTACTACTTTACTCTTTACCCTTCTGTCCTCTAGTCTCTAGTCAAGTTTAGCTTTTTAACTATTGGTGTTACTCTTGTAAAGCTTGAAAGAACAAATCAGTTTTCCCATGCTTTCCAAACTCATGTGAACCCTGTTTCTATAGTTTCTTTTGTCCAAGTCCAAGTCAGATAATAATTCTATACTATAAACTATAATTATATGATAAATTTCACATTGACCTTTAAATTTAATTTGAATTAAATTTTGTTTCTATTTTTATTTATAATTATTAATATGTAACCTTATCTCTGAACGTCAGTAGAGTAATAACAGTACATAGTGTTTATAAACAATCACCTTAGAAGACATATTATTATATTATTTATTATATACTTACCCCAAATTGATATCAAACCAACACCCCAAGAAACCATAGCTGTACTGAGTAAGATTAATCCTAATCGCCATGAGTTCTTGCCACGCCACCAAGATTCCTTCTTTTTATTTGCATTTTCATCACCCTCATTTCCTTTTTTTTCACTTTCTGGATTTTGGACACTTAAGTTCTGCGTTTGATCAGGTGTAATCTCTTTCAGATTTAATGTTTTTGATACCGGCGGTTTGTTTTGACTTTGGTCGCTTTGTGAACTTAGTTGTTTCATCAATATATACAATGGAGCATTATTGCAGTACTTTGGGTGCAAATCAAGTCGAAATAATATTTTATTATAACAGTTATTTGACATAAATCTCTTGCTACATCTCAGTTCATATAAACATACTTTCAAATGACTTATTTGCTTTTGTTGTAACAATTGCCAAGAACGCATGACAACCCTGAAGGTAGCCATTTCTGTGTTTTATGTTGCCAACTCTTTCACGAAGTAAATAGAATGAGTGAGTACAGTACCGTACGAGTAGTGTACATGTAATTGATATAGTAATAGTAATGATTTAATAATAATACATTTTTTTTAGAAAAAAGGGGTGATAATAATAATAATGCTTATTTATATAGCGCTTCTATCCATGCTAATGTCTCTACTCTAGATGCAGTGTTCCTAGTTGTAATTGCCAATGCCAAATCGGTCTACCGACAATTTATTTTTGCTATAAGCCAAGCATATAGTTTAGAAATACGGAAGTTTTTTTTTTAATGTTTAACATTTCGCTGAAATTTAGTTCACCTCTGATGATACTACTGTACTACTGATACGGGAGCCGGGCTCAGCAACTATATTCATGACTTTTATAGGTTTACAGACGTTCCTTCTAGATAGAAGATTACTACGTCCTATGCCCAAAACTCCCGTAGGGGGCGGGGATAAGTGATTAGTTGGTGGGAGGGCTAGAACCCGGTCATCACGTTGACAGTAACTTGACAGAGTCCGGTGTACTAGCCGCACGACCAGCCGGTCGTATAGCTGGGCTGAAAGTCAGTGAAAGTTTCAGGAAAAACAAAAAGTTGGCAGCATTTAGTTACTGAAAGTAGAAAGTAATTGAATATGTTTATTTGACAACTATAGGCGTGCGTATTGTTGTTTATGTTTCTGATCTTATACATTACAGACGCTCCTTCTATAAATAAGATTATTGGTGTGATTGACTCAAACTTAATTGACTTTATTATTTATGTTGTGAAATAATTTGAAATGTCAAAAAATGCATATTTTCTCGACGACCGCCTTATTCCACGAATCAAACAGGTAAATCTCTTAACTATTACTATTACTATTACTATTATTATATTTATATTATTAGTATTACTATTACATTAGTTTAGTCATTAGTAATAAGTAATGTTAAATTTTTTTTTTTATTTAAGTAGCCCACTAAGCCACTACGTAACTACTAACTAGGCTACTGAAAATATAATTACTATAGTTATCTTGGAACCCTCACATTGATGAAGTAATTAAAAAATCAAACAAAACATTAGGATTCATATAAAGGAACTTTTACAAATGTAATAAGAATATAAAACTAAAATGCTATCTCACATTAGTTAGGCCTATACTAGAATATGCAGGATCTGTATGGGACCCATCAACTAAAGAAAACATTAAAAAATTAGAACAAATTCAAAAAAGAGCTGCAAGGTTTATAACTAGTGAATATTCCCAATTGACAAGAGTAACACCATTAGTCAAATCACTAAACCTAGAAACACTAGAGGACAGAAGGGCAAAGAGTAAAGTAGTAATAATACATAAGGCATTAAACTCTAATTTAGAAATACAACCCAATAACAATCTGTTGCAAAGCTCAGATAAACATAAATTAAATTCAAAAACACCTTCCTTGTCCCTTATGCGAGAACAAATGCATATAAGTACTCTTTCTTCCTGAGTGGCATTCGGGCATGGAATGGGTTGCCTCAACAAACCAGGAAAACCAATAACCTAACATCATTTAAAACGTTAATAAAAATGCAAGACTAGACTCGGACCACGGATGAGCGTAGGACGCAATAATCTTCTTTATAGAAGGAGCGTCTGTAATGTATAAAAGATAAGATATAGTTTATACTATCTATGCCTATACTGCCTATACTACACAGAATACTAATACTCTTTACTCACTCCTAAGGCCTTTACTGACTTTACTATAATCTATAACTATAGACTAGAGTCTGACTAGACTATAGAAGTATATCATAGTATATGCCTACTCATTGACTCTCTCTATTCTAGTAGGCTACTACTAGTACACAACCCTAACACAAGTCACTAGATTGTAATAGTAATGTAGACTTCACTAGTCACTAGACAGTCGAGTCTTATCTTATATACATTACAGACGCTCCTTCTATAGAGAAGATTATTGCGTCCTACGCTCATCCATGGTCCGAGTCTAGTCTTTCATTTTTATTAATGTTTTAAATGATGTGGACTAGACTCTTAGACTCCATGGTATGGAAATCAATGCAGAAAAGACCAAGGTCATGGCAAATAAAACATTCACAAGTGAAATTAGGATAAACGGGCAAAAACTCGAAGAGGTTTTCGCCTTCAAATATCTAGAGGCCATTATAATATCTGACGAAGGCTCAAAGCCAGAAATTCTTGCCAGAATGGCCCAGACAACCGCAGTGCTGAGCAAACTTAAACACATCTGGCATAGCAAGAAACTCTCTCTCAGACCAAAGATTCGACTAATTGCGCTCTCTGGCAACATCAGTCTTCTTGTATGGATGCGAGGCTTGGACACTCACTGCAGACCTCCAAAGAAGAATCAGTGCGCTAGAGATGAGATGTTACTGCAAGATATTGAACATCTCCTATACAGAGCATATCACAAACGAAGTGGTGCAAACAAAGTGGTGCGCAATGAAATAGCTGCTGTCATTGGCCCATACGAGGACCTTCTCACCTCAATTAAGAAGAAAAAACTGAGATGGTATGGACACCTAGCAAGATCTGGAGGTCTTTCAAAGACTATAATGCAGGGCACAGTCCAGGGAGGAAGAAAAAGAGGCAGGCAAAAGAAAAGATGGGAAGACAACATCAAGGAGTGGACCGGCCTGTCATTCATCGACTCCCAAAGGGCATCACAGGACCGGAACAAATGGCAAGAGATTGTTAACAGTCAACGATGGTGCCCCAACGACCCACCCACCGGTTAAGGGATAGGTGAAGGTGAAAGTGAAGACTCTTAGACTTACCAGTACCAGTCAATACTATTGACAATACTCTACTACTTAACTTTGTCGTGCTACTGAATAGCCTATGGCCTAAAGCTAAAGGCTGCTATTTTTAAGGAAAGGCCTTTGCCTTTATTTTGACCTTTGCATTTATCATAAAAGTCATAAATGTCTTAAATGATATTAATTATATTCATTAGGCCTATTGACATATTGGTTACACTTTAGAGCCAGTTGGATATACATCTGATACTGGAATAAAATCCAGCTCTATACTAGGACCTGAACCTTCTTATCCTTTAAGTTGGAAATACTATAGGGTTTAAATAGGACCGTGAAGTGAAAACTCATTATAAATGTCTCTTAGCCTCTCTTGTCCAAGCCTTACCTCATCTTCTCACTGGTGAAGCATGTGCTATCCAGTAATCCAGTGAAAGGTTAGGTGTAAACCTCAGCAGATGGCCGTATGATGCAGTATTCAAATGAGGTCAAGGCAAAGTCCACACACTATAAGAAAGGGGAGCAGCTCCCAACAAAGTCGAAGATATGTCCACTGTTCCAGTTAGTGTGGGAGCATCATATTGGCACCCATAAAACACAGAGGAAGAAGAGGAAATACAATGGCTTCCTTCTGGAAGATTGGATCCTATTTGTAAAAGTCAAAGGCTTTATAAAGTCAGGGTACGACCTAACATTTCACTGATGGAATGGCAGCTTGAGCATTCTACGAGCCTAAATAATAAATATATGATTTTAACAAATAGGCCTACCTTTTTTGCTTTACATTAAGTTTTGTTTTCTTCTCCAGATTCTAAAAAACCAAGAACAAAAACTCAGCATATCTGATTTAACAGAAAAATTGCAGCAACAGCATAGGTAAATATAACTTAATATATGTTAGGTATTTATTTTTCTGTTTCTTTATCCCAAAATTAAATTGATCTGTAAAAAAAGTTTTAGAAAATATATTTTTTTTGTTCTCCATCCAAAGTGTTTATGCCCGGAAAAAGAAAAGTGCTTTCTTCAAATCAGTTGAAAAAGGTGAGTCACTTTATATATCTTCTAAATTAAATAATAAATCTTTATCATGGCTCCATTTTTTCATTAAAATCTTTATTATAAAATTACAAAGCTACACTTTTTCTATTTAAACATTTGCACCCTGCTGTGATGTGCTTGGAAAATTCAGCCAAGACTTGAACTTTTCTAGCACAACTACTTTACTTTATATTGATTCTAATTCAAACATGAAATTGTGCCATTTAATTAAAAAAAAAAAAATTCTTAAAGTGTAATTGTTTGGTTTTTAATTGGAGAAAACCAAAACAAATTAAACGAATGTGCCGAGAATTTTTTTTTAAATTGTTAATTTAATTATTTATTTATGATACTGTGGACTAACAAGATTGTGAGCTTTGCTAGGTTTGTTTTTTTCTCAATTGTTTTTTTTATATACTTGACAGGTTTTGAAATAGCTAGCAGAGAATTAATAAAAGAAGGTGTACAGCTCCCATCACTGGAAGCTAGCAGGTAATTAAATTAAAAAGCAACAGCTATGTAGAAATTTATTTTCTTGAAAATAAACAACTTAAAAAAACAAGTATCTAACAAAGTAAAGTATCCTGTCGGACCAAATTGATCCGTAGGGACGGTGAAGCAGCGTTTACCAGTTTCTGTGGGCACGGCATACTAGGCAATTGTGTGGCCATCACTATGCACAGCCGCCTTTATTTTACCCTATCTAAGGTCAGGTAATCCACCCTTCAGAGCTGGGTAGACTCAAGGACACACCCTCCAGACCCAGAAAAAACTCCTAGCCTTCACCAGGATTGAACCCTTCGGTACGCCATTTGAACGCGCTGCCGCTCGGCAACCGTGCTCTGTGTATGTAACAAGTTTAGAGTGAAATATATTTTAAAAAAAACTACATTAGCTCTATTTACAATATATCATATACAAAATGTTCACATACAAATTATTTCAGACAAAACAGAAACTGATTGAAGGTACTTAACAGATTTTAATATTATTTTATCAGTCTGCTTATTTTAATATATTTTATTTACCCTTATAGTGACAGTGAGACAGACTCAGAACTTGTCAGTTATACGGTAAGCTGATAACTCAAATAAAAAAAGGGGATGCCTATAAATTTAACATAATGCTAAACAGTTATTTTCTTTTATTATTTTCTGCAAGACTGTTAGAGAATAGAGCTTCATTAGCGATAATGTGTGTAGCTCATTGTGTTACAGGACAAAAATATCATGAATCACATGATTGGCAACATGTACAAGAAGGTGAAGGTTGCTGAATCATTGAACCACACCCCCAACCCCACGCCCCCAGCATCAGTGGATACAGATAAATACCAGGGCTGGTTCATTGACAGACACAAGGAAGGCAACGAGTCACAGACTCCACCACCAAGCTCAGAAAAAAGAAATATTCAGGTGAGAGTTTGTAATATTATAATGCTGTTATTTTATATTATTTGTTTATTATTGAATAGAATAAAAAAGTTGTGTTTTTTTTTAGCTTTTCCTCAAAGAATTAAACTTTAATTTTTCTCAAGTTTTGTTATGTCTTAAAAGAAATAGACAAAATTGGCAGCTGCAAAGGGGAATATTTCATGTACCGGTACATTTTTTTGTGGTCTGCTTTACATATTTTACTTTGGTTGTCTTTTTATGGTCATCTCTTAGTACTTTTGTTTGGTTGTCTTTTTATGGTCATCTCTTAGTACTTTTGATTGGTTGTCTTTTTGTGGTCATCTTTTAGTACTTTTGCTTGGTTGTCGTTTTGTGGTCATCTCTTAGTACTTTTGCTTGGTTGTCTTTTTGTGGTCATCTCTTAGTACTTTTGCTTGGTTGTCTTTTTGTGGTCATCTTTTAGTACTTTTGCTCGGTTGTCATTTTGTGGTCATCTCTTAGTACTTTTGCTTGGTTGTCTTTTTGTGGTCATCTCTTAGTACTTTTGCTTGGTTGTCTTTTTGTAGTCATCTCTTAGTACTTTTGCTTGGTTGTCTTTTTGTGGTCATCTCTTAGTACTTTTGCTTGGCTGTCTTTTTGTGGTCATCTCTTAGTACTTTTGATTGGTTGTCTTTATGTGGTCATCTCTTAGTACTTTTGCTTGGTTGTCTTTGAGTACTCATCACTTAGTACTTTTGCTTGGTTGTCTTTTTGTAGTCATCTCTTAGTACTTTTGCTTCTTTGTCTTTTTGTGGTCATCTCTTAGTACTTTTGCTTGGTTGTCTTTATGTGGTCATCTCTTAGTACTTTTGCTTGGTTGTCTTTGAGTACTCATCACTTAGTACTTTTGCTTGGTTGTCTTTTTGTGGTCATCTCTTAGTACTTTTGCTTGGCTGTCTTTTTGTGGTCATCTCTTAGTACTTTTGATTGGTTGTCTTTATGTGGTCATCTCTTAGTACTTTTGCTTGGTTGTCTTTGAGTACTCATCACTTAGTACTTTTGCTTGGTTGTCTTTTTGTAGTCATCTCTTAGTACTTTTGCTTCTTTGTCTTTTTGTGGTCATCTCTTAGTACTTTTGCTTGGTTGTCTTTATGTGGTCATCTCTTAGTACTTTTGCTTGGTTGTCTTTGAGTACTCATCACTTAGTACTTTTGCTTGGTTGTCTTTTTGTAGTCATCTCTTAGTACTTTTGCTTCTTTGTCTTTTTGTGGTCATCTCTTAGTACTTTTGCTTGGTTGTCTTTATGTGGTCATCTCTTAGTACTTTTGCTTGGTTGTCTTTTTGTGGTCATCTCTTAGTACTTTTCTTTGGTTGTCTTTGTTGACACTTTAAATGACTCTGGTTTGAATCCGGGAAAGATACTGCCATTACCACCAGTGTCTGTAGGATGTCTGATGGGTACTTTAGAATAGTTCAGGAAAGTAATGGCGGGTTTGTACTGTGCTGGCCACACAGTCCCTTTATATGCCATGGGCCTAGAAGTTGGTGAACTCTCTAGTCCCATGGACCAGCATTCTCTGGAAGAAGTACTTTACTTTTCATGGCCTTCTTTTCACAGTTTTTAATTGTAAATTGTAAAGTGTGCGATAAATTGCTGTAAATTTAAACATAGGAACGATTCAACATGATAATGTCCTTGCTTGGATTTTGTTTCAATAGATGTTTGACTCATAATTTAAATAAAAAAGAATTCAATTTTTTTTATGAAGTAAAAACTATTACTATTAACAATTTTATATAAACATTCCTAGAGTTGGTCTGTTTGATTTTCTAAACAACTTTTCATTGATCAATTTCACAGTCAGCTGCAGACACCAGCACAGTAGACAGAGCAGTTAAAAAAACAAAACTTATGAATGAGCTTCCAAGAAAGAGAAGTAAAAGAAGTAAGACATTTGATTGGATCCTTTATTAATGAGTTTATGAGGCTCTTTGCTGAACATTTGATTTTTGATTGAGCAGAAATAAGTATTACTGCATAGCCCCATTTTTGTTTCAGATATATTTTGTACATTAAAACACATAATTATCAAATAAACTAAAATGAATGTTTAAAAGTTTTATTATGTTGAAAATTCTTTCTGTCTCCATCTCGTTATTTTGAATGATCAGAACAAGCAGTTTATCCTGCAGTCACCTTTGCAAATGTTGGAGGCAATAACAGTATATTACAGGTATGTCAAAGATAAGATAAGATTGCTTTATTGATCCAAATAAATGGAAATTTGATTTGATTACATAAATTCCGTCTTTCAGCATACTTAAAGCAATATTAAAGAACCATTTCTACTCAAACACAATAGACATTTGCGCAAACTATCATACCATTTATCATACAAGAAAAAAGTAGGCCTATAATTTAGGAGTCAGCTATTGAGCCATTGTATTTCCTGGCTGAAAGATGATTCTTTTGAAAGAGTCTCACTGAAAGTGGAACAAAAGAGTTTCTAAATCTCTCTGTTCTTGCTCTTATTGAAAGAAGCCGACCACTTTGACTAGATATTATGTAACTACCATGAAGCGGGTGTGCATGATCTTGGAGGATTTTATCAATCATAGACAGGCACCTTGAACTGAAAATATCTGCAAGAGATGGTAATTCTGTCTGTGTAGTACGAGAGGCTTTGTCAAAGCTGCTAGTGTTGACATTTGTTGTGTTTTTGTGGTTTTTTCACAGTGCATTATGGCCATCGCCATTTTAGATGAGAGTGTCATATTTTCTGTCATCTCATTATGACATTATTGATTAAGAAGGAGGGAGGGGGGGGTCCACAACTTCATACAGTCTAACCTTGTTTTTTTGTTGATAATCTGCCCGAGAACTATCTGCAAAATCCAAAAGAAATTATTTTCACATGAATCAATGCAAATTCAATTAATTCATTTTACACACTATGAAATACATCTCCAAATGTAGAGAATAAATAAAAAGTGTTTTATACTAAAAAATTATAAGAAATATATATACATTTTATTAAAAAAAAGACTATTATGACGAATAAATGAACACATGGCATGGCATTTACATATCTAAACACACATTTTGGTGAATGAAAGATGGCAAGGAGAAGAGAAATTGGGACATTTATTATTGTTTTAAAGGGGACTCAAAGGACTATATTGGATTACTGCCTTACTTGGTCTTTTGGCTCTAAGGTCGGCTTGGATCACTGCCTTACTTGGTCTTTTGGCTCTAAGGTCGGCTTGGATCACTGCCTTACTTGGTCTTTTGGCTCTAAGGTTGGCTTGGATCACTGCCTTACTTGGTCTTTTGGCTCTAAGGTCGGCTTGGATCACTGCCTTACTTGGTCTTTTGGCTCTAAGGTCGGCTTGGATCACTGCCTTACTTGGTCTTTTGGCTCTAAGGTCGGCTTGGATCACTGCCTTACTTGGTCTTTTGGCTCTAAGGTTGGCTTGGATCACTGCCTTACTTGGTCTTTTGGCACTAAGGTGGGCTTGGATCACTGCCTTACTTGGTCTTTTGGCTCTAAGGTCGGCTTGGATCACTGCCTTACTTGGTCTTTTGGCTCTAAGGTCGGCTTGGATCACTGCCTTACTTGGTCTTTTGGCTCTAAGGTTGGCTTGGATCACTGCCTTACTTGGTCTTTTGGCGCTAAGGTCGGCTTGGATCACTGCCTTACTTGGTCTTTTGGCTCTAAGGTCGGCTTGGATCACTGCCTTACTTGGTCTTTTGGCTCTAAGGTCGGCTTGGATCACTGCCTTACTTGGTCTTTTGACTCTTAGGTCGGCTTGGATCACTGCCTTACTTGGTCTTTTGGCTCTAAGGTCGGCTTCAGAATTATAAACCAAGGAAATAAAAAAATGAGACACTAGGGGCTTACAAACACACTAACACTGTGGTCCTTGGGGTTGTTGATGCACTTTTGGTTAATACCAGACCTACTAAAGGGGGGTCAATTTTTCATGCCAATCTATTATTATTTGTCCATAAAAAAAAACTACCAGTATTTCCGTCTGACCGAATTGATCCATACACAATGCCCAGTTGCCCACAACTTTTCCCTAGCTTGGTAGACTCACCCCCCCCCCCCCCCAGACCCTGGAATAAATCCTAACCCTCACCAGAATTCAAATGCAGGACCTTCAGTAGGCTAGTTGAATGCAGTGCCGCTTGGCCACGGTACCCCACATCTGTTCTCAAGTTATTTTTGAAAAGTCTGGATTTTGTGTAGAAAAAAATGTGACTGTGGATTTGGTAGCTTGGATAATACATTATTTAACGCCATATTATGTGTATGAACTCTTAGTTTTCTGTTTTTCAGCACCTGGATGAGCACTGCCAATTTCTCGAGTATCCAGAGCTCCTCCCGAAGATAAAAGGGGATCTCCCCAAGTGTTTCCTTATCCATGGACCCACTGGATGTGGGAAAACCCTTCTTGCTAATGCTATTGCAGGTGTAAGTTGAAACATTCGATTTTCTCCGTAGACTGGACTTTTAAATCTATGCACAATGTGTTAAGTTGAGATTTCTTGTTAGTTTGTTACCAGGGATTGTTAGACTGTTTGGATGAAAGATATTATTGATTGGTGTGTTTAAATATTTACTTTGCCACATCCGGACTTTTTTTTTATTTATTGAAAAACATATCCGTTTTATGTCATGTTAATCCGTGAGGCAAAATTACAATATCTAGTGTCATGATGTCCATCACAAACCTCCTTGAAAATTTAAATCTTAACCAACAGCTGCCCAAAACCTTTTTTTTATTGGTTCCAATAATCTTTTTCAAAAGTGTGTAAACATCTGGGTTTTATTCAGAAACTGAAACACCTGATGGAACTTATTTGGCATACATATAAGGCATTAAATATCTAATTTAATTAAGAAATACAACACATTAACAACCTGTTACAATGCTCAGATAAACATAAGGACAAAAAGGACAAAAATGCTTTCCTTATCCCTTATACGAGAACAAATGCATATAAGTCAATAAGTTCTCTTTCTTCCCGAGTGGCATCCTTGCTTGGAATGGGTTGCCTGAACAAATCAGGAAAACCAGTAACTTAACATCATTTAAAACACTAATAAAAATGCAAGACTAGACTTGGACCACGGATCCGATGAATGTAAGAAAAAATAATCTTCTTTATAGAATGAGTGTCTGTAATTTATAAGATAAGTCTTGCTTTGAATTATTGAAGTCTACAAGCGAATTTACATTTCAAAAAAGGATATATTGCACCTTTGGTTACTATATAATATTGTAAAAATAGAAAAAACAAACTAATTTCAACAAGTACTTTGAATAGGTGTATGATATGAGTTGCTATGTTTTTCTAACCAAAAAGTAACAATTTCTGTTCATTTGTTCAGGAATATAAAGTACCTTTGATCTCCATGACTGCCACTGAATTAGTTGCAGGAATTTCTGGAGATTCTGAAGCAAATATTCGAGATTTATTTGAACAAGCTGCTGTAAGTGATGAAAAGAAAAAGTTCATTAACATAAAACTAAATCTATGATAAACTCTATCCTACTTTATTTACACTATGTATCAATCAAGCAATTTTAGCTTCTCTGTAAGATCATTTTAATATTTATTGATTTCTAGTGTTTCAATTAATTTTTATTTTATATATGACACCCATAGGGTGATCTAATTTCTTATCTGGTGTAGTGTGTCTTCCTCTTATGTACATCTCTTCCAGAAGTTAACAAGAGACTTGGGAAGCCATTTGTGTCATCTTGTTCAAAAAAAGGGGATCAAAATGTTCAGCAATCAGAAGATGACTAATCTAATTTCATTCTGTTCACATTGCATAGCTTTTAACCAGCTATTATTCAGCAATTGTCTAGCTATTACCCACCTATGTGGTTGTCTCCACATGTTGTGTAACTTTCCTTCAAATCTATTTATCTTGTAGGAATCAGCGCCATGTATTTTGTTAATTGATGATGTGGATGCCATCGCAAGCAAGAGAGAAAATGCAACTAAAGGAATGGAGAGCAGATTAGTTACTCAAATGTCTAACAGCATGGATGGTAAGTAATTAAACTAAGTAACAATGGAAAACATATTCATCTTTTTTTCTTGTAAAAATGTAATATTGAAAGTATAAAAATGAGTTCATAAGATGATTTTATTTATATGATTGGCAGTAACTTCTTTGTAAAACGTTTTTTTTTCTGCATAAATCCTCATGTTTAGAACTGCGTTCCAAAAATTTGCCAGTACTGTTAATATGTGCTACGAACAGACCAAATAATTTGGATGAAGCCTTCAGAAGAACGGGAAGATTTGATATAGAGTATGTAATGAGATTCCCTAACAGAGATGCTAGGAAAAGGTATTTGGGCATTTTATGTTCATTTATTTTGCATCTAATTCTTTTTGTTTTCTGCCTTCTCATCCTCGAGGAACAGGCGCCGATCATCAATGTCTGTGGCCCTTCCTAGAACATAGGCCGCCAACAAGTGCCCTCCAGGCATCTCTATCCTGGGCCAGTCTCTCCGGCTTCCCCCAAGTAAGGCCAAATTCTTTGGTGCAATCCACATCTCTGCGCCAAGTGTTCTTCTGCCGGACTCTTTTTATTTTCCCAGAGGGTTCCAGTTCAGGGCATGCCTTGTTGTGCTGGAAGCAGGTTTTCGGAGTGTATGACCAATCGATTGCCATTGTCTATGGAGGATCTCTTGTTCTACTAATTTTTGCTTTTCCGCTGCCAGTTGCAGGCTGCTGATACTGTCGGGCCAATGAATTGCAAGAATCCTTCTTAGTCAATTACTAGACTTTATATACTTGGCAGCAGAAAACTTTTATTGCTTTTAAACTGACTTGATTTTCAAGCTTGGGAAAGTTTGGTAAAACTGAACAAGGTTATGAAAAGCTTTTAACATTCAGTGGAGTGGATGAAACAGCATAAAAAATACTTTATTAAAAGAATTTTTAAATGAATCACCCTGTAGTTAGATTTAGAAGCCGTTAATAAAACTTCTTTCATGTTTATTTTTCGTAAATAAACGTATAAACAATCCACCCAATCTTTTTTATTTGAACGATATACACTTCTAGTAAGCATTAAGAAATGTCACTTGTGCCAGTGAAAATTGGTTTGTGAATTCTTTTTAAATTTTGGGAATTTTTAAAATGATTTTAGAGTAAGGGCCCTTGATGACTTTTTCCCCCCTTTATGTTTCTGTTATTTTGATAAAACATTTTGTTGTTTGTGTAATTACTTAATTGTAAAGTGACACATTCTTTTTGTTTGTTTGATATACTGGTAGCTAAAAATATATATTAACACTGTTGAAAACACATGTGATATTTCCTCACCTAACCCTTTCCATATTAAAAACTGTTAGAGGTTTACCTCGTGAGGGAAATACCAATAAGTTGAAATGGGAAGGGTTAATTGTGAACGAGATTTTACCAGTGATGAAAACCGAGTCATGATTTAGCTGTTCTCAGAATTCCATTGTATTTAATTCCAGCATCCTGGAAGCTCTGTGTGCTGATGTTCAGCTCGGACCAAACGTCTCCCTGTCTGAGATAGCTGACCTGACCCCCGGGTATGTCGGCTCCGATCTCAAGACACTTATCTCAATCACCAATGCCTGCGCCTTGCACAGAATCATCAGCGAATGCAAAAGGAGTGGCAAAAATATGACAACAGTGCACGAGGGTAGTAGTCTATTTTTTGTACATTAAAAAAGCTCACATTGAATATCTGTGTATCGTTCCCTTGCCTTTCTGTGTCTTCTTTAAAGTCTTTATGAAGTAAAATTAATCAAAATTTATCATGTTTTGAATTATGCCTGTTTCAAGTTTTTTTGGTTACATCAGCTTTTTAAAATATTCTGAATTAAATTAAGGAAATACAATTTTCTTTCTTCAGATTCTCAAAGGCAGAAAGTTGCTTTTACAAAAGAAGAAATAGAACAATTTCAAGTCAGACTTCTCAAATCAGATTTTCAGGTATGCCTTTATCAGAACACATTTTGTAAAAAGATATTTTTAGATAGTAAAATAGAATCTTTCAATTTTCTTGGGGAGGGGGTGGGGTTGTACAAAATAATATCTGGGTTTACTCTAGGTTTTATTGTGACCCTACTTCTAAAACAAAATAAAATATATCTCAAATGCTAAAAAATTTGCTGTCTTAGTATTTTTTGTCCCTTCACAGTTTTAAATAACAAAAATATTTGTATTATAATATAATGATTCATTGAAAAGTTATTAAAAGACTAGCTGTAACTTGTCTGGTCAGATTTGTGTGTGCATGTTAAAGTGAGTGACTGACTATAGATTATCCACTATGGCTGTGGTTTAAAAAAGATATATTTGTTTGTTTACTCTCAGAAAGCCATGACAGAAGTGAAACCAACAGCCAAACAAGAGGATGTCATTCTGGTTCCTAACACAACATGGGATGACATCGGAGGTTTGGACAGCATCAGAAAGAAACTCAACCTGTGCATCATGGTAAATGGGAAACAAATCTCCTTCTGCTGATCCATATTTCCTTTTTGCAGATAATTGAGACTGCCAGTCTTGTCTCTGATGAACAGGGCTGTTTATGTAAGACTTGTTTTGGGCCCCATAGCTTTTCTTCCATGGTGGCACCTTGAGGCCCTGACCAGGTTTTGGGCCTCTCTGTGGAGTGGGCACGGTTGCAGGATGTACTCTGGATTTGGGAGTCCAGTTCCGAATGGACACTCTGGGGTTTGGCCTAGTCTAATTCGGTGCTGTTGGTCTAGTAATCTGATGAGTCCTGATCTGTACATTGTGGTCTGCTTGTAACCGGGGAGGTGTGACCAGTCATCATTTATTGGCAGATTGTAATTCCTCATCCGTTTGTTACTGTATATGTTATTATTATTAAACCTGCAGGGGACACATATATAGCAGAGCCCTGTATCTATTTTCATTCATACTGCAGTATTTATTTAGCATTGGTAAGACCACAATAATTGATAAAATAATAACACTTATTATTAATGAACTTTGGTCAGTGAATAGTAGGTTTAAATTTTATGTCATGCTGAGATTGTGATATTAATATTCTCCACCAGGAAAGAACCAAAAGACCAGCATTGTATCAAGCCATTGGTATGACGTCTGCTGCTGGAGTTTTATTGGTTGGTCCACCTGGCTGTGGGAAGACTTCAGTTGCCAGGGTAACTGTTACTTTTATTTTTTTATTTACAGTGGAGAGATTTTTTTTTTCTTTATGATGGATAGTTTTCTTTCTGTATGAATGATAGAGATGTTTTCTATTGATCAAACATGTGATCATTGAGTAAGAATTTTTATAAAACAATAACTATAACAAATTAACATGATTTTTTTTCATGCAGGCTGTTGCTAATGAAGCTGGTATCAATTTTCTATACATCAAGGGAGCAGAATTGTTAAATAAAGTAATAACATTTTTATCCTAATTATTTATATCCTAATTTATAATATGTTAAATAAAGTAATAACATTTTATTATGACTATTTATATCATAATTTATAGTATGTTAAATAACCTTTGCAATCACCTGCTGGTATGGTAATACCACCACATTGAACAAACATTGGATAGACCGCCTAATAAACAAATCCTCTCGTACTACACAGACAGAATTACCATCTCTTGCGGATATTTTCAGTTCAAGGTGCCTGTCTATGATTGATAAAATCCTCCAAGATCATGCACACCCGCTTCATGATAGTTACATAATATCTAGTCGAAGTGGTCGGCTTCTTTCAATAAGGGCAAGAACAGAGAGATTTAGGAACTCTTTTGTTCCACTGTCAGTGAGACTCTTTCAAAAGAATCATCTTTCAGCCAGGAAATACAATGGCTCAATAGCTGACTCCTAAATAATAGGCCTACTTTTTTCTTGTATGATAAATGGTATGATAGTATTCGTGAATGTCTATTGTGTTTGAGTACAAATGGTTCTTTAATATTGTTTTAGGTATGCTGAAAGACGGAATTTATGTAATTTATGTAATCAAGTCAATTTTCCATTCATTTGGATCAATAAAGCAATCTTATCTTATCTTATAAAAGTAATAACATTTTTATCATAATTAATTAATTATTTATATCATAATTTATAGTTCCTTATAATTGTAGTTTAAAGTATTTTTTCCATTGTCATTTAGTGAGCATTCATTCACTACTTGAGTTTAATTTGGTTTCAACTGGCCAACAATTTTCTTCCATTCAAAGTATGTTGGTGAAAGTGAAAAAAATGTTCGGGATTTGTTCAAAAGAGCTGCCAGTTTGGCCCCCTGTGTGATATTTTTTGATGAGATCGACTCAATCTGCCCAAGGAGATCTTCTGGCTCAGAGGTACTTTTGTTTTCACTCTTTCTCTTGAAAGATTTAAATCCATCATTCTTATAAGTTTACAGACGTTCCTTCTACATAGAAGATTATTACGTCTACTAGGCCCAAAACTCCTGCAGGGCGACCTGTCAGTTGGTTTTTGGTTGACAGTCCGGTGAACTAACCGCTGGACCAGCTGGCTTCACTTCAAGGGTTGAATATTTTATTTAGTTGATTTAATTATATCCTTGATAAACAGTGATTGTAATTGTTTTACAAAAATGATAGAAAAGCAATGTTTAAAGATTTATGAAAAGTTGGCAAGCAATTATTTTTTAATGAATTTTTATAAATGTATAAAATCTACAAGTTACTAGTAACATCTTTAGGCTAATACTATTTTCTTCTTTAGGAGAGCAAGTATCCTATTATTTAGCAATTGCTCATGCTGTATGTAAACAACAGTTATTATCAGTAGATTCTTCCTTAAGATTACACATGAAGTTTATCTTTGATTGTTTGTACACACTGATGTTTTACAGGAGAACTCAACGAGTCGTGTGACGAATCAGCTACTTCTGGAAATGTCTGGCCTGGAACAGAGAACAGAAGTTTATGTCATAGCAGCCACTAACAGGCTCGGTGAGTCATTTGTTTGTATATTTTATTTCCCGTAAGATTCTTGTGCAGATTCGGTTGACCAATGAACCCATGCTAAACATACTGGTCAGTAATGTAATAAAGAGTAATTAAAATTGCTGAGCATATGATGAGGTAAGTTTTTATATTCATTTAATGCTTGGTTAATGCTAAGTCACTGACGCCTCATGACATTAACTGGCATTGCTAAATTAATTCTTTTCAGACAGACTGGACAAAGCTTTTCTTCGCCCCGGTCGTATGGATAAAATCATTTATGTAGGACTACCTACTGCAGAGGGAAGAGTTGAGATTCTGAAAGCACTTACTAAAGTAAGTTTCATAGCAACTAGAAAAACAAACTCCTTGCAATATAATATTTTTTTAATTGTCAAAGTGAGATTATAAGTGTTACAGATATTCTTTCTAGATTGAAGATTATTACGTCCACTAGGCCCAAAACTCCTGCAGGGCGTCAGGGATAGAACCTGCAACATGTCGGTTGACATGTTGGTGAACTAACCTATTTGCTTCTTTAGTAAATGATTGATACAGTTTGGAACAAGTTTGGGATAATGAAAAAAAACTTAATTCACAGATGCATTTTTATAAAGGAATTTGTTTGGGTGATATATATTTAACACTAATGTAGTATTACAAAAGACAGATTGTTTTGTTGCTGTCTATACATATGGGTATAAATATACATTTATATCATGAATAAGTTGTAATACTACTAAAAGCAGATAATCACAAGTGAAGCATTCCATTGTTTGCCAACTAATGTAGAAAAAAATTATTACTGAAATTAACTAATTGTATTTGCAAATTTCAGAATGGTACAAGACCTAATTTGGCAGGTGATGTCAATTTAGAGAGAATTGGGAAAGATACAAGATGTGAAGGTTTTTCGTAAGTATTATAAACAATTTTTTGTAAGTCATTCATTGTTTGACATTATTCTATAACAGAGGTTCTCAGCCTTTTTTGGCTCACCGCCCCCCTTTATAAAAAAAATTCCGCTCACCGCCCCCAACTTTTTTTTACCACACACTCCCCCCCTCCTGGACGTTAAAGGGTCAGTATAGTTACCGCAATTTTTTTTGTCCGATTAGATTTGTGTACTTATTTGTTATCTTTAAAAAACTGGAAAAGAAACATATTGTAAGAATTAATAGATAAAAAAATTATCTAAACAGACATGCCTACCGTTCCGGATTTTCCGGAACCGTTCCGGAACCGTTCCGGAACCGTTCCGGAAAATGGCAAAAAATTACCCCCTGTTCCGCAATTCCGCATTAGACCAGTTTGTTCTGCAAAATCGGCACTCCGAAAATGCTGAGATTTTAATTAAGAAACTAATAAAGCGAAATAACCAAAAGGTGTTTGCCAACTTTTGTTTTCTTTTTCTCACTTCCGTTTTAATTTTTAATGCATTTCCTTTCTTTGGTAGAGAGTGCATTAGCGTAGGGCTTCGCGCACTGTTGACTACTTTGCCGTTTTTGTTATGTCAAATAATTTTGGGAAACTAAAACTAATCATTGCTAGCCAAAACAAAATAAGCTTATTACCTTTTAACTTCTAGTTACTTAATAAAAGTAGGCCTAGTCGCTAAATTAAAATTCAAAATAAAGTAAATTAAATTGTTTATTGTCCCTACTGGCCTACTCGAGCCTCGGCCTACTGCTTTAAATCGGTTAATAAAACTGCTGTTGATGTATTAGAACAGACAGAGTGTTAGTGCATTTAGCTAGGCCTATTCAAGCCTATTTAAATAAATTTGCTTATGGTAAAGGGGCTTAGACCTTTAGACTTAGTCCTAGGCCTAGGCTTATGAATTTAGTTAGTTTTACCAATTGACCAATATCAAGCATTTAATAATTTTAAGTTCAATTACCTTGGCCTTGTCCTTAGTTTAAAATATAGATAGACCTACTGATTAATTTGACTTTAACCACTTTCTGAGTTTCTGTCCTAGGCCTTAGACTTAGTAGATTGAAAGGTTTAGTTAAAAAAAACATAGCATTGCAATTATTGCGTAATAGCTAAATCATATAGGCCTTGCTACATAAAAAGCCACTGTTCTAACTTTTAATAGATTTATAACATAAATGTATCCCCCCCCCCCAATATTTTTTTTTTCGTTAACTCTATATTGACTTAGATTGTATTCTATATATTATATATATATAATATATACAGTCTTAGTACTGTAAGTGAAATAATTTTTCCCATTTTTCTTTTAATAATATTTTTTAGCGTAGACTATATTGGCTCGAAAATACTTCCTCCGCGCTTATGTTCCTCATTTTGGTCCCATGTTCCTCATTTTTACCTTGGGTGTTCCTCATTTTGATTTGTGGAGGTAGGCATGTCTGCCTAAACAAGAGGGTTACAAAAATCAATATTAATGTGAATCGTTTGCCTGGTGTGTTTTTAACTGTTTTTAGTAGTTTGTCTATATGTGTTTCAATTTCGGTTGCAAAAGCCTTAGGTCTACACTCTTCACTGTGCCGATGTGCCGATAAGGATGCTGCGCTCTTCAACACAGTCTCTCCTGGAAATTCCATGTTTGGATGGTCACAGGAAAAGGACTCTTGGTGTGCGCTCCTTTGAATCTGTGGAACGGCTTACATGAGATACTGAAAAACTCTGTGACAAAAAAGGCATTCAAGAAGAATTTAAAGACATTTCTTTTCAACTAAGTTGATCAAGTACACCTCCATCTGCAAAAAACTTACTTTTAAACTATTTTAGAGTGTTATTGTCGTTTCTTTTTTATGAGCGTGCTGAGCATGCTTGCATCAGCATGGAGTGAGGCGCTATATAAATGACCAATTTTTAATTATTATTATTATTCACATTTTTGCAGCTTGTTTTTCTTTTTTGACAACAAAATGGTATTAGCATAAAATCCACTTTCCACAAAAGAGGCTGATAAGAATGCAATACAAACACAATAGACATCAAATACATCTAGAACAGACTACTTTTTATTAAACTACAACTTCAATCCACAATACACCATACCATCTCCGCTGGAGGAATTTCTTTTACACTAAAAAGTCTTCTGGTATTTTTTCAAAATTGGCAAATAATTTTGTTAAGCTCAAGTAAACGTGAGCTAAAAGTAGAAAAGTAAATCTTATTGTCTGGTAGTGTGGACACATCCAGTTATAATCTCATCGTGTTCTTTGAATCAAGGGTCGGTAACCAAAGGCACGCGTGCCATACTTGACGCGCAGATCAATTTTCAATGGCACACGAGAAACCTCCAAGAGGTGTTTTTTATTGATAAAAAAAACAAACAAAAAAATATCCCTGTTCTGAATGAGGAAAACTGACTGTTGAAGCCGATGTTTCTGACACATTTAAGTTAGTTGAGCTTGCTTGCATTTACGAGGACCACTGGAATGGATTTGCATTGAAACGTGACATATCTTGCCGTGAAATCAATTTCAAAACTTTAAACTACATGTACATCCCTATCATTGGCTCCATAGTCTCAAAAGACGATTAGATTTGCGCTCCTGTGATTTGGCCAGCCCTGCAAAATTGACTGTGTCTGTGGAGACCTATCCTTGAAAGACAGGCTCTGTCGCATCTCTGGCACTTGAAAGATGGAATGTTGGAGATTGTTAGGGGCAGCCTACTTTTATTCACTGCTCGTTTAGCCTCCGCCATAAGGCGAAGTTTGCCCTCTGCCGCATTTATACCGGTGTGTAAGGTGCCTCTCCAACTATTCCTGTATAATATCCCTATATTAAGACACATATTAAGATAGTTAGTTGGGCTTTTTCAGAAGTACACCGAAGCACTCAAAGAGTTTTCTAATCTTACAAAGACTTACAAATTGATGGACTTATTTTTTCATACCTTAAGTTGAAGAATATTGGTGATTTTAAAATGGAGCAAGTTAAATTTTTAAGCATTTGAAAAAAATCTGGAAGGAAACTGCTTAGGCTTAGGAAAGTCATTTGCTATTCTGAACTACTTTCAGCTTTTGGTTCAACTTACACATGTGAACAGATATTATCGCACATTAAAGTTGTTTTCAGCATACAAAAAGGTCACCTACACTTGACCGCTCATCAGTTGATACAGACTAATTACGTTTAAACTAGTTTTTATGCTCATCTTCTTTAATTAAACATAAATTTAATTAATTCTAAAACTAATTTATTTGTATTATTAACTTAGAAATAAAAGAGACTTATTTAATAGCACTATATTATGTAATTTCTGTAATTATTAATGTTTAAAATATAAACTCCTTAAATGGACAAACAATAAATGCAGGAAATGTGTTTCTTTACAACTGTATAATTATAATGTAAATTTTTTAAATCCTCTAATTATTAAATCTTGTAATAAATACCCTAATGTTGAATTTATATTTAAAAAAAAAAATAGTCAGTAATATTTGTTATATTACAAAACAGAACTTGTTTGGCATGACTTTTGAATCAAATGTGGAAACATTTTTTAATTAAAGGGAGATAATTAGCCCGTTTCATTTGAGCTAATATTTCTTTTTTTTTCTTTTATTAAAAAATAAATGGCTTACAATTTATAACTGATCAAACTGTAAAAAAGTATTTAAAAATTAAATAAATATTATATGACTAATAAATGTATAGGCCTATGTATATTTTCAAACATTACATTAACTACCCAGTTCGTATGATTACTAAGTATCAATTCTGCTCAACACTATTATGGCAATGGAACAAGGTTCTAAAATGTATTGAAAGCAATATAAAAAGATAAAGGAGTGATATACAAATACCAGCCCAAATCCCAGCCAGCTGACTCAGGGCGACATTGACTGGCAAAGGGATGACATTGACTGGCAAAGGGACTAGGCGAGGAAAGTCATCCCTTTCAAGTCTGCTTTACGCCACATTAACCAATATCCAGTATCCTTCTTTCTCCCATTCTCTCCCTCCTTCTCTCTATCTTCCCCTCTTTCTATTTTTATTTTCCCACTACTACAATGTCTAGCAGTCACTGTCGAAGGGGAACAGCAAACTCCTATTTTAAATGAATTGAAAATTCCTATTGCCAGCCTATTTTAAAGAAAGATCCGGTCAAGTACCCCCATCACAAAAGGTCCCTGCTATAAGGGGAAAGCAAGCGACCTTTTTTCACCTCTCTTCTGTAAATAAAACAACCACGCTCCCCCCCCCCACCTCCACCACACGCTCTCTCTCTCTTCATAACCCTCCTCCTGCTTCCTTCTTGCTACTGTCTTCAGTCTGTACCCGAAAGGGGCAGAACCATGGTAATACTCAGCCTTTTCAAATTGTATAAATTATAAACTTTTGTTAAAAAAGGGACTAAATTATGTAACTATGGCTAATTTATAAGATTACCAATTGTTTTTCCCATTTGTATCAAATCTTCTAATGTATATATATGCCCCTACAAATTGTTTCAACAATGTAAATAAACTACGGTACTAATTCGATAAATACTGTATGCAAGAGAATGAATAAGAAATAATAGCACAAGAATGTAAGAAAGTATAAATGGAACAACTATGTAAAATAAAACGGATGAATGAAATGAACAAACGGAACAATAAAAGAAATAAACAGAATGGGTGGGATGAATTGCTATAATTATAATTTTTTCTCATGAAATGTCTTCTATTCTTTGGTTTTGTAAATTGAAATAAATGTCTTCTATCCTTTCTGTCTATGTGAAACAAATATTTGGAAATTGTTTATGTACATATAATAAAATAAAGATTTGTGAAAACAAAAAAAAATATCATTAATATTAGCAGATTAAATAATTAGCAGCAATTACATCACAGTTCATTCAAAAACTAAACCATTCAAATAGTTGAGGTGTTTAACCCCAATCCCCCCCCCCCCCCCCGGTAACGTTAGCGCCCCCCCCCCCCCCCCCCAAAGCTTCTCACCGCCCTGAGCTTCTCACCGCCCCTAGGGGGCGTATCGCCACTGTTGGAACCTTTGTTCTATACTTTTAAACCTTTGCGTTTCATTTGGATGCCAACTTTAAAAGAAATCAAATATGAAATTAATCTAAAAAAATTTATTCTGGACTTTTTAGTTAGACTATTTCCTAAAAAATAAGTACCAGTAATTAGTATACCGTGACAGTTTTCCTATTTCTTATATTTCCAGTGGTGCAGATTTAGGTAATCTGGTACAAGTTGCTAGAGAAGCCTGTCTTGAAGAGATTATTGAGTCCACAGAAGCCACGAGCGACCTGGTACAACCAGTGGTCAACAATTCACATTTTGAAATTGCTTTCCAGAGTGTTAGACCGTCTGTGGACGCAGAGGTGATTACAAGTTTATTTTTTTGTGTTTCTTTTTTTTTAAGGCATTTTGGTTTATAGGTGCGGAAGGTGAAAGTTCAAGCTTTTAAAACACTTTATAATCCTAATCTATTGAGAATATTTTTACAAACAAAATCTAAAGGGAAATAATCCTAATCTATTGAGAATATTTTTACAAACAAAATCTAAAGGGAAATAATCCTAATCTATTGAGAATATTTTTACAAACAAAATCTAAAGGGAAATAATCCTAATCTATTGAGAATATTTTTACAAACAAAATCTAAAGGGAAATAATCCTAATCTATTGAGAATATTTTTACAAACAAAATCTAAAGGGAAATAATCCTAATGTATTGAGAATATTTTTACAAACAAAAAAACAAAATCTAAAGGGAAAAAAAAACTTTGTAGAAATGACATATTGAATATTGTTATTAAGGAGAAATTACTCTAATTTATTTCATTCTCCTGATATTTTTAACCTATTACTGAACTTTATATTCCTATTCTAGTCCAAGAGAAACTATGATGCTGTCAGAAGGCTATTGGAAAACAAAACTAGCAAAAGAGACTTGGAGAATTTAAAGGCAGATTCTAAATCAGAAGGCTCAGCACCCATGGAAATCTTATGATAATTTTTGTCAAATAAATTTTTAAGAATTCAAAAAACTTGTTTTAGTTTTTTGTTTGTTTTATTTTCTTGATAATTTTTACATTTCAAGTAAAAAATATCAGCATATGGAGTTAAGTAAATTGTGGCCAGGCGCCCAACTATTAGCCTGGATTAAGGATCCCTGGTGGCCAGTTGGTCGACCTGCAGAAGATTTGATCTAAGAATGATTTAAATGCTGCTATTTTCACTAATAATTTCAAGTCATGCACTCAGAGTAAAAAAATCAAAACATTAAATATAAAGGAATAATGAATTTTATTCTATTAGTGATCCATAGTAGTACAGCTAAATGTAAAAAAAAAAGTCATCAAACAAAGAAAGACATGCATTATTTCATACTGTTAAGTACATTTTCACTGAAATATTTTCTTGTATTCCTTTTAAATTCTGTTTTTGCATTATTTATTCCCATAATATATTTAAATAATTTTATTCTTACTCACAATTTTTAAGAATGAACAGATTATCTTTTGACTAAGAAAAAGATTTATCTGATCAATGGGCCGTATTGCTGCTGAGAGTTAACACCCTTGCCCCTTTACAAGTCAATCTTTTATGACTGACTTGTAAATTACAAGTCAGTCATAAAATATTGACTTGTATAAGGGGCAAGGGTGTTAACTCTCAGCAGCAATACGGCCCATTGGTAAGTGTGTACTTTCATCCCCTGTTTGCCCCATAATCTAACAATTAATTCTACTTTGCGATACGATATAAATAGTCAAGTATTCCCCATCCATACCATTTCGGCCCATAAGGATTAGTGAAGCATACTTTACCAGATTCTTATCAATGGGATTGTGTGGCCTGAAAAAGTGTGATTTACTAGGCTCTGACCCCTGAGACATATCAAGTGTAAAAATGTGTACACGTTTGTAAAAAAATTGTGAACATTTCTTTTAAACAACACGATAATAAATACAAATATCAAATCTTTGGAAGAAAGGTATAATACATTTGTAAAAAGTTAAAAGATGATTATTTTGAAACATTACATGCTAGATTTACAAAAAGAAATTTGTACAACACTCCCATAATTTCTTGACCTTTCTTTCACATAAATAACATTTTATATAATGGTACTGAGTTGCAAGAAAAAAATTGCCAAACTATCTTTATCTTCAACCGAGGTTTGTGTTTTTTGCAATCATTTATTGACCAGGTCAAAACATGGACATCATTACTCCTATTTCTCTAATAACCTGGCATCATTTTCAAATGTATAGTTTACAAGATTTTCATTCCAACTAAACTGTGCTAAAGTAAATTTTAAAAATATGCCCATGGAATCGCATGCATGTCTAAACTTGGAATGGGAGAGTTAATGTTGACATGGATTGAACTGTATATTCTGTTTATTGTCTGAAACAAAACAAAGTTTAGAAACCATCAGATTTAGCGTGAATTATGTTATTTCACAACTCCGCTTAGTTAACACTTTTTGGGGGGGGAGGGGAGAACCTGTCAGTCCCAAGCCCGGGTAAAGGAGGAGGGTTGGGCCTTTTGTTCCACGAGGAATTTAAGGAAATAAGTAATAAGGGTCATTTCACTGACAACTATTTGTAATGCAATACATTTTTTTGACTAAGAAGGAATGGGTGTTATATAAAAGTCTGCGGCCATTTGAACAAGGGGCTGTATGTTGCATTATAGAGTAGTGCTCAACTGAGTAGATGATCTCCACTGAGCCATAAATTAAGAGTGTTTCTTCTATTTGCCAGATTTGAGTAAAAAAACAAGTAGTAGCCAGCAACCCCAATAGTTCCATTTGCTTTGGTTATTAAAGCTAAAACTTACAAATTTTTTGTGTCATTGATAAATAAAAAAATAATGCTAAGTATATATAGAGTTCAAAGTTAGGTTATTTCTGGTTAGGGCACTAGTAATGAGGAGATATAGTTGTTGTTTTCATTTTAATTAGTGGCATTTTGGATTATAGGGATGTCTCATGGGAGGCTGATATAGAACACTGATTGAACCACCTTATGATTGACCAGAAGGTGGCGCACAGTGTCATGTGGTTTGAAAGAGATATAATTGGCTTTCAACAGCTTGAAATTGTGAAAATAGGTGCAGTAAAAATAATTACTAAATTATTTGGAGAGAAACATCTTCACAAAAATTGTATTCCTTTTAAATTCACCTTGTTTAGTGAATTCCACTTAACTTATAGATTTTCAATTTTTACAAGAAGAGAAAAGTAATTATGTCTGACTATTTTATTCCAACGGGCCAAAAGCCAGTAACTTAACATTATTTAAAACACCAATAGAAATTCAGGACTAGACTCTAACCACGGATGTACGTAGGAAGCAATAATAATTTTTTTTTATAATGTATAAGATAAGGTATAAATCTCTAGTGCTTTAGATAAAGAATAATTTTTTAAAATATTGAGTTTGACATGTTATGCCTCTGGCGTACTGTCTGGGCCAGTCCCAAAACATGGAGAGCCTGACAGTTGGATCACGTCAACAGCCACACACAACTTAAAAGTATAAAATACTTACTTGTGCGCTAACTGAACAGTCTGTCTCCATTCTGTGATATAAATAGCATTGTGCACTGCTGATGAGAGGACGAGGATTTCAAGGAAGATTTTCCACCAGGAAGCTGAAGAGTGAAACACACACACAAAATAATTTCTATCAGAATGACTGACTACAACAATTACTAACTACACTTGGTCAAGGTAAAAACTAAATATTTACGTTATGCATTATATCCTTAATGTAAATCACCTGTCTTTCTTTCATTGGCAGTAATGGTAATGCAGGAATAAATACCCAGAAGGTCTCATTTCATAACAGTACAGTAAGAGTATGGTTCAGGTGGTCTGGTGGCAGCATATTTATTGCCACTCTAAAGGTCTTGTGTTTTGAATCCAGGCAAAAAAAAGCTGTGATTTTCCCCTGAGAGTCTACCCAGATCTCAAAGTTACTTGACAGTTGAGGAATATAAGAAAAGGGGCTGTGCATTGCATTAGCTACACAATCTTTTGTAGGCTATGGTCATGGAAACTGGTAAATGTGGCTTCAAAATGATCTGTAAGGGATCTTTCATTTGATAAAAAAAAAAAGTAAAGTAAGTTAAGGAAACTTCAGATTCGGTGAAGATAAGTCCAATAATGTTTTGAACAAACATATCCAAACAGCTGCAATATATCTGCTAGGGGCGCCTTACAGGCCCATGAAAAAATCCCAGCAGTTGGCGGGCCCAATTATACAACATAAATAGTCAAAATGGTTTTTAAAAAAAACAAGATTAACTCAAGAAAAGTGTTACTTTGTGCATAAACATTATTTTACCCTGTGTCATTTTCTTGATCATCACCCAGGTAACATCAGTGCCAAAAAAGAAAAAGAACACACTCCAACACGACATGAGATAGACTGGAACTGTTAGAACTGCTCGCAATCTCAGCTGCATGGCAGGGCTCAGCCTCCGCTTCTAAGGAAGACAAAACCAAAATATCATCTTTAAACCAGTTTAGATAAGTTTCTTCAAAAATTATTTAGACATATATATATTAGATATACAAGGATATAACATTAATTACAAGAAAATGTGTAACATAGCCATCTTTGTTAGACTGTGTATTGAAGAGAAATTCTATTTTGTCAGACTAACTTTTATTACAGGAATTTTTCCCAACTGTCCATATTATAAACTTTTTGGAGCGACACCAAATTTTTATGTTTTGCTTGGATTATTTTGATTATCATTTTCTAGCAGATACAACCCCCTCCATCAGTATGTATATAAAAAATTCACATCTTGAAAATAAGAACTTCAAAAATACTGTATAAAATGTTTGAATTTAGCTGAACAGTGCAGACGGTACAGTAAAGTTCTTATTTCATTGGACCAAGATCATAAGGTCTCTCCTTTAAATAACAATAATCATTAAATATGTTTTATTCAAATGATTAAATATATATATATATTGCAACGAATGGGTGTTGTCTCAAAATCTGCATGAAATTTTAAAAGTGTTTTACACTTGTTAAAAATGAGTTGAAATGTAATTTCAAAAGCATGCAGAGTAAAAATGAGATAAAAACTTACTACTGCTGTGCCAAAAGGTGAAAGTTCAACATGATGCCCCAGTGTTTCCAGCGTGCCTGTGATAAAACTACCCAGACACCAGAACAGAAGGTTCCACTGAGCCCCGTGCCAAACGTATATGAAGAGAAATGATAAGGCGGAGGACAAGATTTGTCTGAACAGCCCCGACTGAGAGCCCCCCAGGGGGATGTAGATGTAGTTCTTCACAAACTGATAGAGACCCACGTCAAAGTACTTCCACATGTCCGTGTAGGAGTAGACCCAGCCGATGCAACGCGGGTTGGCGTGGGGCACGACTCCGTCAAACCTGAGCAGCTGCCCGCTGATGCCATACATGCAGACGTACTTCAGCATAAACATCTGCCCCTGCCAGTATCCAGCTGCCATGACAGCGGACAAGGACATCCTGCTGACAACGCTCTCTGAAAAGCTCAGCCCACTGGAGTAGAAATAGTGAGACTGCAGTTCTAGAAAAAGGGCCCACACCATGAACCGCAACAATTTTTTCACAATGTCTGTCAAGTTCACTCTGCATGCTGTGGCGCTAAAACACGCCAGCACCTCAGAGTGAAACTTGGTGAAAGAGTAAAACGGTCCGTTACAAAACTTGGGTAAATGAAACGCGTAAAAAAGACAATCCAAGAAATTTGGCTCTGCAGTTTCACACCTGTTTATCGGTAGTTTTAACTTCTCTTGCTTTAAGGAATGAAAACTGTCGTGTTGGCTCATTTGATCCTTTCTGGCATTCCAGCCGATTTTCTCCAGAGAAAAACTGATGAGATGAAGGTCAAAGAAGCCACTGGCCACAATGTAATTAAACAGACTTCCGTCCTGATCATTTAAGTGGAGAAATTTTTGCTGTTGAAAAAAAAAAAGTAAAAAAAGAAGAAAAATGTGAACACAACTTTTGAAATTGAATAAAGAACATTATCATCCTAAATGTCATAAATTTTTTTAGCAGTATTTTACAAAAAGAAAATACTTAAGGACAATATGTCAAATACTTTAAGCTATTGGCAGTTTCCAATATAGGTTTATAATGTTCTTCTTAGTTTTTTAATTAAGTTATTATATTAGAATATTTAGGTCAGGTATCGTAGGTATTCAAATTTAACTTTTGAATCAAACCCACAAACTGTGGACAAGAGCACACTGAGAATGCTAAATGTGATAGCATGGAGAGTCTGTTATGTGCTCTTTTATGGATAAATGTTAAATTCCAGGTCTTTTAGGACTCGACACACATGATGTTTCAAAATATAAGTTTAATCTGGATAAAATAGTAGTTTACAGCTTTAGTCCTTACATCCCATTCCAAATCAATTAACATTACCAACTCTCTCACCACAAGCCAAAATCCCACTCTCTACAAAAAAAAACACATACCCTTTTAATAATTGTTCACGAAAACCTGCAGTCCCCACAGTGAGAAGGAGAGGTAACTGTTTGTATATTTCACAACCTAGTTGACCTTCTAAAATATGACTGTAACAGAGTCACGCTATACAAATGACCATCATTATAGTTATCATTATACTTATTTAATGCATAAGTGTGACCGTTCTTTTGTAATTACTATGTATACAACTCTCAGGGAGATCACATTATATAATAATAAACAATGAACAAACTGCCGGCTTTTAGTAGAAATGAGAACTCAATATTTAATGTAATTTATGTACAAGATGAATTCAAATACATCACAGTTTATATAGCCTAGTCCAAAACACGTCTTTCCACTACCAAATTCTTAGGTCGTCTGTCTTTACTACCAAATCTACGCTACGTTCAATCTAACTCCTACGTCATTGTTTCTATCGTAAAACGTCACTCGTTTATTCCATACATTAACACCGGGTTAGAGATTATAAAAATTGTCCCATAAAACAACTATCTATATTTTAAATCCTCACATTCCCCCATCGACCCTTTAAATTTGTCATACAAATTTCTATATAAAAAAAATTCTTATCTCCGTCAAATACTTTGATAAAATATATATCTCTTCAATAATTAGAACTATATGAAAAATGACAATTATCCCAATTTATATTAAAACATGTTATGCAACACAAATTAATAACATATAACAAAACCAACGTATTCATCAATATATGTTAACTAATAACTTTCACTAATAGGTCCATAATACATATAATACATATAGGTCCATAAGGTTCCCCAGTATATCCTGTCCTGTATTGATGAAATACACAAACCAATAGTATAAATATCATCAAATCCGAAAACATAACAGTTCATACTGGTCCATGTAATATCATTGCAACCTTCCTCTTCTGAACGTCCAACAACACATTCATTGATTATTTCCTAAGTCCTTTGTAGATTATCCATCCTGTAGAGTTTCAACACCTTGATAAAATAGTTCCAATAATGTCACAACAATAATTACAATGCATTGTTCACAGATACATCTCAAGAATTTACCATTGAATACTTAACCACGAGCTGTCTGTCTGTAAGCAATATAGTGTTGAATTGGTCATAAACCAAAAAAAATGTATAATGTTATCAATAACGTGTTGATCTGTTGATTCCTCCATATGTTGATGTCATGACCTTCATTCCGCGTTGACAATGTAAATGTACCTTAATCATGCAACGACATGACCTTGATTCTATGTTGATTATGTCAATATACCTTGATATAGCGATGACATGACCTCGATTCCATGTTTATAATGTCAATATACCTTGATATAGCGATGACATGACCTCGATTCCATGTTGATAATGTCAATATACCTTGATATAGCGATGACAAGACCTCGATTCCATGTTGATAATGTCAATATACCTTGATATAGCGATGACATGACCTCGATTCCATGTTGATAATGTCAATATACCTTGATATAGCGATGACAAGACCTCGATTCCATGTCAGCACCATAAATGTACTCTTCATATGATGTCTTCATGTTTGCGTTTGATATGGTGTCCATAAAAACCGTTCACGATAATGTGAGGACGTGATAGAACATCTCTCACTTACAAATGGTACGTTGTGCTTGAATCACCGTGCTTCCGTTGTAGAACCATTTCTCATCCAGAACCTTTGGAAAAAATCAATATTTCATTAACACCGTATCTATACTTTATATTTACATGAAAAATAATTTTTAACCGCGTTCCAAACTGGTGATTACGTATCAAACAACACACCTTAAACACCACATCTAGACAACAAATCAGCCAATATATTATCCACCCCAGGTATATTTTCCACAGTAAAACTGTATGCCTGCAGGATAAGTGTCCATCTTGCTATCCTACTATTGTTTAGCTTGTTCTGATTTATAAAGGACAAAGGCTTATGGTCAGTCATAAGAACAAACTTTGTACCCATCAAGTACCTTGCCAATTTAGTAATACACCAAACCACACCAAGAGCTTCCCGTTCTACTGTTGCATACCTAACCTCAGCCTCACTTAATTTCCTGCTAATATACTGAATCGGGTGTAAGACATTGTCATGATATTGTCCCAAAATTCCTCCCAAACCAACCAAACTTGCATCAGTCAAAACCACAAATCTTTTTTTAATGTCTGGTAGTCTTAATATAGGTTGTCCAGAAAAAGCAACCTTTATCCTATTTAATGCCATTTCACACTCCTGAGACCAAATTATTTTAATTGGGCTTTTCTTTTTAATAAGTTCAGTCAATGGAGCTACCATCTCTGAAAAATTAGGAATAAATTTCCTATAAAAATTACATACACCTAGAAGACTCCTCACTTCTTTTTTATTTCTTGGAATGTCAATTTTAAGGATTTTAGTAATATTCTCCTCCAATGGCTTAATGGTGTTATTGGATATCTTGTGTCCCAAAAAAGTAATTTCTTTCATGCCTATTTCTAATTTGTTAGGTTTAATTGTCAAATTATGTTTTTCTATAATTTCAAAGATATCATTAAGACTTTTTAAATGATTTTCCCAAGTATCATTAAAAACACATATGTCATCCAAATAAAATATCGTATCCTTCCTATGTCCTAGAATCATACCCATCATCCTGTTAAAAGTTGCAGGAGCATTCACCAACCCAAAACTCATCACCTTCCATTGATATAACCCCAATGGAGTAACAAAACTTGTAAATGGTTTAGCTCTATCAGTTAAACCTACTTGATAGTACCCTTTAGCCATATCCAATTTAGAAAAAATAGTTGCATTGGATAGCTGAGCCATAATATCTTCAGCATTGTTCATAGGATATGGGTCAAAGAGAGTAACATTATTCAGCTTCCTATAGTCCACACACAACCTTATAGTTTTATCTTTTTTCTTAACTAATACTATTGGAGATGCATATGCTGAATTGGATGGCTCTATCAACCCCATACTCACAAGCTCATCTATCTCTTTTTGCAAGTTATCCCTCAAATGAATAGGGATTGTGTATGGTTTTAGTCTCACCGGCTTATCATCTGTTACAATAATGTCATGTTGTATGACATTGGTCTTACCAGGCAAATCAGAAAATATACCCTTATGCCTGTGTATTATTTTTGCCATCTCATATGCCTGTTCATGTGTCAATTTCTCTAAATTCACATCTTTATATGTTTGCTGACCCTGTGTATTCACTGTTGCTATTTCTTCAATATCCTCTTTAATTTCTTCTGATATTATACTACAGCATATATTGCTTTCTACTGATTGATCATTATACTTTTTTAAATTATTAATATGAAAAACTTTAAGTTGATCCTTAATTCTTATCTCATAATCCACATCTGTGACCTTTCTAACCACATCATATGGCCCTAGCCATTCAGTAAATAGTTTGTTATTTTGATTTTTTAATTTTAGCAAAGCTTTATCTCCTGGTTCCAAAGTTCTTAGTTTCCTATCCTGATTTACTCTATTTATATTCTTTTCCTTATTATTGTCTGAATTCTTTCTAGCCTCTTCCAAAGCAATTTCTAATTGTTCTTTCTTATTTGTAACTAACTCATAATTAGTCATTTCCTTGTTTTCACTAGTACCTACCAATGGTTCTTTAAGAATACTAAGTGGATTTCTTGGATTATTTCCATATATCAATTGAAATGGTGAAAAACCTGTACTATCATGAGTAGTTTCTCTATATGCAAATAAAATTGATGGAATTGCCAAATCCCAATTCTTTGGATCCTCATTACTAACTTTTGACAACATTTCCTTGAGAGTTTTATTAAATCTCTCACACATTCCATTACATTGTGGATGATAGGGTGTTGTAAACTTCTGCTTTATTCCAAATGTTTCCATAAATTCCTTAGTCAATTTTGATGTAAATTGAGTTCCTCTATCTGATATTATCTCTTCAGGAAATCCAATTCTAGTAAATATTAAATATAATGCTTGCACTATATCTGTAGATTCAATTTTCTTTAATGGTACTGCCTCTGCATACCTTGAACATATATCAATCAATGTAAGAATATATCTATGTCCTCTGTTAGACATAATGGGCATCAAACCAATGATATCTATGGCTACCTTCTGAAATGGTCTAGTTGCAGTCACTCCTTTTTGTATTGGTGCTTTGGTAAAATTACTTCCAGATCCTTTCATCTGACACACTTTGCATTGTTTAACAAATCTTTTCACCTCTTTTGACATTTTAGGCCAAAAGTAATGTTGTATTATTCTGTTTTTGGTTTTGCCAACTCCCATATGACCAGCCAATGGTATAGAATGAGCATTAGTCATTATTTCTGTTCTATATTTATATGGTACCACTATTTGTTCCACTTGTCTGCCATTTATGAGTATCTCTCTGACTAATAGTTGTGTATCATTTTTCACTTTGCATACACTATTTTTATTAATATTTCCTTTCTCTGTAGATTTGAATAGTCTATTCAATGTAGTATCCTCTCTTTGTTCCTTTTTGAATTTTTCCAAATTAAAGTTTTCATTCAGTAATGATTCACTATCAACTGATGTGTCTTTTTCATTATTCACCATTGTCTGACTTTCTTCAGTATTGCTTGCTTTACATTCATTAATCACATTACATTGTGCTTGCTTATTATTAAATTCCCATGTTTCTATTTCCTCTCTAGTACATTCTTTAACTGATTCAACATTTCCAATAATTAAATCAATTGGTGCATCATTTATAACATGAGCCAGTACTCTACCTGTAATATATGGTGTCCTAATATCAATGTAGGCCAACCTCAATTTAATCACTCTTCCATCAAATGATGTACAATCTGCTACCAGTGTATTGATTTGACTGAACATATTTGCTGTTTATTGCAATGACAGAGGCTCCTGTGTCACGAACTGCGAAAACTGGTATTAATCCCACATATCCTGGAAAAAACTTTATTCCTTTGCTTCTTGATAACACAGCTCCACAATGATTCCTGTTTTGATTAAATCTGGGGTTGTGATCTCTTTGTTGTGTATATCCCTGAGATCTATTATTATTATTATTGTTTCCAGCAGAACTTGACCTTCTGAAGCAATTTCTTGCTATATGTCCTTTCTTTTTACATATAAAACATGTCAATGTGTTATCTCTCTTATCTTTACAATCCTTAGTAACATGGTTATTTCTTCCGCAATTACCACACTTCATCTTGCTCCTTGATAATTGTCTTCCTCTTTGAAAATTATCATTGCCTTTAGCAAAGCATATTATATCCTGGTAATCCTCTCCTTTAGAAGTAGGTGCCATGGGATGAGCTAATTTATAGTTCCTAATCAGGTCAACTATTTCTTCTATAGTCTTGGGAGATCTCTCCTGAATGAATGCTTTGAGAGTCTTATCGAGTGAATATATTGCCTTATCTCTAATAATAAAATTCTTCAGTTCCTCAAATGATTTTTCTATTTTAGCACATTTTAACCATTTGTCCATAGCACTTGTCAATGAGTCAAAATAACTTTTTGGATCTTCTTCCTTTGATAAAGTCATTTCAAAAAATTTCTTTCTATAAGCCTCCTCTGTACTTCCAAAATGTCTTAACAATTGTTCCTTGACAGATGCATAATCTGATTGTTCCATACAAATTTTTGATGGAATATCTCCTGTAAAGGATTTTCCCAGTAGTCCAGACCAATAACATGAAGAAAAATTTTGTCTCTCCATTTCCATTTCAAATTTTTTTAGAAATGTATCAATAGAACCATCCTTTTCATTAAATAGTTGGAAAGTAAATCTGCACATGTTATTTCTAATAGCCATTTCCTGGTCAACAATAGGTCTAGTAACTCCAATGTTTACATTTGCAGTATTATTCTTAGCCTCTAATTCTAACTTTTTTAACTGAAAAATTCTATCTTTCTCCTTTTCCTCTCTATCTTTTTCTTTTTCAATTTGTTTTAATCTCTCTAGCTCTATCTCATCAGCTCTAGCTTTTTCTTTATCAATTTGTTTTAATCTCTCTAGCTCAATCTCATCAGCTCTAGCTTTTTCTTTAGCCCTTTCTTCTCTTTCATTATTTTTTTCTTTAGCCTCTAAATACTCTCTCCATTTTCTCTCCACCCACTCATCCAACTCTTTACCAGTATATCCCAACTCCTTACCATAATTTATGTACAGCGCATATGTCTCCATTGAGGGACACTCCATTTTCAATTAATATATATAACTACAACAAACTAATATAATTTAAAATGTAATCAATATTACAATATTCATAAAATAAATATCAATATAATAATCAATATATATATAAAAATAAGAACACCACAGATAGTAGATGAGACTCGAGATTCACAAAAAATTTACTATGACAAATATATAAACAATATGATAACACTGTGCATACAAGACTATACAATCTAACATATATTATGTAATATACACTTATGAAAAGTCTTTTTCAACTAACCTGACTTACAGGGACTTTTCAATAAGTGTATACACAAAATTCCTAAAAGAAACTAATACATGCCAGTGATTTCACAAGAAAAATCTAGGCATATACTATACTACAACATAACGTATACACCAGTTTACTTATCTTAAAAAACGCGTTCCTTTTCCTTCCGTCTCCGAATCCAGGTTCCAAACTCGAAATGATCCTCCACCACACAGGTTCTTTCAGCACGAAGTATGTTCATTAATTCCTTAAGGATTACAATCCTTTCACTTTGTTGAAGTTTCTTTTTACTTCCAATTTCACTTGACTTCTGCTACTGTACTGCACTGACTTCTAGTTCTGTGACTATTCTGAAGTATTCTTCTTTTCTCGAACCATTCACTAGTTCTACGGAGATTCTTTTTTAATCTCTTCACTTGACAAACTTAGCTTGTCCTATTAACCACAGCTTCACTATTGTTTCAATAATTGTTACCACTTTCGATACTTTTAAAATGTATCCGAGACGCCTTTCAACTTCCAATTTTCTAGTAGCCTTTTTAACCGACTTGCTTGGCAACATACATAAACTTCCGTTTCTATCTTCATGTACACCGTTATGTACTGGTAGCGCTTATTTCCAAGACGTGCTATGCTATACTGTTAAACCGTCAAATTTTCTTTCTCGTCGATATTTCTTCTCAATGAATTTTAGTCTTCTTTTAGTCGTAAGAAACGTTCATTTGCGGTATTCTTTAAGCTGTGCTTCACAATATATTGTAGGCTTTCTTTCAAATTGATTTTCAATAATATTCACCTTGATTCTCCTTCAACATTCTCCGTTGATTTTCAATATTCCACATTGGGCTTCCGAATTCACCTTGAGCTTCCGAATTTTAGTTGGGCGCCAAATAATGTGACCGTTCTTTTGTAATTACTATGTATACAACTCTCAGGGAGATCACATTATATAATAATAAACAATGAACAAACTGCCGGCTTTTAGTAGAAATGAGAACTCAATATTTAATGTAATTTATGTACAAGATGAATTCAAATACATCACAGTTTATATAGCCTAGTCCAAAACACGTCTTTCCACTACCAAATTCTTAGGTCGTCTGTCTTTACTACCAAATCTACGCTACGTTCAATCTAACTCCTACGTCATTGTTTCTATCGTAAAACGTCACTCGTTTATTCCATACATTAACACCGGGTTAGAGATTATAAAAATTGTCCCATAAAACAACTATCTATATTTTAAATCCTCACAATAAGGTATCCTTTAGTTTACAATTTCATAAAAGCTAACATTAAATAATAAACAGTTTTTCTTTAAAAAGGTTCTCACTAAACTCAACCCATTCCTTAAATACAACCCTTTCACTTGTATTATAAACATTACTTGCAACTTTTCTTTTGCATTTATTTCAAGATTTTGGTGATTTTTAATGAGATCTATTCCATTAAGATTCTCAAGTCTTCTAAGTTTCGGAACAAAAGAAACAACAAAAGCATTCCTTACCTGATAGGCAGCACTAGATGGGTGAATATCTATGACAGTGATGACAAGCGCTGTAATCCAAACTAGTGGAACGCTGGCCAGTCTGGATGTGCCGTACATACAAGTGAATTTGGCCAAGAACGCAAGGAAAGGTCTCACGCCATAGAGGAAATTGAGCGCCATCATGTCGTAGGCAGCGAGGATGCATTTGCGTGTCTGAAAAAACAACAACAGAAGTGGTTTTATTGTCAGGACAAGAGCTAATTCCCTCAAGTTTTTTTTTTGTTAACCTTCATGTAACTTTTTGACTTTTTCAAATGCAGTAGAAACAGTAAAAAGTACAATGGAATAAAACTGACGATTGAACATTGGGAAAATAATTTTACTTGGGCCACCACCATTATTGGTTCTTTGAGCATGATATTGTGCTAGAAGTAGAAAAGAAAAGTAATTTCATCAGACCATATTGATTCCAAGAGCCGAAAAGCAGTGTTCACCAGTTTCAATGGCCAAGGCATATAAGGGAATTGTATGGCCAGCACAATGCCAAGCCACCTTTATCCCAACTAATGTCAGGCACCCATCAGAGCTGGGTATACTCAGGAATACTCTCCAGACCCAGGATTCAAACCCAGGACCTTCAGTTTCCATCTGAATGTGCTCCTGCTCAGTAGAAAGTGACGATATAAGTAGCTACAGAAACAAGGAAGAGTAACCAGTAAATTAAGGGGTACACTGGGACTTGCTATCAAATATACCGGTATTAGTGTACTTATGAAAAATGGACTACTAACCTTGACTTTTACGGCTAAAAAAGAACAAATTTGTGACAGAATCACATGAAGTACATTCATCAGTATAACTCTCTTGAAAGAGTTCCGATACACAATCCATTCAAAGTCTGATGCATCCTGTGAGGTGAAAGGAAAGCAACATTTTAATTCTCATCTTTGAAGTCACCCGGCTACGACCTTGAATAAATACACACCCATTTTTCTGTTTTCCTTTTTTACAAATAGAAGTTTCTCAGTTCTGCTCATATCTCCCGAAATGGCCTGATGGTGTTAGCTTGCAATTGGGAGGGGGGGGAGCAAATTGTGCGTATGTAAAAGTAAAAAAAGGGCAGTTGAGGCAGAATACACTGTGTTACTACGGGATTGTGTGGCAAGTACAATTCCCAGCTGCCTTTACTTTGCCCCAACTAAGGTCAGGTAACCATCAGAGCTGGGTAGACTCAGGGACACCCTCCAGACCCGGGAACAAATCCTAGCCTTCACCAGGATTCAAACCAAGGACCTTCAGTATGCCAGCCCAACGTGCTGCTGCTCGGCCACAGTGTCCTTTAAATTGTGCATATTTGGGTGAAGTAATTGTGCAGGATAGGGGGTTGGAATTAATAGGTTTCTATTGAAGTGGAGCACAATGTCGTTCTAAACTATTGAAAAATTAATATTTATTTAATTGTCAATAGTTGAAATGTATCAATTAGATTCATAAAAGAATTTTTTCATTAATTCATACAAGGCAAAATGCATAATTTTCTCAAGAATAAGGTATAAAAAAAGATAAACCACTGACATAGTGGTGAGCTAATCAAAACAATGACGCAGCATGTAAAAAAAACGTCACTTTTTAACAGTTTTAAAGTAATATTTTTACTCTATGTGGTCCATTTTAGACAAAATTCAACTACTTTTCCAAACTTGAAAAATCAAGTCAATTTTCAGAATTTTCCAAGCCCTTGTAACCCTTTGACTAGAGGAAATCTGTTCATTCTCATTGCTCCAGCCCTCATCCTTACCTCTCCTTAAGAAAAGGAAAGACCAGACAACAATTTTAACAAACAATACCTGAGTACCACTAATTTAATGTAATATCTTCTTATAGATCAGCTTAAAGGCCAACTAAAGAGGTTCTCAAAGTGACGAGAATTGGAATAGCCTCATACCCAAAGTGATGCTATTTGCAGGGAAACAAAATAAACAAAGCATGACCCACTTAACCTTTATTGAACCATTTTGTTAAAAATAAGAACTGGGTAAAGATTCAAAACACTTGGCAATATACATTTTTCCTACACGAGTTGCCATATTATGTAATCACATGCATTTGTTGCTGGAAATTAAACATCTCAAATGGCTACTAGATTCGGATCTCCCCCCCCCCCCCCACCAACAAAACACATTTAATTGCTTTTATTGAACATTGAACTAATTACTTAAGCTATGTTCAATATTTTGTATAAATTATGTTATTAGCATACAGATACTGAATAAACTACGGCATTAACTATTGAAATCGTCAACTCAATTTTGATAAAAAGTTCTTCACCAGGTCTTTAAGCTTTTCTCCAGCGTTTAAAACCTAACCATGAAAATATTTTTTTAGAATATTACCTTGTCCTATAAGTGGTATAAAAAGTGGTATAATGTATCATTATTACTATAGAGTATAGAACTAACTTACTTGATCTCTGCCTAGCCAGCTCCAGCCACGCTCAAAAAAATATAAACTTGATTTGTGTTCTGAAAAAAAAAGGCACCAGAAACATTTTCCTCTACATCATGGTTTTCAAATTTAGGATATTTATTTGCTTGATGAGACCCCACAGAATAATACTGAAGTAAGCAAAATAGGAAATTCAGTTTTAAATAGTTATAAAATGGATTAATCAGGCCAAATGTTTAAGCAAAATTACATCAGTTAAGTTAGGGTAGTTGTTTTAGAGAAATGTAAAAAAGAAAACAGTAAAGATTTTCAACACTTTAGCATCGCAATAGATGAGTAAGTAGTAAACTTGATGAATAAATAATAGTCTAATAGGTCTAATGACTGTAATTAAATTTTGCAAGTGCATTGACAATGAGCCAATACACAATCTTTAAAGTTTTAAAAATAAACAATTTAGTCAACGTTTTCATAATTTTATACCTAAAAGACATTTTACTTTATGTTATAAAATATATAGATCTATTTTTTAAGTCATTTCCAGATAAAAACTTTAATTCTAAATTTCACAGATATAAGTTATAGCATTCAGCATCATAAAATCAATTGAAATCTCAAAAATTACCAAAGACCCATTTCCCCAATATTTTGTAGGCTATTTAGTGAAAAATCTAGATATTTTGCAGACTTCAGTATTGATTCGTAGGGTAGGATCATTTATTAAAAATTAATTGTTAATTTAGGATAAAGCAAGAGAGTGAGCCTACATTTCCATTAATGGCTCTGAATTAGTAGCATGAGTTGGTGAAAGCATTCCAATACATGGGGCATGCTGGCCGAGCATTCGACTGGTGATCCAAATGTTCTGGGTTCAAATCCTGGTGCAGGCTAGGATTTTTTTCCAGGACTTGAGGGTGCCCCTGAGTCTACCAGCTCTAATGGGTACCTGACATTAGTTTTGGTAAAGTAAAGGCGGCTGGCCACACATCCCCTAGTCTACCGACGCCACAGCAACTGGTGAACGCTGTTCACCAGCCCTATGATCAGTTTCATCTAAAAGGGTACTTTACTTATTGGTGATAGCAAGTAAACAAGGGTGTCCCATCAACCCATCTATAGAGAAAAGGAATATAAATGAATGTGAAGAATTTTATTTAAATAAGCTTCAATGTGGAAAATGTGTCAGCTACTTTATTCATTTAATAAGACAGTAAATATTATTTTGTGCAGTACATTTCTCAGGGGCGAGGCAAGGAATTGTGCAGATTGTACAATGCACAAGGGCTTGAACGTCGCTGGGGCTTCTACTGCTGTCAGCAAATATGATAGTAAATTTTTCCTTTTTAGTTTCAGAATAGAAGAGCCAACTATCAAAGCTATGGGGCAGGTGCCCAAGTGGCAGCGCTTGTGACTGGCATACCAAGGTCCTGGGTTCATATTCTGGTGAAGGCTAGGATATTTTCCCTGGTCTCAAGGGTGTCCCTGATTCTACCCAGCTCTGATAGGTACCTTACTTTAGTTACGGTAAAGTAAAAGTGGCTGGGCATTGTGCTGGCTACACAATCCTCTAGCATGTCAAAACCACTGAAATTAAGGAGAACGCTGCTTCGCCGGCCCTATGATCAATTTGGTATGACGGGTTCTTTACTGACTACAGTCAAAGCTATTTGCTCAAGACATCTGTCAAGCCTAAATTCTTAGCCTGTGCCTACAGAATTGACCGCTAATTTTTTTCTGGAAACTAGTAGTTTTGTAAAAAAAAAAAAAAAAAAAAAAAAAAAAAATGTTAGATCCTGTTCTTACCTAAATATTTTATCTACATAAATGCTGGTTAATATAGTTTTAAATGCTTTATGCTAGACTATTTTTCATGAGTATTTTAAGTCAGACAAGATGTTTAGTAAAGTTTTAGTAAATGTCTTACTGTCTCCTTCTGAATGAAGGTTACACAATGCGTAGAACAATGCCACAAGTGCAACAATCCAGTAAGTGATGCGCTCCCATCGAGATAAAACATCTAGATTCATGTTTCATTTGTTTGCCACAACGTGTAAAGCTAAAAAGAAAAATAAAGACAGTGCAGATAGTCTAGCTGTTTGCAGCGAGTCAATTTGATATTCTGAAGTCTAAAGTTTATTTTATCTGTTATATATATGCTCCGTCTTCTATATATGCAAGATTATTTCCTCTTAGGCTTATTCATAATTTGTGTCTAGCTAGTCTTGCATTTTGATTAGTTAGTGTAAGTTACTTGTTTCTTCAGGCAACCCATTCCATGCTCGGACGCCACTAGGGCTTTAAGTCTGATGATACAAAATGTCAGGATGATTACCCCAGTCTGGAGAGTATCCCTGCTGTGATGCTAGTCTACTTAACTCTTATAGCTCTGACGGTTACCGGATAGGGATGTTAAAACCGTTTTTTTTCTCAAACCGGTTTTCAATTCTATAAAACCGGTTTAAAACCGGATTTCGGTTTCCCCCCCCTTCCCGCGCAATGTCACAAGTCATAGGCCGGAAAAAAACAAATGGGCGTAGTTTTGTAGGTATATTATGAAAAATAAGCTTACTTTAAACTTAATTTGTGTTTGCATGGCATTCAAGTGGTTGATTTGTGTGAATTCAATATTATTTTGTACTCTTTACCATAAAATTTCTTAAAATAATCTGGGCTAATTGATTAAAACCGATAATAGCTTTCAATTTTCAATAGTGATAATCAAATTACCGATTATTGTTGACCATAATATTAAGAAGGATTTGAAGAGGCATAGGCCTATAGATCTATGGTAACTTGTAAAATAATGTATTGAAAGGTTTTGCGTAACACGAATCAAAAGAATGTTATAGTGCCGTTAATATTAAAGCACAGACGTGGTGTCTAGCCGAAATGTTCAGGGTCACAGAAATACTGGGATAGGCTAGTTTGCGTCTCTCTATTGTGTACATCAAAGGGGAGCGCACATCTTAAAGATGAGCCGACAAGTTAAAAAAAATCATGTTAATTGTAACTGTAACTTTTGTAACTGTAACTTAACATTTGGTTTGATGTTGTTTTTATCGCAAGCCAAAGTTCGTATTTGGAAAAAAAAGAAACAATATCTAAGACTAGCAAGGCATTTCAAGAATTGTTTTGCGCGAATCCAACATTATTTTTGAAACTTATTTCCATCAGAACCAAAAAAAAAGGTGTGCTTCTTGAAGTAGTGATTACCTTCAAACCAACAAACCAAAATCCGGTTTTGATTTTCAAAACCGGTTTTGGGTTTCAAAACCGGAATCCGTTATTCCGGTTTTCGTTTAACATCCCTATTATCGGACATGTCATTGTTTGGGGAAAGTAAAGAAGGCATTGTGATGATTGTGCTGCTCTACAAAGCCATTTGTATGAAGAGTTGCCAGATATACAGGGCACCTTTGGAATTCCCATTTTGCCCCTCCCGGTAATTCCGCCCATCCCTGGCTATGGAAACACTGGTAGGCCATGTCCTACTTGATAGGCCTATGTTACTATAATAATTATGTAAAGGAGAGAAGGGCTTTTTACACCCCTTGACTTAGTCTACGTCCTAACTACAATTACAATCTCAATTATTTTATCTAAATATCATTATTTTAACAAGAACAGACAACATTATTTTAGTCAAGCAGTCTTGTTTTGGCAGATCAGAATTTTACCTACTACTATATTTAACTGTCAAAATATTTCTAAGACTCTTGGGCGACTTAGGCTACAGGCCTTAGCCTTGCCGCTTGCCCTTTGCCTTGCTTAGTCTTGGACTTGACTTTGACTTGGGCCGGCTTGGGACTGACCGTCCAGATCTTGAGTGGTCTATCCCTATATTAAAAGAACACAGACGACGTGATATTTCATATTTATATAGACTATTTTATATTCTATCATTTTGATTTTGCACAATTTAGCTTTTATTTTTGATAGTTTTTGGCGACATCGGTGAGCGAGCGCATAATTATAAATCAATTATTTACTAAAATCTTCGAAGTTGAATAATTATTTTTGTACTTGTTTATCTAAAAGTTGGATTACAAAAAGAGATGAAAAGAAACCAAAATGGCAACACTCGTATTGAGGTCATGTAGGTTAGGTGCAAGCTTTATTTCTACACAGGTAACTCGCTTTAAAAAAAAAAAAGAGAGAGATATTAATTAATTACACAGAATCTCTTTCTTCGCCATTCTAAATCAAATTGGACACTGCCCTCCTCATCAATGTCTTTGCTCAGGTTTCCCTGTGTCGGGCACCCGGCACGGCTACGCCAGCCTACTCACTCACCTACTGACTACTGGCTACTGAGCTACTCACTTACCTCACTTAACTCACTCACTCAGACTCAGGCCTACTCTTACTGACCTTCTACTGCAATTTTTTTTAACTACTACGGCTACGGTAAAAGAAAAACAAGTTTATAAATACCGTATACGCCGTATATACCGCGTATAGGCAAAGGTTGCACTTTATTTTACAACATATTTCGAAAAAATTAAGGGCAATAAGGGTGTAGGCCCTACCGCGACTTGTAGGCCTGCCTACACTCATTGTCACTCAACACAGTTCTTACAAAGTTTGAAAAACATCATCACTACTACTACTAGAATCAGGCAGAAAACAATCTTCAGTCTTCACAAGTCTTGAGTTTACCTAACATTGGTCTGGGAAATATTTTATGTTTGTTTGGGCATGCGGCATGAGCAATGAGAGCTAACCTACATTCCTTTTGAGGGCTTTAGCTTTAGTCATAAATTATAAATCATAGTCGACTCATAACCAAGTAGCTAGTATTTCACCCAAGTCACATTATTATATTTTATTATTTGATATTGTGAGACTTTTGACTTTTGTCTGAGAGGAACAAATCAATTATAATGTAGTTGTCCCTTTGATTTCTGAGGATGACCACTTCTCCTTATAACATTTTGACCTCTTTGGTGGCCTATATATATATATAATGAATGCACCCTAAAGGTTCTCTTGCATTTAGCCTATATATATATATGTCACCCTCAAAGGATGTGGCTTTAGGATTTGGCAGTGCTATGCAAGGTATCTTGTCAAATATTATATATAAAATATAAATAAAATTATTGGTTTGGACAAATTATGATTTAGGCCTACTCAATGGACAGTCTATAAGTCTTTACCTTTTCTTTACTTAAATCATATAATTATAATATTGAATATAGGCATATAAATACATTTATAGTCTGAAAATGTATTTGATTGTTTTACTTAAAGATTTAAGATTCTTTTCTTCCATTAATCTAGTGTCATACAGCACTAAAATGTTCCCAGTATCAGTTTTCTACAACTGTGACAGCTGTGCCAGCTGCAAACAAAAAGGTATGCCACCTCATTGACAGTGTATCTCATATGACTCAATTGACATTGTCATGATATCTTATCCTAAAAAAAAAACATTTGTCATGATATCTTATATCCTTAAAAAAACAAAAATAAACCATTTGTCATGATATCTTATCCTTAAAAAAACACAAATGTAAAACTCTGTCTTGTGTAACACAAATCTTACTTTGGTTTGTAGGCCTTGATGCAAAATATTATGATACTCAAAATTATTCATCTACAATTATATCTAGCCATGCACATGTTTGTAAAATAATCTTATACATGACAGTTTTTTAAACTTACTTAATAAAAGTAAGTACTTAAAAGTACTTAAAAGTCTAATATATAATTTATTACTGTTACTTCTTGCTGTCTGGAGTGGGCAGTTTATCTCACTGACATTTTGGTACCCTTGAAGAATCCTTAACTCTCACGCCCAACTTTCATCCAAACAGTTTAGAAACTATGTCAGCAGGAATAATTAACAGAAATTTTAATTCAACATAACACAATACACATCAACGCTCAACACAAGTTCAATAATAACAGCAATGCAGAAAAACACAAGAGGCAGCCTAACAGTCTCTTTCTCTCTACTACTACACTCTACTCTTTGAAACTACACACCACATGGTCCAAAAAAAACTACCCCTGTGATCTCTCAGGCCAAACGGACAAGGGTCATGCAGGGTCACCAAAATAATGTGACCACCAGTTACAAGGGAAGGTGATCACAACTAAAAAAACAACAAGGGAGTTAATTAATTCTAACCTCATCCTCGTACATCACACAGCTCACACACAATATTCTGTTATTTATATTACAAATAAAACATGCCCTAAATAAAAAAAAAAAAGAAATTTAAAAATGTGGATGTTGAGTTTGTAGAATAGAACAATTTTAATGGTCTGTAGGTTACTTTGATACTGTCTGACATAAATCTTAGTAGGGGTGATTTCAGGTCAAAAGGTTGTTCACGTTGACAGGTAGAAGGGGCAGTCTTGAATCAAAGCACTTATTGTAAATTCTCTGTGGTTATAATTATATATCACTTCTCCAATCTTGGTTTACGCTACATTCTTTGGTTAATGTTTTTTTTTTGTAAGTCAAATTTTTAACATGATAGCTTTATGAAAATTAGTATCTTAAAATCATAACCTAATATTTTCATTATTATTATATTATGAGATTAAATATAATACTTCTTGGAAAATTTGCTTTGTGTTTCAGGATGAACTTTATAGACGACTAACTCTGGAAGTTAAAGGTCATCACTCAGAAATTCTAAAAAGTTACCAGCAGTTCACCCTAATGGCAGCTAAAGAGCTAGGTGTCAATATTGTTAGCATGTAAGGGATTATGCAGATTGTGTTATATACAAGATAAATATTGAATTAATAAAACATCATATACGGTAATCAAAATGTTTTCAGTTTCAATAATACACTGAACGACAAAAAAAACCACCTCAAATGAGCTACCAAAAAAAAACAACTAATTGTTCAATTATGTTAATGTTCTTTTTATTTTTATTACAAGAACGGTATTGTAAAAGTATCAACATATAGAAAGCGTAAAATAATGTTAACTCCCTCTTTTTTTAACATTTCAGATATGAGCCTCCCATCATCTATACTAGAATGAGCTTAATGAAGTCTGTATTCGTTCACAAGAAACACTTTCACCAATATGAAATGAGAACATATTGTAAAATTTTTCAGGTAAGTCTTTGAAGAAAATTTTTTTTTTTTTGCTTTTGATTACCGGGTAGTGTCACTGTCAATGGAAAGAAAAAGCAAGCATTTGTTGTACAACCAGTTTCGGTACAAAAATGCATTGTAATTAGTTTTTTTGTGTGTATAAAGCACTTCGTTGATTACAAATAGCTTCATTTTTTTATATGTATGAATTAAGTTGATCAAAAGAGATTTTAAAATGTTTATTTTAGATGACTGACAGTCCTTTCATTGTTACAATTTTACATTATTCAGCCTTTGAGATTGAGAACACTTTGTCTTTCTAATTTTCATGCACAGTAAGTTTTTTTTTCCAACAGATAAAGCATATAACCGGCTCCACAGCCAGCACCTTCCTGGAATATATTCAGAGAAATTTGCCTGAAGGATTAGCAATGAAAGTTACAAAAGTAAGACAAAGTGATTAAAATAATTTACTAAGATCATGAACAGTTTTAAAGTTGTTGTTTTGTTTGAAAGGATGGGGAGGAGGTAGGTGTTCCTGATACTAGTGTTTCTGTGTCCTCCCCACCCCACAATCTTAAAGGGAATTCTGGGAAGAGAGTGCACTGGCATAGCATGGAGAGATGCTCTTTATAAATAAACATTATTATTATTAATTTGAGAAAATAAAACTAAACACCATTTGTTTATGACCTGCACAAAATCTTTCTGCTCTTTTTTCCACAATGATGGATATTATTTGAAATTTAATGGTAATTCAAGTTGAAAACTGATATTTTGTATATTGTTAGTTTTATTACTTTGTGCAATATGTGTGTTTCTATATTCCTAAATGTCCATTTTATATCTTAATATAAAATCTTATATGTTACAGTTGGTCTCTAGAAGATGTTTGCATCCTATGCTTATCCATTATTTTTATTTAAGTTGGCATCACTTAAAAAAGATGACTATAAAAGAATAGATGCATATTAACTAACCCCTTATTTACAATGGACATAAATGGCATGTGTCCCATGCACTTAACTACTGAAAAACTTATTGGCTTAATAAAATTCGTTTTTTTTTTAAATAAATTTTTTAAATAGGCAAAGCTAGCAAGTATGTTATGAAAAAGTATTTCTGTAGTTGAAGGGTTAACAAAAAAATATATTACATTAGTTACAGTGTCCGAAATACTAAACAGTTTCTCTATTTCCTTTCTATTTGTGATCCTAGCTACAGATAGAAGAGTTTCCAAGTCACATTCAGTCTCCATCTGACTCCAACAATAGAATTGATGACGCTCAGAATTCACAGAAATCATCAACAAATTAATGTTTACACATCCAAAATTTCAAATTATGCTTATTTTCTTTAATCTGTTTTTATCACATTAAAATATGTAAATAAAAATCCCAAAACAATGTTTTTAGTTTTAAGTTGTTCTTTATGTTGTGTGAAATGGGATTGATTTATATTTGGGTAATACGGCACAATCCTAATTAGAGGAAACAAATTTTTTTTTCAAATAATTGATTGCTTTGAGCCTTTGCAAGCATAAATTAAATTTTGTTTTAAAGAATTGGTTTAATTGACCATTATGAAAGACTTTCTTTGTTTTGAAAATTTTTTATCGTATCTTATGCCTTATATATTACTAACGCTCATTCTATAAAGATTATTGCATCCTGTGCCCATCCATCGTGGTCTGGGTCTAGTATTGCATTCTGAATAGGCCCTATTGATTATAGACATGCCTCTCACCAAATGTTTTTTAAATTTATCTCAATTATGCTCTAAATATTTTATTAATTGGGACTTTGCCAAAAAAAAAGGTTTTCTGTTTGGAAAACACTGGCATAATTATATTACCGGTAATGTAGGTATATAGTAGTAGGCCTATTGGATACCTACAGGGTTCTCATATTTAATAAAAAATTCACAACTGTTTCACAACTTTTCAAAACTAAAACTACAAAATTCCTGGTCACCAACACTCGACAAAACAGGCAATAAACACACATTAAAACAAACACACAAAAATAATAATTTCACATTATTTATAGAAACTTTATTGACACTTAAAAAATTATTCACTTCAAAAAAAGTTGTTTCTAAAGTTTTAATTTTTGGTCAAAGTTTTTATCAACTATTTTGAATACCTTTTCCTTGATATTTTGCTTGTAATTCATTCATCATCATCAAACCCTTGACTGTTGTGGTTGTTGGGTCATCTTTCTTCATTTTTGTTTATCTTGAGCCGCTGTAACTAGTTCAGCCATTTGCAGCTTTGTCCTTTATAAATATTCTAACCAGCATTTCCACTGACGGCCTCTCTGACGTCCACCTTCTACAGTGCCTTGGAGGATGGTATTTGGCAGGTTATTATGCCGCACCACATGACCGAACCATGTCAGCCTGCACCGCTTTATTGTTGCCATTATGGTTTCTTGAGGGCCCGCAATTGATGATATTCTGTCCCAGACATACTCATTAGTCCTGTGTTCTGGGTAAGAGATTTGTAGGATCTTAATCATGCATTTATTTTCGAATGCCTGCAAAAGGTTTTCAGTGGCTGCTAGCAGTGTCCAGGTCTCACATTTGTACAGAACAATGGTTTTCTGTAAAACCCGAGCTTTGTTGGGAGACTAATGCTTTTGCTGGTCCAGATTCTGTTTAGTCTAGCCCAGAGGTCGGCAACCTTTTGAGGCAGAAGAGCCAAAAGTTACAATATACACAATTTCCCAGTTTTTAAAGAGCCACTAACTTTTTTTTTTCAATATTATCGTATTTGATTAGAAGTAGGATTAGCCTACCTAAAGGGCCTACAAAAATGATTTTTTATTTAAAATAAATACATTTAAATATGAAATAATAGGGATCTATTTATTCATATAAAACATACAAATGTTTCGCACAAAATATATTAAAGTATTTTAGCTAGCTCTGCTAGAATAATACAATTAGTAATCAAATAGTAGGCCTATAACTATAATTATTGAATAATAGATAGTTACAATAGTTACATCCATTGGAGCATTAGCATTGAATGCCTTTTGAAAGTTTGGTTAAATCTTGCTCATAACTTGTTGTTTTCAGTTTCAAGCGCACGCCTTTAGATTTTTATTTGTACTTTACTTTTTATTATATTTCATGCAAGAAAACGCTTGCTCGCACGAATATGTTGACTCGAAGATCGTCAGCACTCCAAATGCCAACTTCTTCACCTCGGTGTAGCATTCTGGAAGACTATTCCATGCGTCAAATATGAGTGCCTCTACTCGCGGCATTTCTTTTCCAGTTTATAACTGTCCAGTTGTGCAGCGTGTCGTGCATGCTTTTCTGGCCCTCCAACTCACAACTTTGCTCCGAAAAAGACTGAACACTACCGCCCGCTGGGTTGCTGACTGGGTGTTTCATATAGTAGTCTAAGTAGTGACTAGCGGCTGTCAGCTTCAGCTGTTTGTCTACTCTATCCTCCCAGCCTGTTCATGTCTACTATGGTGTGCCACAGGGGCCTGTCCTCAGCCCAAGTTCTTTTCACCCTTTACACCCAACCCCTCTCCTTTGTCACCGAACGCCACAACCTGAATTATCATTATTTCGCCGATGACACCCAGTTCTATAACAGTGATGAGGCTGAAGACTTCGACGGGTTCCTTGCTTCCATCTCAATGTTTCCTGGACATCAAGAACTGGATGACGGAAAACAAGTTAAAGTTGAACAGTGAGGAGACTGAAGCTCTTATCGTCTGTACGAGACGGAGGGTCGTGTCCCTCACTGCGTCCGATCTTTAGATGGCCGACGCAACAGTACCTTTCTCCCCGACTGTCAAGAGCCTTGGCGTCTATGTGAACTCCACGCTGTCCATGCAGCCCCACATCTCCTTCCTCACAAAAATCTGATTCTCACATCTGCGTTGTATTGCCGCCATCCGTCGCTATCTCACTAAGGAAGCTTGTGTTAAGCTTGTCATCTCTCTCCTCTTTTGCCGCTTGGATTATTGGAATTCGCTCTTGGCTGGCCTATTGACCTCTTCCCTTCAGGGCCTCCAACGTGTCCAGAACTGTGCTTCCCGACTGGTTCTTAAGAAAAAGAAGTCGACTCATATTACTCTTCTGCTCCGATCTCTGCACTGGCTACCGCTCGGCTTCTGATGCACTAACTCTTCAGATCCCTCGTGCAATGCTAGTGTTTGCTGGCCAACGTGCATTCTCCTATGGGGCCCGACCGCCTGGAATGCCTTTTCTCTACAGCTTCGCCAGAGCCCTAGCTTCAACACCTTCAGGAGCCGGCTGAAGACGCACCTATTCAAGTAACAGTATTCACCTGTACATGTATACATTTTCGTCTTTAATTCGTTGTCTGTACTCTGTATGTAACTGTTGACGGCGTATTAGCTTAGAACTGTTCCCAACGATATATACAAGTATTAATTTTTGGCTATTATTATTACTCTTCCTATTATCGCTATTTCTCTGTTGAGTGATTTTATCATGTTTTTTTTTTCAGTAAATAGGCTATATATCTTTGCAGTATAATATTTTTTTATGAATTTTGAAAATAAAAGAATATAATTATTAATATTTGTGCATGGGACTGGAGAGCCGCATCTTGTCATCGAAAGAGCCGCATGCGGCTCGCGAGCCGCAGGTTGCCGACCCCTGGTCTAGCCAATGCCGCAATTGCTGACCCAATCCTGGCTCAAATTTCTGCCTTACAGCTTCTGTCTACAAATAGGATTCAGGATAGTTCCTAGATATTTGAAATTCTTTACCTCTTCCAGTTGTTGTTGGTTCATTATGATAATTGCACTTCTTGCATCTGTGGTGTTGAGTTGATCCTAATTTTGCTTTTTTCTTAGCTGATTTCCATTCCGTATTCCCTTGCTATATCTGCAAGATTGTAACGCATTATTCTTCTTCTTCTTCTATCCCATAACCCGAGCGAGGGTCGTTGGGGCACAATTTTTTGACAGTTCGATAATTTTACGCCATTTGTCTCGGTCCTGCGCCGCCCTCTGGGAGTCTACAAGAGACAAGCCGGTCCACTCCTTGATGTCATCATCCCATCGTCTCTTCTGCCTGCCTCTCTTTCTTCCACCTCGCACTGTGCCCTGCAGGATGGTTTTCGCCAGGCCTTCGGATCTTGCCACATGCCCATACCATCGGAGTTCTCTGGATTTAATGGCACTGAGTAGATCCTCATGAGGGCCGATGACGTAGGTGATTCGCTCACGGACAGCCACATTTGTAACTCGATCTTTGTAGGAGATGTTTACAATTTTACGTAGGCATCTCATTTCCATGGCTCTGATTCTTTTCTGGAGATCTGCTGTTTCACAGCCATACATAAAAACTGCCATCACCAGGGAGCGCATCAGTCGAATCTTTGAGTAAAGTGAGATTGTCTTGCTTCGCCAGATGTTTTTTAGCTTGCAAAGTGCAGCAGTTGTTTGGGCTATTCTTGCAAGAATTTCCGGCTTGGGTCCTACATCAGATACCTATTATGGATTCGAGATATTTGAAGGAGGAGACTTTCTCGAGTCTCTGACCGCCCACTTGTATTTCGGATTCAAACTCCATGTTTGTCATAACTTTAGTCTTTTCAGCGTTTATTTCCATGCCATAAGCTAATGATGTTATCTCCAGTTTGGCTGTTAACTCCCTCCGTTCATCTTCACTGCCAGCTAAGCCATCTATGTCATCTGCAAAGCGAAGATTGGTGACTTGTTTCCCACCGATGCTGACTGTCCCGACATGGTCTTCCAGTGCATCGGTCATGATCCTTTCCAGGTAAATGTTCAAGAGTGTCGGAGAGAGTAGGCACCCTTGACGCACGCCAATGGTTGTTTTGAACCATTTGCCAGTGACATCGTTGTGGAGGACTGCACTGGTAGCATTGTCATACAGACTTTTAATGACTGCAATAGTGTTGGGGGTGATGTTATATGCTCTCATGGTTGCCCACAGCGCTGCATGCCAGACTCTGTCAAACGCTTTCTTATAGTCTACGAACACATGGTATAGGTGTTGTTGGTACTGTAGGTATTTCTCACATAGTAGTCTCAGGTTAAAGATTTGTTCGCCCTGCCCTGAAACCTGCTTGTTCTTCGGCTATGATTTGTTCGGCTTGAGGTTTTAACCTGTTAAGTATTATTTTTAAGAGGACTTTGCTGGGATGGCTGATAGTACGGTAGTTTTGACACTCTTGAAGGTTACCTTTCTTGGGAAGAGTGATTATAAGTGACTGGGTCCATGGTGTAGGCCACTCTCCACTCTGCCAGATCTTGTTGCAGATAATTGTAAGGCCATCTGTTCTGTGGGTATGTTGTCTACTCCTGCTGCTTTCCCTTTCTTCAGTGATTTCACTGCTGCCTCAACTTCATCTCGAAGAATGGGGAGAATTTCTTCCCCTTCTCTATTCTGTGGACATGCTAGAACTGAGGGGTCTCCATTAGATGTGTGGTTGTAAAGGTCATAGCAGTATTCTGTCCATCTATCCAGGACATCACGCGCTTCTGTTAAACACAGGCCTGATTTGCTTTGGATCGCAGCAATTTTTGGCTGTTTAACTCTTGTCAGCTGTTTCACTGTTTGGTAGGCCTTCTTGCTGTTGTTCTTATTCAGACTGTTCTTTATTTCCTGGCATTATTAGTTTTGCTCAAATACTAAAAAAAATTCTTCTTCTCTCAAGGGCAGTATTATCTGTTTCATCATTTAGATATGCTATGTCACTTTCAATTCTCTATCTTTTTGCTTTCATACTGTCAAGCTTTTCCTCTGCTTTCCTTTTAGTTATTTTAGCTTCCACTTTCACTGATTCCACTTTTTTTGGTTTAGGTAGACCTGGTACTGTTGTCTCCCTTTTAGTGCAGCAGCTAGAAATCCTTTACTTAACAAGGTTTGTTATTCCAGCAACATGTTCTAGATAATTTTTTATAATTATTTTGGAGACTTAACTCTTTTCTGGAAGATTTGTCTGCATGACATCCTTATTTATAGAAAATCCATGTTCTACAGATGCTTGTCCATGTGAGTGCCGACAACCTGTCAAAGTTTCATATAGTATTTGGCCTACTTTTTATTACAGTTTATTAGTAGGCCTATTATAATTATAGCAAATATTTTTTATGAAAAAAAAAAGTCAATTATTTTAAGATAGACATGTTAGCTTCTGTTATATTTTAAAAGTTAAATAGAAATGTTATTTTCTATTTAGTCCCGTGAATCTCGTCAAGGTTTTTAGAGTTTCGATACAAAAAAATTCGTATGGGGATCTTTTTGTCATAAATGAAAAGTTGGCAACAATAAGAAGAGTCGGTCATTTTAATCCGACGACGCTGAACGCGTAGACGTGAACGGCATCGGCGACAGCAACTTAGTGATATAATATCTAATCTGTAGAGTTCACGAGCTTTCCGTGTTTACGTGGTAAGAATTTACGGTTAATAATTAAATTTCAGAAATATCGTGACGAAAGTAACCTACTATAAATGTCGGCACCTCGGATGGTCAACTTGACGTGTCGGGAAGGAAAAAAAACATGGCGGTATGAAAAATGGCAACCGCGTCCCAGCTAAAAACGTCCGGGATTGAGCGTTGTCGATGATGAACTCCAGGCGCGATGCTGTCGTCGTCGGCGATTTACACCAATGTAGGACATTAAAACATACCCACAATCATGTTTGATTTAAGCATCTATAATTTCATAATTTAATTATAAACAATGGTTGTTATGCGGGAATACGACTTCGGAAAGTTCAAAGTAACCAAGACTAAGACTTTTTTTTCTTTGTCATTGTCAAAGTCATAGGCGGGGGAGCAATAAAAGGCCTAAAAAAATATTAGCACGATTTAGTTTTAATTAAAATAGGTTACTCGAAACTAGCTATAGCATACACTTATTCAAATTTAACAAATCTTTCAGTTCTTGTGTAGGCCTACTCCTGCTGTGCAATTTAAAAAATAAAATTGTTCAGTGAGTCATTGCTTGGCTTACAATAGCCATTCAATAGGAAATAGTAATAGGCCTAAGAAGCTAGTCCAGTTTTTAGATGAATGTAGTATTAATTACACTCATGCACTTTAAAAAGCTTTTTGAGCGTGGTAGTTATATTATTTATACATGTACCAATATCAACATTTGCACACCCGGAATGGAAAAGTGGCTTCTTGATACAGTTAACAGCTACTGACAATCTGGGCCACATCCTTTGGCATGAAATGGCATCCTTCAGGCTTAACTTCCATCACTTTCCACAAGCCTTCACAACAGCTCCACCAAGGTATAGAATGATATTAATGACAATGCTAGCTTGCCCCAGAATCTTTGTTTGGTACACCATGTCATTAAATATCATTACTATTACTGTCTCTTTAATAAAATTATTTTCTTTGTAAAGCTTTTATGGTATACAAATTTTGGCTAGGCCTAGATTATATATTTTTGTTTTAAAAGCTGTTTCTATGAGAGGTCAAAAGGCCTACTAGGTTTTACATAAAAACAAGATAAATGAATGTAATTGTAAAGCTGTTCATGTTACGACATCTTTAATTTAAATAAGAACTAAAGAAAAATGTAGGCTTTATTTCATCATAAAACTAGGTTGGCTAACTGGATAGTAAGATAGATAGTAACTAGATAGAGTAAGAGTATTAACCTATTTTAGAAAATTATGACTACACAGGAAAAAGAACAATCATTTTCTAAACAGGGCTAACAGAGTATTTAGAAAGTTTAGAAAAACTACCCACAGTTTTGGAAAGCTTGCCATAGTGTAAGTAAGTTCATAAAAAAAGCACAACAAATTTAGTACTAAAAAATAAGGACAATGGTGTGTTTTTTTTTTCAGAAATTATTCAAATGTTGTTTCTATTATTTATAGTTCCATGAGTAGACCTACTAAAAAATTCTACAAATAGAAGTTTGTATTTCTCATAAACCAGTGGTCACATGAGGTCACAGGGATTCACTTTCCAGTTTTTGATGGTTATAAAGAGTTGCACCTCTACATTGTCTTATATATAATATAGGGTCTTACACACATATTGAGTTGCTTTATTTTCATGGTTACATTATCTACACAAGTCTAAAGTATTATTATAATGTAAAGTATAGAATAAGAAGATATACCTGTAACTGTAATTAAGAGTCAGAAAATACCTTTTTTTTTCAAATTGTTATGAAAAAATTGCAATTAAAATGAACATTATGAGAGCAGCTACAAGCAGGGCCATGAAGGGCTACAGCTGCTCTCTGATCTGCATTTAGCCACCCCTGCTATATACACTATCTGTCAAGATCAGTCCCAGCAGATATTAATTTGTGAGAATCTTGGAAAATTTAAAGTGGATATTTTGTACTGATATTTTTATTTTGGTAAAGCTGTTGAATATTTTGAATGAAATAAATCTTTTGTCTTATTATTATTAATACAAAAGAAATTGGAAGACTGTATTGCTTATTTGGCAGAAACTTGACACAACTGATTATTATATTTACATTACAAAAGTGTGAAAGCTATTATCTGCAGAATGCACAATATTAATATTATTTATTCAGAAACATTTTTTTATTACCATTAGTCTATATCCATGGTTGTAAAATGGTTCTCTATTTAGAATTTTTTTTTTGAATTGGCAAAATCTACTTCTGGAATTTAAAAGACATAATTTGTTTAAAAAAATTGTTACCAAATTTTATTGGTCAGTAACAAATGTGTTCAACAAATCTTACAATTATTGATTAGTGCAGAACATGTAACTATTTATCTTTGTAACTATTTCCTTAAAATGTGCACATTATCAGTTCATTAAATTAACTAACCTGATGAATGTAGTCAGATTTGAAAGATTTCTTATTTAGCAGCTAATAGCTTTAGTAAGACCGATAGACTATTCACATTGCCTCTAGTACTGTACAAATAAATATAATTTTTATCTATTATAGCACACCAATATATATATATAATCCCTAGCCCCAAAGTGACAAGCTTGTCAACATGGTGGCGACCAAATTGTACATTGGCAACCTGCCAGATGAGACAGACAGAGATGAGTTGGAGCAACAGTTCAGAAAATTTGGTAATGTGGTTGAGTTTGATATCCTGAAAGGCTATGGCTTTGTAGTGAGTATCTTTTTTTTTGTTCTTAAAATAAACTAAGTGACATATTAAATCATTAAAAGTTTCTGGACAGAAAATGTTACTTTGATACTTAAATGGCATTTTCTTTAAATTACATCAGGTTTTATCATAGGTGACTACTGAATTATAGTGAAATGCATTCAATAGATTTACAGTACCAGTAATGTATTTACAGTGCCATAATTTTTAAAACAAAACTTTCATTTTTTTTTTAAACAGCATTTTGAGAAAGAGCCAGAAGCCAAAGCAGCAGTAAGTGCATTGGATGGTTATTCACACAAAGGCGTTAACATTAAAGTAGAGGTAAGAGACGACTTGTTAATTGTAATGTAAAACTTCAATCCAATACACTACATAAAATATACCTTCTGATTTAAGTTGTTATTTTTTGTTGTGAAAAGTATTCTTCTCGCTCAACCAATGCTGCAGGTCAAGGCCTGACAAAATGTGATGTGTAATTTTTCTTAAATAGCAATTCTGTAATGATAGGTAGCACACCAGTGGGGACAGTAAGATTCTTTTAAACAATGTCTTCTATTCAGATATCCCGAAGCAAAGTTCGACAAAAGGCAGGAATGGGTGCAAAAGGAGAGTGCTACCGCTGCGGAGGTGAAGGACATTGGTCAAAGGAATGCCCCAGAGGGCCGTGAGTATACGAAGTTTTCATGTCATAACTTTATTTTTTGTTTATTCACCTTTAATACATTTAACCCTTAAAGTGCCAACCTACTTATTTGCGATGTATACCTTCAGTCCCAGCCATTATTTTACTAATTATTCCCTCCATCCCAGACATTATTTCAGAATGGCTGAGACATCAATAGGGTTCAGAAATTATTATTTTACTTTTTTGTTGGTAAACATTGATGATAACACGAAGGGAGTAAATTGCTAGGAACATAATAACTTACCTTATTAGAATGATCTAATTCATAAAGTAATTGTATTCATTCGTAATAAAAATCCATAAGAAAAAGTCTCCATCAACGTGTACCGCCATAATAACACAAGGTAATTCCGTAGCGTCCATTAGGACCGCACTTTCACAAAAAAAAACTCAATAATTGGTCAATTTTCATAATTTAAAAAGCGAAATAAAATTCAACTATTCAGCTATCGAATAAATATTCTGCCCGAGACTATGGTGAAAGGTCAAATCCTTTATTTTGATCTTTAAATAGACACCCTTCCTTGGGGGAAATATACGCTTCTGGTATTCTAGGAGATTCGTTTTCGGAGGGAAATGTACGATTCTGGGTTTGAGGGAAAGAAATAGTTGGAGGAATAAATACACGACAGGGGCTGTACGGGTTAACAGACAATCTGCTCAGTTTCAAGTATTGATATCATTGTTGTGATTGACTTTAGATCATTTTATTATCAGCATAGAGCACTGCATCATGATTACCTTCTTCCAATGTATATAATCATATTATAAATTAAAATTAAGAACTAGTTTATAAAAGCTATTGTGATTTTAATAATATACCTTAAAAAGTCTTGTTTATAAATTTGTTTTTGGTTATGAAATTTTTTTCTCAATTTTTAAGCTGAGTTATCAACCCCAGAGTTGTTTTTTTTTCAGTTCTCGTGGTAGAGGTGGTGTTGGTCGAAATGACAGAGGAGAGCGGTTCAGTCCATACGAAAGAGAGCCCTTTTACCCTGATCCGTATGACTATTATGCCAGAGCCCGCATGATGCCCCCGCCTCCTTACGAAAGATTCAGGTATGATCCCTATGAGCGCAGGATGCCGCCGCCACCTCCAATAGCACGTGAGCCACTTTACCGTGACTTTGGCAGACATTCGCCGGACTACTACAGAAGGTCATCACCCCCAAGAGATCCCTACTATGATTACTATGAAAGGAGGAGGTATGAACATTTGTTTATTATTGGTACCGGTACCGATTATGTAATGAAGTTTATTTTGATAGTATTCTGCTACACTTAATCTGAGAAAAGTATTATAAAAAAAAGAAAGTAATAATGTCATCTTCAAAATGTGTGACAATATAATATTATATTAGTACTTTGAATTGAATTGGAAGTACTAGATTCCTTATTAAACTCAAAACTATCTTTTCTTGTAGAATTTTACTGAGAATTAATGGGTTCAGTTTACCAGTTGAAGATTCCTGGCTCTACTTTGTGTATCTAAAAAATATATGTGTATTAATTAATTAACCCCTATTAGCTCCAGATGTCACAGATCACTGACTTGTTTTAATTGTCACAGATCACTTGCTTTTTTTTTTCCTCTTCATTTTCAACGTCACAGGTTTAGATGGCTTATACATGTTGGGAAAGTTAGCAATAATTGTGAATTTTGCTATTATTATTATAGACAATGCAGCTACAATGTATAGATGTAAAAAACAAACAAACTTGCATCGTCAATGAGTCTGCCCATATCTAGATTTTTTTTATCTGATTTAGTTCATGTGTCCTTTTAAGTTTTAATACTGAATGCAAATACATGCATTAAATGTTCCATTTGGACTAGTGGCTACCATTAAGACAGTTTACACATACCAGTCATGGTATATATTATTGACTTATGAGTTTTGTAAGGTTTGAGATTTTTCAAACCTAAGTACGGTGTTTAAAATCCAATCGTGAAATCAAATTTTGAGAAGATCTACAGGTAGACCCTTAAGCAAATAATGATGTCAAGTTTTTGTTTTCAATTTTGAACTATCTGGAGATTTCAGCAAATGATTTGAGTAGATTTGTTAAACAATATCTAAGACTGGACTATTTTAAATGAAATAGATTTATTGACAGAAAAGTGCTAATTTGGGGCAGGGAGAAAGATCTTATGATTTGGATAACTGGAAGAAAAAAAAATGAGATAAATAAATCAAAATTCTCATTGTATTAGAACCATTAAGTTTATTTAAAATAGATAAATAGAAATATACAACTTGGACTTGAATGTTATGGCCTGTTTTTTTTTTGTATGGTGACAAAAGCAACTCTTTATTTCAACACTAGGTCAACTTATCTCCCTTTTCCTTAGGCTTGTAGCAGTTATTTATATACAGGCTATGGGTTTTATTGTTGTAAATGGGGAAAAGTGTAAATATAGATATACATAATTATAAATTTATTTAAAAAAAAGTGTTAAAGCAATTTTTTCTATTACTCTAAAAAAATGACCGTAATCATTTAAAACGGTGAATTTCTTGGAATTAAAATGCAATGGAAAATCATGCAATATTTGATTTTAATAAGTTAAATAATCCTTCTTTGTTGAAAATGATTTTCTGTTGTATCCCTACAGGTTAGCAAGTATGGATCCTTATGGTGACAAAATGCAGTAAGTTTTATTTACCTCTGTGAGACTATTAAAATACAAATTCTTAGTACCGGTACGATAGTTGATACGTATATGAGTATTGTGAGTGGGTGGTGATGTTATATGTTAGCTAATGCTGTAGTTGATACATATATGAGTATTGTGAGTGGGTAGTGATGTTATGTTAGCTAATGCTGTAGTTGATACATATATGAGTATTGTGAGTGGGTAGTGATGTTATATGTTAGCTAATGCAGTAGTTGATACATATATGAGTATTGTGAGTGGGTAGTGATGTTATATGTTAGCTAATGCTGTAGTTGATACATATATGAGTATTGTGAGTGGGTGGTGATGTTATATGTTAGCTAATGCTGTAATTGATACATATATGAGTATTGTGAGTGGGTGGTGATGTTATATGTTAGCTAATGCTGTAGTTGATACATATATGAGTATTGTGAGTGGGTGGTGATGTTATATGTTAGCTAATGCAGTAGTTGATACATATATGAGTATTGTGAGTGGGTGGTGATGTTATATGTTAGCTAATGCTGTAGTTGATACATATATGAGTATTGTGAGTGGGTGGTGATGTTATATGTTAGCTAATGCTGTAGTTGATACATATATGAGTATTGTGAGTGGGTAGTGATGTTATATGTTAGCTAATGCTGTAATTGATACATATATGAGTATTGTGAGTGGGTGGTGATGTTATATGTTAGCTAATGCTGTAGTTGATACATATATGAGTATTGTGAGTGGGTGGTGATGTTGTATGTTAGCTAATGCTGTAGTTGATACATATATGAGTATTGTGAGTGGGTGGTGATGTTATATGTTAGCTAATGCTGTAGTTGATACATATATGAGTATTGTGAGTGGGTGGTGATGTTATATGTTAGCTAATGCTGTAGTTGATACATATATGAGTATTGTGAGTGGGTGGTGATGTTATATGTTAACCTACATCCAGTAAACAATGTATGTGTCCATTACAGAAACCCTGGTCCAGTGGGCGGTGGAGAAGACATGAAGCCACCAATGTCACGGCCACCTATGCAAGGAAGAGTGCCAGGACCATACTGAGACTGGAGTTTTTGTCATCACCTACTAGTTGCCTCAATAAGTGACCAAAACTAAAAAAAAAGTATCAGTGTAAAATTGTTTTTATTTTAAAGTCAAATTTTATTTCTTATATAACAAATTCATTTGTTCATGTAATGTACAAGTATAATTCTGAAAGATTCAGTTGGTCTGAAGACTTTTCTGTTTGCTTGACCACTTGCTTTGACCACAGGTTGTTGAATGGCTAAACATTCTAATGGTAACCTGGTTCATCATTGCCACTAGTAGATTGTATTTTTATTTTCGTTTGGATATTCGTTTTTTTAAATTTACTGGCAAGTTTGTCGACCCATGCCTCAAGATGAACACTCAACATTTTATAATTTTTTATTATTATCTGTATTACTAAATGTGTTGTGTCGTTATTTAAATGGTTGGAGACAAATGTATATGTGAATTGTCTTTTTATATTTAAGATACAACAGTCATGGCTATATCTTAGGAGACATTGTATTATTGTACATAAGAAAAACCCCAAATACTTAAGGTTGCTACCCAATGTTGCACTTGAAGGGGTCAAGCAAAAGTTGTTAGTTTCAGACCATGAGTGTGGAACATGTGTTTGGAATTGTGGACCATGTCATGTGGTTTTTTGAAATGTTGTGTACTTTATTTTAAAAACAAACAAAATTTGATGATCCAGTGGAATCAAATGTTCATGTCTTGATATTTGTTTTGGTGTTGCACAAAGTGGAAACCACTCTTTGTCTGCAGTGACATAATGATGACATGATTGTATTAAATTATTTCACATCGTATTCATTTGTTCATCTCATACTTTGCTTTGTTCTGTTTTGTATTTTTACTAATTAGATTAACACATTTTTAAATAGGTAAATAAGCATAGGTTCGGTGTGTAAATTATAATTGTATTAGGTACCACAAACAGCCGTAAAAAAAGCATTTTTGTCGCGCTGAAGCTAAAAATTATAAAAAATAGTCACTTTTCAACTTATGTTTTCTATAATAAAAACTGTGCATATGCTTTAAAAAATGGTACCATTAAAAAGTATATTTCAAGAGCTTTAACTATATGTTATTTATTTTGTGTTTATAGTTTAATAAAATATTACATTTGTGGGATGAAAACCATCACTACAAGGAATTTTCAGCGGGGGCCGGGTGATCGTTTTTGACCCCCTCGCTATTCAATTCCCACGCCGATTCGGGCCATTCATACTAATTGTATGCATGTTGACACTATGTCCTGACTTAAGGGCACCATCTCCCCCCCCCCCCCCCCCCTTACTGCTCCTGATGTGTGGGGTCATGGAAATGACCAACTGAAAGAAAAGCCTGACTACTTAGTGCCACTTGCATGTAATCAAAAGTTTGCATTTGGTATAGACCAATTTCTTGTAGTGTGGTTTGACGTGGGTGTTCAGATTGCACCGGAAAGAGGTTACAGCTCTCCCTTCTGGGGTTATCTGGCATTGGGAGATAGGAAATAAACATGATCTAAGATATGACCATTGGGAGATAGGAAATAAACATGATCTAAGATATGACCATCCCATAGCGCATTCACAGTACACAATAAAATAAAAGGGCATGCACACACAAGTGCCACAACCATTGGGATATTTCTGTGAATGGACCATAAGCTCAACTGGCAATTTCCTTTTAAAGAAGGATATAGGCCAGATGCCAACTGACAATCCACTTGTAAATATTTTTGACCAACAAACAAAAGCTGAGAAGAAAAAAAAACAATTACAGTATGGTCGTTCTACAGGTCGTTCTACAGGACGTTCTACAGGACGTTCTACAGGTCGTTCTACAGGTCGTTCTACAGGACGTTCTACAGGTCGTTCTACAGGACGTTCTACAGGTCGTTCTACAGGGCATTCTACAGGACGTTCTACAGGACGTTCTACAGGTCGTTCTACAGGACGTTCTACAGGACGTTCTACAGGTCGTTCTACAGGTCGTTCTACAGGTCGTTCTACAGGACGTTCTACAGGTCGTTCTACAGGTCGTTCTACAGGACGTTCTACAGGACGTTCTACAGGTCGTTCTACAGGACGTTCTACAGGGCGTTCTACAGGGCGTTCTACAGGGCGTTCTACAGGTCGTTCTACAGGGCGTTCTACAGGACGTTCTACAGGACGTTCTACAGGACGTTCTACAGGTCATTCTACAGGACGTTCTACAGGACGTTCTACAGGTCGTTCTACAGGTCGTTCTACAGGTCGTTCTACATATACTTGTGATATCGGTGCCCTTACTTTAATCATGCATTATGTGAAGAGATTTCTTTGGGATTGGGGGGGTTTGGCATGATCTGAATGCTGTTATTTCTTCTGGTCTCTTCACATGAAGTTCTAAGAAAAATATAAATTTTAAAACTAAAACTCCAAAACTAAAGAATAACGTGGGCGGACAGGCTTGCAGACTTCTTTTTCAAATAAAATAAAATAGAAACCTGTTAAATATTTCACAATAAAATCAATATTACTGATTACAGTTGTTAGGGTTCATGATTTATCCTTCAACTTCAAGAACGTCTGCAATGAGCTTTCCGTTTGCCATGTTCTAGGTCCATTGAAAACTTTCAAACGCACAACAAATATATTTATATAGCATTATGCAGATATAAGACACATTAACTATTTCTTGTGTGTGGCCAAATGTATATAAATATTATAATATACCGGTATAGACTTTAAAGCTTAAACCATGGCAAGGTTCATTAATAGTGAATACACTAAACTGACAAGTGTAATAAAGTTAGGCATAAATCACTAAACCTGAAAACACTAGAGGGCAAAAGCAGTAATAATTCCTAATCATAAAACTTTAAATTCTAGCTTAGAAAATACAACACGATAACAATCTATTGCAATGCTCAGATAAACTTAAAGATACAAACATTCCCTATTATTCCACATGCTAGAAAAATACGAATATAGGTTCTCTTTATTCCCGACTGGCATCCGGACATGGAATGGGTTGCTGTACTTACCAGGAAAACCAATGACATCATTGACCTATCTTATCGATTATACATGCATGGTGAACCTAAAAGATTACTGTAAGCCAACATTTCCGGTCCCATTCGTTCATTTACTAACAAAACATGCTTAAATGATTAAATCTTATTACACTGACTGTTGACCATGTATCGTTGTAAACATTGACTTTAAAATTAAAACATTAAACATATTTTACATACTGGCATATAGGTCTAGAAGTTGTAAACCAACATTTGATCTATTTTTTTATTCTCATTATAATTTGAGTATTTGCCACAAAAAATAAAATAGGGTAAAGGTTAAAAGAACACATTGAACTTTTTGTTGCATACTCACTTTTGATATTAAAAACACAATACTCACTAAAATAATTATATCCTTTATTCATTGCTGAATGGCTTGAACTTGATGTTGACGTTGAGATAAAATCTTTTGTTTCTACAACAAAGGTTGCCATCATAAACACAGTAGCCGGAAGTTCATGACGTCTGTAACCCTTGACCTAATGAAAAGGACATGTCTCATTAAGACTGGTCCATTAATTGAAACCCCTTCTCAAGATGCAAGACTAGATGCAAACCACAGATACGTGTAGTACGCAATAATAATAATGTATTCAGAAAAAGCGTCTGTAAGGTGTAAGGGTAAGACATGAGTAAAATTTCATTCCCTGGAAGCAGTGCCCTCACAGAGGGGGTAGATGCCCGGGGGCGACACAGTGGCGTAGCTAGGTTTTGACGCTAGGGGGAGCGAAATTTTAGGAAAAAAAAGCCCCCCTTTTAGCAATCTTTCCAGATTAATAGAATAACTAAGAATTCGTACGTATCAAGTCTTATAAGAAAACCCTGTGCCTCAGGTATAATAGTGCAGTTTTTATTTAACCATTTACGATTTCTAGCAGCTAATAGTGATGGGAATTTCTGCAAAAAAGATTGCATCTACTGCTCATTTTCGGGATGAACATCTAGTATCGAAAAATATTTATAGAATCAATGCGAATGCTCTATGCAGGGGTCGGCAACCTAAAGCACGCGTGCCAAACTTGGCACGCTGAACGATTTTCAGAGGCACGCGAAAGACCTCCAAGAATATTGTTTAATGCAAGTGAAAACAACGTCATCATCATCGTCTGTCCTTTTGGGTTCCTTGTGGAACATAGGGCCTCTGTCAAAGCACGCCACTCTTCACGGTCTCTTGCTAGTCGCTTCAATTCTTCCCAACTCTTTCCAGTTCTTTCAGTTTCATCCAGTATGCTTCGTCTCCATGTTCGCTTGGATCTTCCTCTATGCCGTTTATCCTGGGGATTCCACTCTAAGGCCTGTCTAGCTCTGTTGTTGTTATCTTTCCTGAGGGTGTGTCCAATCCATCTCCACTTCCTTTCCATGATTTGTTGTTCTACTTTTCTTTGTCCACACCTCTCCCACAGCTTGGAGTTGTCTACCTTGTCGAACCATTTTATTTTGAGTATATTTCTTAGGCATCTGTTAACAAAGGTCTGGAGTCTATTTTTAGCTATCCCTGTCGTTCGCCATGTTTCGGACCCATAAAGTAGGACCGTTTTAATGTTTGTGTTAAAGATCCTTACTTTAGTTTTGACAGAGATGTATGTAGATCTCCAGACCTGTTTCAGGTTGGCAAATAGGCTTGTCGCGCCAAATTTATTCGACGTTCGATGTCCTCGTCTGCTCCTCCTGATACACTTACCACACTTCCAAGGTACACAAAGTGATTATGTCAGCATAAATAGTGGGTGCTGCATGGCGAACTACATGGAAATCACACTGGACGTCGACTGTTTTAGTTCAGGAATGTTTGTATGCAAAGCTCCCATTATTGAACTTGGCATCTGTGATTAAATCTATTTTTAAGATAGTCAATTGTATAGTTTCTCAAGTCTTTTTGATAAGAAAGTCATACGGAGCATAGGTAAATTCTTGGATAGATTCTTTTCTTGTCTGGAGGCAATTAAGATGTATGTTAATGGGAAAAAAATCCGTTATTGAATGAGGAGAACTGACTGTTGAAGCCATTGTTTCTGTATGACTTGGGGACACGTTTTAGTGAGTTAAACTTCCATTTACAAGACTGGGTCCAAAAGCACTTGAAATGTTGGGCAACTAGGATGGAATTGCATTGAAACTGGGCATATATTTCCGTGAAATCAATTTCAAAACATTTAACTCTTTCCCTAATTTAAGGCAAATTAAGATGAGCATTTTCAGAAGCACACTAGTTATAATTAAAACAATGAACTCGTTTGGTATCACTAGCATCAAATTTGGTGAATTTACTTGAAGGGAGATAATTAACCCATTTTTTTTTTACATTAATATTTCTAATATGTTTCTTTTTTTGTTTTCTTTTAACAAATTAATGGCTTACAATTTATAACGCTAAAATGATCAAATTACACACGATAGTTGAAAATTATATAAATATTTTATGACTAAAGAATGTACATGTACATTTTTAAACATTAAAATAGCTATCTAGTTTGTATGATTATCAGGTATTCTCTTCCAATATGTTATAATTCCTTTCTAACGTCTCTTCGATCAAAATAATGTTAGAATAAATCTCCAGTTATTCTAAGATCAAAAATGAAAGACTTTATATCTATTACTAGAATAATTTCTTGACAACTAAGTCCAAATGTAGATATTCTAACTATTAATGTGTAAGGTGTGTATTAGCTACGAATGGATTTTTGTAAAAATCTGATAATAACAAATAGGTTAATTTTATATTAAATATAAAACGCTTTAATGATTTTCTCTATACGCTAATGTTCTATTGTTCTTTGTCTTGCTACGGCATTAATAAAAATGCAAGACTAGACTCGGACCACGGATGAGTGTAGGGTGTAGGACGCAATAATCTTCTTTATAGAAGGAGCGTCTGTAATGTATAAGATAAGATAAGGCACTAAATAAAAATAACACTATAAAAATAATAAAGTTGATCAGTTGGCACGCTGTTGGCACGCTGAATGATTCAAAATGATTGTAATAAATTAAATTGTTGAAATGCAATTTAAAGAAAAAAAAATAGAAACAGCATATTGTGCTTCGTGGCTTGTTAAAATTATTAATTAAATATTATTTTTTTCCCGAAAAGGCCCTTTTTTTCAAAAATGGTCTTAGGGGGAGCAGGCGCTCCCCCTGCTCCCCCCCCCCCGGTTACGCTACTGGGGCGACACTTCTAGGGGCGGCAAATAAGGTCTAAATATAGCAGTAAACAAAGCAGTTACAATATGCAAGGGGGCGTTGCTGAAACTTTTGCCCTGGGGCTCTACATAGGCTTGTGTGGGCTCTGCCTGGAAGTAGTAGAAGTAGCGAATCAGTAACCCAATGTAGGTCCTAACTTAAAAACAAAATAGGCCACCATAAAAGCCCCGTTTTTTTTTTCCGGATCTATATCAAGATGAGATTACGTATTTTATGCTCATACTCAGTTGTGCCCTTACAAAAGTATTGTACTGGTATATTACAAGAATAATAAAGAAATCGTTCACACTGTACTATATAATTGATTCAACAACAAACTCCAGACTCCAAAGCGATACAAATAAAATCTTATTTCCCGAAAGCCATCGAGTTAACACATTGACATTGAGTGAAAATAAATATAAAGCTAAGGGAAATAACTATAGTGTTGTTGTTTGATGTAGTCTTGTTCTTAGGGTTTTATTATAATAATGGCGAGTGTTTTGTTTGAATTTTCATTGCAGTTTATATGTAGGTAACAGATACACTTTTATATTATAATAAAAATGTAAACACAATTGATCTGTAAGCGTGATGTTCTAAAATATCTTTTGGAGGGAGTGTCCAGCAAATGTATATTTTTTCCATAACGGGTCAGACTGCCAAGGAATCTTTAGCGAACGAACATTAGTCTATCTTCTTCTTCGTCGTTAGCAATTCCTAGTGGAGCATATAGTCTAGGCCTTTCACAATTTCTTTCCATGTCTTCCTGTCTCTAACTATTATACCGAACTCTTTCCAGCTGCACAGTAGATTTCTACTTTCCTCCGCCATGTGTTCTTGGGTCTTCGTCTTTGGCTCTGTATATTCCACACAAGAGCTTGGCTAGTCAAATTGGTACTCGAATTTCTCAAAATGTGGCATATCTATTTCCATCTAATTTTTATATTTTATTGTCCATTCCTATACTGTATTTTTTTTCAAACCATTTAATACTTATTATTCGTCGTAGGCAGAATTTCACAGTCTGTTCCCAATCCCCCTTTTTTGAGCGTCAATTTTTTGTGCCATCAAACAGAGCCCAATTTAAGTTAGAGTTAAACATTCTAAATGAAAACAAGCCAAAACAAAAGCAAAAACAAACAATGTATAACGCAAATAATCATTATTTATAGATATAGGCCTATAGACTTCAAGAAAATAATAGGCCTACAGGTTTAATTCGCTAGTTCCTACTCAGTTGGCAAGAGGTCTCATCCAGGTAAAGAATATCAAGGGCTAGAACAAACTATAGTCTGCTCTTAGGAAATTGCAAACATTCCCTAACAACAGCGCCTCTCAACAAGCCCACGTGCCGATGCTAATGGAAGTCTCTGGATGCCAAACGAATCGCAGCAATCGCAGCGCGGTGTGGTGGCGAACAAGATTGAACACTTATTGTCTGATGGGAGGACCACTTCAACAAAATATGTAATAAGCTATATTTAAAGACATTCAACTGTAATACAGAATTTAAATATATGAGAACAATAAAATGGATTCAAGAAAAATGTGACCAAAAATGTTAACAGCAACACCTTATATTACATTCGCTGTTGACGTGTCGGAATACAACAATTCAATCAAATGCAACGAAAATTTCTGGTTATTAGGTTTATACATATTTTGGAAAGGATTAGAGAATCAGGAAGATACGTGGTCATTTACGCAATGCTCTTTATGGGTAGTTGTGACGTAACTATGGCAACACCCAATGATGGACACTAGGTAGAGCATTGTTTGAGCGAAAGTTGTGGAAACTTAGGCCCTGACCGGCATCGGCAATATAGATCTAGGTCTAGATTCTAGACCTAAGTGAAATTAACACTATCTCAGTTTTTATATACATCTAGTCTATAGTCTTCTATGTAATAAAAAACAAATACTGTCATTATTAATAATTATTATCTGTGTGCTAAAATGATTTAATTGTCAAAAATGGGCTTATGAACTCAGTCAAAATAATTATCGGTTCATAATAATATATTAACAAATATAATCATAATGTTTGTAAAATGCTTAATATTTTTACAGTCTAATTAACAACGAAATGACAATGCGCACTTTAAAACAATACTTTATTTAACTTGTTTATAACAAGGCTATGCACCTGTAGGCAAAGTAAATGGTTAATTTAAAAGTAGACAATCAGTAGACTATAACCTAAAGAAACTACAAATTTGAATGATAGTGTACGATCTCTAGTGATTGTGTACAATCTAGTGCTCTGTCATCGCTTACAATATATCTTGCAGCCGACCCCGGTAGTCAGACGTAGGCCTACGTCATTCTTTACCACAAGCAAAGCCAAAATGGCGCTATCTATATATTCTGTATCATTGGCTTTACCAGTGGTCTAGAATAGAGTCAAACTACACACAAAGGCAGTCACTCTTTTGGGACTTACAATGGAAGAAGACCTATATGGAATCTCAGCTAAACCTCTCTCTGCTCCCCCCTTCCTCCCCGCCCCCAACCAAACATTCTTCAAATTTATTTTACAACACTGCTGAGCAAAAATGTATGAGCGAATAGAAGAATGGATTTATTGATGTATATTTCAATTGATAAATATGTGGGAAGGTGAGTAGATATATTGATATTTGAATATATATATATCTGTAAAGGGTGGTTGCATAGATAGTGTGGAGGATGGATAGATGGGTGGAAAGATACATGGGTGGATATACAAATATGGTGGATTGACAGTATGAATTGACAGTACGGTGGATAAATAGATATAACGGTGAGTATAGATGGGTTGACAGTGTTGAGCTGGTAGTCATTTACGTGGATATCATCATCTCATCTTACGCTTATATATTACAGACGCTCCCTTCTACGTCTGTACAAAAGATTATTGCGTCCCTACGCTTTTTCATCTTTTGTGTCTAAGCTTAGTCTTCCATTTTGATAGGTGTTTTAAATGAGAAAAAATACATCTAATCTCCTATGTAGAACATAGGACTAATGAGTAGGGGAACCTGGGGTAAAACGAGATACTTAAGGAAAAAACCCTGTCGTATCAAAGATAACATTGACATGTAAACGACATTCAGTGTACTGAACAAGCAAGTGGTGGACAACAATGTCACAACAAAAAAAAAAAGATGAGATTTGTTTGTTTCAAAAGAAACACAAAAGATTTGTCGGGTTAACCGTATTTTCCTACTTTGCCCTATGCCTGGGGTAAAACGAGACATACGCTGGGGGTATGCTAAATCAAATGTCAGTCGTCGCGAAGTTCACAAACGAAAACTGGGGACTTGTTTCTTTCATCCAGACCTGCTGTAGTGTGCCCACCTAATACAGTCACCTTGACATGCTACCCGGCTTTCTACACTCTCAGAGTAGGCTACAGATAAACACAATGCATGCAATAGGCACTGTGTATCCTCTTTATGGCACTGGCTCTGGGATGAAGAAATGTGCTTTCTGGATGAGCTGACAGCTTTACCCTTGCTCTTGGTTGGAGTCTTTCCTTTCAGTATTGTCTCCTTTTTCTCCTACAGGCAGGGGCGAAGCCACAGGGGGGGGGGGGGCTAAGGGGGGCTAAGCCCCCCCCTGGAATTAAAAAAAAAATATCTTTTTTAACTCATTTTTTTAAAATATGTACTAAATTTGCTAAAAATTTTGTAAATCTTTTTCACGCGAAAGTTCAGCCCCCCTGGTAATTGGTAAATATTTGTCACGCGAAAGTTCAGCCCCCTCTGGAAATAATTTCTGGCTTCGCCCCTGCCTACAGGGACTTTTTATACGGAGAAGATGTGAGAACAGCAGTCTTTCAAGCGTTCTATTTTGCCCCATTGTTTTGTCCGGTTTTACCCCAACATAACCTAGTTCACAAAACCTCCAAACCACACGCTGCCATCGATCTATTACCATTGCCCACAGAAATATCATAGACTATAATATACATGGACCGCTTGCTTTAGTTTTTTTATGCTATTATCTTCTTTTTTTTTTTTTGCAATTCCCGAATCTAAATGAAGTAATTGTTATACAAGTTCCGTTTTATTAAATCGACTTTAAATGAATACTTGCATTTAAACTTGTAGGCCTATTAATCCTATTATCATTGACTATAATAAGATGGACCGCCTGCTCTATTTTTAGAGCTTATGATCTTTTTCCGTGCGCACACAACACTGATCTATAAATGGTTCCGCTCTGTACAACTTTCGGATTTCTGCCTAGGCCTACAAGGCCCGGGCCTAGGGGCCCAGCGAGTTTAGGGGCCCCGGTGGCGGAATCTTTACATAAGCTTAAAAGCCTGGCATGCCTTATCAAAAAGCTATATCGAAAAAAAAATTATAATAAATATTTTTACTACATTAAATTTGTCCAAAACAGGGCGCTCATAATATCAGTTTAATATCAGCAGTATCCGGGGCGTTCATAATATCAGTTTAATATCAGCAGTATCCGGGCCGTTCATAATATCAGTTTAATATCAGCAGTATCCACGCTTAGCATTGCCAGGCCACGCGCAGTCGTCCTAGAGACATTGAAAAAAATCAAGACTTGTGTATCGCCTATTGCCGGGGGCAGTCTTACGACAATGCTAGCAATATCTCGGGCGTATATTTTGGTCTTCAAGCGAGAATAAAACAAGTGAACCCTCTGATAGATTTCGTTACCTGTTCGGCTCACTCACTGCATCTTGTTGGATCCTGTGTGTTACGTCCACAATCCCCTTGTGGCCAGAGCTGTGTAGATCTTGCTGATAATTCTCGTTAGTCCTAGGGGAGACTTTAATTATTAGTATTTATGTTTCAGTATTACACGAACTCTTCTTATAGTCCTGGGCACAAATTCAGTATTTGTATTCCAACATTTCCTCTCTTGTAAATTATGGTAGTAGATAAATCTTATAGTAATGTATACAACACAATAGGATAGTAACTTGACAAAGAAGCTTCAGTGTAACTGTTGTTGATAGTTTATTTCCAGGTGGTATGTTCAATATATACAATATATCTATTATGTACAGTTAGAATAAAATAGTGCAAACACAAACGTTCAAAGGAACATATTTTGAAACTCTCTGTCTTTCAGACAAAACAAATCATTAAATACTATCCGAGTGGTGCAAGGGATAGACCCATTACCAGTAGGGGTGAAAATCATGGTATCATTACAAAACTCATAACAAAAACGATAGGAACTTCCCCTATTAAATAATGAGTCGTTCCCAGACTCTGAGAATTTGAGATCAACACAGAATCCCAGCATTACCTAGAACCTTTCGTTTTCCTACTAAACGTCCTAATATCGCGTGTAGTAAGAAAAGAGAGAGAGAGGAGAATAAACATTGCGTGTTCCAATTCTTGGAAAAACAATATACATGACACGCCCCCACCCAATGAAAGAAATAATGTACCATAATTACCCAAGTAATACTCAACATGGTACATTTTTCGTACTTAACACTATCGTTTTAATAATCAACAATCAATGGAAGATTATTAGACAATTTAAGCAAACATGGCTCACTGGCACAACTAAATTATAAAAAGTGTCACTACCCAATGGTAATTGTGATTATAACGTGATGGACAAATATTTCACCGTTAGTATTAATATTAACTAATGTCTCAACAAGTACAAATAATTCAAAAATATTCTAGTCATTCTTATTTTAACTATGTACAGTTGTGTGGATTTCCACCAAAAATTTGCAAAAAGTTTTAATCTATTAAACAAATATAACATTGCTCAAACTCTTGTCAATTTCCAACAGTTTACTTCTAATATACAAACCAAAAGATAAGTAATACATAACTCGAATCAAACTATAGGTTACTTCCCCTTTAAATTACAGTGTCAACTTGACATTAACAGGGTTCATACCTAAGATGATGATACTTCCCCTTTTCTCAAATACGAGGAGAAAATACACTCTAGTTACGATTACTACAGTAATCTAAATATTAAAATGTAATCCACTATTATGCGTTTTTGGCAAATTAAAAAGTTTAATATAAAAGATTGTTCAGGGTTGAATGAGTGCACACCTTTAGGTACCTTTGTTTCCCTCCATTCCCGGATATATGGAATATATAACAACCTATACAACATAGTGAATATCCACTAGTTTTTCCCATTCTATTACCATGATATAACAATTTAGCAATAGTTTTCCAATATTATCTATTAATTTATACCAATTAAGATTACATCTCTTTCTAAGATAAAAATTGTACATATTATTATTTAGTTCCATTCATTAACTAAAATAAAAAACAAGATAATAAATCAATTAGCTTAAAGTTTCCCACTTAATTGCATGCAATGACCATTACTTTTATCCATCCATATCAAGTAAATACGTGCATATTATATATTTATTGCATCATGCATCAACATTTAAAATGGAATTTCTTTTCCATAATCAAATGAATTTAAAATATATCAGAACATCAATATTATACATGATTATAAGAATTATTAATACTTTCAAAAGACTTGACTGTATGATACAAGTATTCTATAGGTATTCCATAATCAAAATTCAAACGAATGATAGATTATCATGACACATTCTTAATGAATAAGTGAGATGATCTGAAAAAAAAGTATTGGGTTATTCAGTCAATCATGTAGCACCCGAGATAGAGTATCAGCTGTGACGTTGTCCCTACCCCTCAGGTGTTTTATGTTTAAGTCATAGGCTTGGAGGAATAAGCTCCATCTAACAAGCCTCTGGTTTTGCTTGACCCTGGAGAGAAAAGTCAGAGGGTTGTGGTCGGTCAGTATTTCTATCGGGTACCCAGAGCTGTTTACATAGAAATCAAACTGTTTTAACGCTAGGATCAACCCTAAAAGTTCCTTCTCACTTGTATTATAATTACGTTCATGGATATTGAATTTCTGTGAGTGGTAGCACACCGGGTGCTCCTCTCCGTGGTCATCCTGCTGAGTCAGCACCGCTCCCATCCCAGTATCGCACGCGTCTACTGCAATTTTAAAGGGTCTATCAAAACGCGGGGTCACCAAAATAGGTGCCCTGGATAATCTTAACTTCAACTCATCAAACGCCTTTTGGCACCTGTCAGACCAAACAAAGCGATTGTTCTTCTTTAGTAGGTCAGTTAAGGGGCAAGCTACCGTAGAAAAGTCCTGGCAAAACTTACGATAATACCCGGCCATTCCAAGGTAACTACGGAGTTGTTTCCTTGTCTGTGGCACTGGGACATTCTGAATAGCTTCTATTTTAGCATTTACTGGTTTAACCTTTCCACCACCCACTACATGTCCAAGATACTCGATAGTGGCATGTCCAAACTGACTCTTAGCCAGGTTTATTGTCAAATTGGCGTTATTCAGTCGTTCAAACAAGTGTCGTAGTTGACTGACATGTGTCTTGAAATCTGTACTATACACCACTATGTCGTCGAGGTAGGCATTACACTGGAAGATACCGCGAGTGAGGGTGTTTATAAGCCTTTGAAACGTCGCAGGGGCATTACGGAGTCCGAATGGCATGACCTTATACCTGTAAAGTCCGTCAGGTGTCACAAAGGCGGATACTTCCTGTGCCCGTGGCGTCAAAGGAATCTGAAAGTACGCGGAGAGAAGATCAATTTTTGTCACATACGTCGCATCACCTATCTTATCAATGAGGTCATCAATACGAGGAATGGGATACGAGTCAGTCTTTGTCAAATTATTTAATTTCCTAAAGTCTGTACGAAACCGCAATGTGTTGTCGGCTTTTGGTACCAACACACAGGGTGAAGACCATTCGCTATCACATTCTTCCACTATGTCATTTTCTAACATATACTTCACCTCTGCTCTAATATGTTCAAGTCTGATGGGGTTAACTCTATATGGATGCTGTTTAATTGGCCTGGCACCCTCAGTTAATACTACATCGTGTTCTATTAGATGTGTCCTCCTGGGAACATCTGTAAACAGTGACTTATATTCATGTACCAGCTCAATAATCTTCTCCTTATCTTCTACCGGAAGATGTTCTAGCCTTGTATCTAAACTCTTAAGGGCATCTGTATTATTAAGTTTACTTTCTGCAAACTTATATTCTATCCTAGATAAATCCGTCGGGACCCTAGCTAATGAAATCATGGGGACCTCCCGTGGTTTACTCTTTTCCCTGGAAACATAGGGCTTAAGCAAATTAATATGGCATACCCTCTGCTTTTGTCTCCGGTCAGGAGTCTTTATCAAATAATTGACCTCGCCAAGCTTTGACTCTATCTCATAGGGTCCACTAAACTTTGCACTTAAAGGCTGATTTTGCAAAGGTAGAAACACAAGAACTTTGTCACCTGGTGCAAAAGTTCTAGCTGTAGCTTTACGGTCAAAGTTCTGTCTCATACGCTCCTGCATCTGTGGAAAATGAATCTTCACATGGTTAAAAGCATGATAAAGCCTATTTTTAAATTTATCTACATATGACAAAAGTCCAATCGGTTCCCTGTCCGTTAGCCAAGTTTCATGTAGAAGTTTCAACGGACCTCTGACTGAGTGTCCATACACAAGTTCGAATGGGCTAAACCCCAGGGATTCCTGAGTGGCCTCCCTTGCAGCGAACAGTACATAAGGCACACCCTTATCCCAGTCTTTCTCGTTTTCATAACAGTACTTTTTAAGCATCGATTTTAATGTCTGATGAAACCTTTCCAGAGCTCCCTGGCTCTCAGGATGATAGGCACTTGATAGCCTATGGCTTATCCCTAATTGTTCCATGACTTGTTTGAAAATGTTCGAAGTAAAGTTAGTCCCCTGGTCGGACTGTACTGTCTTCGGTAGGCCATAACGTGTGAAGAAATTTGTCAGGGCGTCTACCACCTTCACTGTTGTTATGTTCCGCAACGGAATGGCTTCCGGGAAGCGAGTGGATGAACACATGACTGTGAGCAGGTATTGAAAACCGGCTTTTGTTTTCGGCAACGGGCCCACGCAATCAATGAGTATATGACTGAATGGTTCGTCGAACGCTGATATCGGCTGGAGTGGAGCGACAGGAATTCGTTGGTTAGGACGTCCTACCATTTGGCATACGTGGCAAGTCTTGCAGTATTGTTCGACATCTCTTCTCAGTCCTGGCCAGTAGAAGTAAGGGAGGATACGGTGGTGCGTTTTCCGGACTCCCATGTGACCAGCGAAAGGAAGATCATGCGCCATACGCAGTATATCTTGACGATAGCACTTAGGTATTACAATCTGGTGAATACTGTCCCACTCGTTTGTACCTGAGTTGAGCGGTTTCGACTTTCTCATCAATACTTCATCTTTCATGTAGAAACATTCCGCCATTGCATCTGCAGTCTTTTCGTCAACAGCTTTCATTCTGAGTTGCATTATTACTTCGTCATTCAATTGTTCTTTCACCAATTTCTGCTTTGGTGACAAAATGTTATCGTTCTCTGTTGCATCACCAGTTGTTAGTTCAGCAAAGAACGTAGCACTTAAATCGATGTCAGGTGTTTCTGTTATCACTGTTTCATTCGCATGTGTGTCTTCAGAACAGACAAACACATCTTTCGTTGCACTACACGGCGTAGCAGGAGTCTTTACCGACTTCTTTTTCTGCATTGCTCTTGTCAGTGCACATGTTGGGCGTTCATTGGCAGGACGTAGGTTTTTGTCCTCCGCCATCTTTGTCTCCAACACTTTAACCATGGGCTCGACAGTGACTCTGCCGCCCATAATGTCATTTCCTAATATCATGGAAACGCCTTTGACGGGTAGTGCGCGCCACACTCCCACTACGATGTTACCTGTAAAAATATCCGACTCGAGTTTTATTCTGTGCAGTGGAGCTTCCACAGCCTCCATACTAGCACCTCTCAGCACAACAGACTCACCGGTACTGGTGGCATCTGTTAACGGCACACTGCCCTCCAGGATCACGCTGACAGCAGAACCCGTGTCACGTAATATCTGTATTTTCTTCTTGCTGAGTACATCGACTTCTGTCGACACTGTCCCCTCGTAGACAAAGGGTCGAAAATCGGATAGGTCGTCCTCTTCCGGGACTTCAGGAACCATCTGTTCCTCACGGCCTTCTGAAAGCATAATAGATTGAGTACAGCTATTCTCTTTTACCTTAGATAGACTGTTCTCAAAAACCATCGACTCCACAACTATGGGCGATGCCGGCCGCATTTCTTTTGAGTTTCTTGACCCTGTGTTGCACTCTTCTTCTGTCTGCTTGCTATCTTTCTGCACTCTGGCACAGTGTAGAATAGCACCTTGCTTCTTGGTAAGGATCCAACAATCTTTCTTCATGTGGCCCTCTTTCTTGCAATTGAAACATACCACCTTTGCTTTATTTACATCTGTCTGCTTCCTGAAATGAACTAAGTTACTATTATTATTTACACCACTGTTCTTATTATTGTTTTCACTTGTCTCTTTTGGTTTACTAGCCTCCTTGGGCTCTGGTTTGTGCACTTTGGGTTTGTCAGCATAATATGGCTTTATGCTGGCGTGAATTATGGCATAGTTATCTGCCAATCTAGCAGCTTCATGCACATCTTCAACCCCTCGGTCTGAGATGTGGGTTTTAATATCCACTCGAATACAATCATTGAATTCCTCAAACAATATTAGGTTCTTGAGTTTATCAAACTCACTTACATTCTGTGACCTTAGCCACTGTTCTAACATTTTCTCCTTTTGTCTCAAAAAGTCTACATGAGTTTGATCATATGCCTTCTTTCTGTCTCTAAATAGCTTTCTATATTTTTCTGGTGTCAGGGAATAACTTTTTAGCACCCTATCTTTGATTACTTCATAGTCATTTATCTCCTAGGGTGTTAAACTCAACACTACGTCCAATGCTTTTCCTTTGTTGAGAGTTGACCTTAACAATAAAGCCATCTTATCATCAGGGAACTGATAATCTACAGCTATCCTCTCAAAAAGCAAAAAGAAATCTTGAACATCTTCTTCTCTGAATATAGGCAAGTGTTGCTTCATTGCGCTAATATCCATACCATTGCTGTCCCTACGATGGTCAGGTCTGTTCATGCGTGCCATCTCTATCCTTTCTCTGCTTTCAATCCTAATTCTTTCATTTTCCCTTTCAGTTTCTATCCTAATTCTTTCATTTTCTATCCTAATTCTTTCCAATTCCATTCTCTTCATAGCTAATTGGAATTTTAGGTTTTCACTCAACCCTTCATCTTCATCATTGTTTGATGATCTAGATGACATATTTCTTACCTCGTCTCCGTGGGCAATTACCTGGCCCCCACTGGGAGCTACATAACCTTCATTGATATCGTTCTGTCCCACTTCAACTACACTACCAGTGTTCATGGCATTCTGCCCGTTCAAACATGTCATAATTTCTTTGGTCAAACGATTACGATTAGGTCTTGCCTGTCCTGCCTCAATCCCAAAGGACTCAGCTAATTCTTTTAGTTCAGCAAATGACATGGCATTAAGTTCCTCACTTGATATATTCGAAGCCATAGTATAGCGTTCGAAATATTTGTTATAGTAGAGTAGTATATATTGTATAATAAAATATAAAGTTCCAACTTACGATTTGTCCAGAAATTTGCACAATATAATATTAAACACTTCGTGGAATCTTCACACTTCCCAAGGAATAAAAACGCAAACCAGTTCTCTCCTCTTTTTAAAAAGAATAGTTTCACAGTCCTAGAAAACGAAACACAAAGTACTACCAATGTCACAAAATATTTATAGGTCAGGAAAAAATATAACTCAAATTTTCCAGACGAGATCAACAAATTTTTTCCAATCCTAGATCAAGAAAAGTAGAACTCAAATCTACCGAACGAGACTACCAAATCTTGTCAATCTTAGGTCAGGAAAAGTAGAACTCAAATATACCGGGCGAGACCACCAAATTTTGTTACGTCCACAATCCCCTTGTGGCCAGAGCTGTGTAGATCTTGCTGATAATTCTCGTTAGTCCTAGGGGAGACTTTAATTATTAGTATTTATGTTTCAGTATTACACGAACTCTTCTTATAGTCCTGGGCACAAATTCAGTATTTGTATTCCAACATTTCCTCTCTTGTAAATTATGGTAGTAGATAAATCTTATAGTAATGTATACAACACAATAGGATAGTAACTTGACAAAGAAGCTTCAGTGTAACTGTTGTTGATAGTTTATTTCCAGGTGGTATGTTCAATATATACAATATATCTATTATGTACAGTTAGAATAAAATAGTGCAAACACAAACGTTCAAAGGAACATATTTTGAAACTCTCTGTCTTTCAGACAAAACAAATCATTAAATACTATCCGAGTGGTGCAAGGGATAGACCCATTACCAGTAGGGGTGAAAATCATGGTATCATTACAAAACTCATAACAAAAACGATAGGAACTCCCCCTATTAAATAATGAGTCGTTCCCAGACTCTGAGAATTTGAGATCAACACAGAATCCCAGCATTACCTAGAACCTTTCGTTTTCCTACTAAACGTCCTAATATCGCGTGTAGTAAGAAAAGAGAGAGAGAGGAGAATAAACATTGCGTGTTCCAATTCTTGGAAAAACAATATACATGACATGTGCAACCGAGACTTGTCAAGCTGCTGTATCTTTCTTCGGTATTTTGCAGTTATTGTACATTTTTTCTTTTCGGCATCAACACACAGCTGGGAAATTTCGCTGTCGAAACTGAAGTCAAATTCAACAGTCGTGAAGAGTCTTTCTCGGACAAGATGGTCTGCTCGAGCTGACGCCTGTCGAAGTCTATGTTGCTCCTGGGATGAGATCATGGAAGCTCCTCAGATAATTGCCAATGATGCAAATGAAAAACCATCTACGCGCACTGAGGCTTCAGGTCTTCTGAATTCAATAGACTCGATGGAAACTTTTTGTCACTTCTCTGGAATGACATCTTGGAAAGTAAGCAAATCTCTCCAATCTGTTAACATTGACCTGGGCACGATCGTTGAACTGTATCAGTCTTTGGTAACATATATAGAACACTTAAGGAAACCCAGTACCTTTGATCATTATGGGTAAAAAGTTATTGAAAAATCCGGTGAAAATAGCTATGCATATGACACGCAGATGAAACATAAGCGTTAAGTCCATTTTGATGAAGAAAAAGGAAACGAGACCGAACTCTCTGGCAGGGACAGATTCAGAGTTACCATTTTTAACGTCATTATGGACAGACTAATTACAGAACTACGGAGACGCGGAACTGCTTATGAGGAGTTAAGTAAAAAGTTTGACCATCTTACGAAATTATATCGTTTGGAATCTAAAGACATCCGCGAAGGAGCCAGAAACCTTATAACTTTTTTTCCGGGGGATTTTGATAGGACTTTGGAAAACGAGTGTCTGCACCTGCAAGCTCATTTGTCGCTGAATGATGAAGTTAGGGAGTTATCGTCACTGAAGCTATACAAATAGCCTACTTATCGAAAAAAGTTTTTTTGGACATTTATCCAAACGTAGGAATTGCGCTCCGAGTGCTGCTGTGTACACCAGCGTCAAACTGGCAGAACGGTCGTTTTTAGCACTAAAGAGAGTAAAGAATTACTTAAGATCTAACACAGGAGTAAACAGGCTCAATTCCCTCTCTGTAATAATCATAGAGTCAGAAATAATGCAGTCACTTGACTATAATGACGACATTCATTCTTTTGCACAGAAGACAGTTCGTCGTATGATATGATTCTATAAATTTTATAGAATAACGTAACTATAGTAACATAGACTGTATTATTCTGATGTTTATTAAAGTCATTAAAGTCGATTAAAAATTACATGTTCTGTACTAGTGCATTTAATTTGCTAAATTTCCAAAATAACTTTGAGATGGTGGTGGGGGGGGGGGGGGGGCTAAATGTCAAGTGCCTAGCGGCCCTGGGGTCTCTGAATCCGGGCTTTCGATTTTAATTTTTCATTGAGAAAATCATAGCGAATAAATAAAACGGAACTTGTATATCAATAACTTTATTTCCTGTATAGCAATTACGCTATTTAGAATCGGGAATTCCGAACATCAGTGTTTCGTCATCATATAGCAGAAATACTAAACCAAGCGGTCCGTGTATATTATAGTCTATGAAAATAGCTATCAGAATGTTAATTCTTGTCTGACAAATCTGTTTCTTTTTTCTTAATGAACACACTTGCATCATAACTATAAAAATAGATCAAAATAGATAAAATTGAAATATTTGCCTCTCACTGACGCACGCAGCGGTACGAATGATTATAAACTTTAATTTTTATTTTTCAATTACCTTTTGATGTATGTGTAAGTGTACTTGGTATTAGCCTAGTTCTTCCTAGCCTAGGTCAATGATTTCATAATTATGTTGCCATTATGTTCTTACGCTGCCATCTTGTTCTTAACTCTGCTGCCATTATGTTCTTAACTCTGCAGCCAATGTGTTCTTACCTCTGCTTGCCATTATGTTCTTACCTCTGCTGTCATTATGTTCTTACCTCTGCTTGCCATTATGTTCGCTTTCAATGAGTTCCTTGTGTCCGTCTCCATTATGTTCCTTAGTCTTCTGCCATTTTGTCTCCTATGTACGTTGTCATACATTTCTTTTGTAAGACTGTCCTTTTGTTTTTATGTCTGCTGCTGCTATCATGTTCCTAATGTCCGCTGCCGTTATTTGTGATTTGAGTATAATGAAAACTTCGTTTTTATGGTTTTCTTGTTAGAACAATTCATACGGAGTAAGGAGATATTTTTGAGATTTGCAACACAGATATTTTTTCTGTACGTTTCATTTGCAGTAGTCAATCAATTATTTAATTACATGATGGTAAACTTAGTTTGCAAATAAAGGGAGTATAATAAAAACTTCGTTTTTACGGTTTTCTTGTTACTTCCTTTATTTTAAGTTGCATTTTCTGTCTGTCTGGGTGCAAAAATTGGCTTCGATTTTTCGACCACTTCCCGTGGTCCGATCGAGCTGAAATTCGGACAGCAGATTTGGGGCGCCAAACAATACATCCTATCAAATTTTCAGTTAAAACGACTTAATAATACTACACTTATGACAATATTCATTTCTTAAAAGGAAAGTATAAGAAAAATGTTGGTTTCACTTTGGTTTGCCTGTGCAACTTTTTATAGTTTTTCGGCGCAAAGCTAGAAAAAAAAATTATGCGCTAAGATTATTTTTAGAACAATTCATACGGAGTAAGGAGATATTTTTGAGATTTGCGACACATATACTAATCAAACACGGTTTACAAATATTTCTTCAGATAAAAAGATAAATATATCGTGTGACACCATTATGAATGATTTCCTCCCATAATCCGGTTTTCGTTTAACATCCCTACTTCACACAGAGTTAATTCGCAACAGTTTAACTCAATGAAATTATCAATAAGCAGAGAAATAGATGCAGCAATAGCGTAGCATCTTGAATTTTGAAAGTTAAAAAAGATATTCGGCTGATGACCGAAAGTCAATATCAGTTTCGGCCGAAGCCGTAAACAAACCGAAAACTAACCTTTTGTCTTCGGCCAAAACCGAATCCACGCCGAAAAAGTTTTTTTGCCTATTTTCGGCGCCGAAACCGAAGCCGAAACTAAATATCGGTCGGTCTCTAATGGCGAGTATATATCTGGCCATTTCTGATATTGTCTGGGCTATTCTCCCTGTCTATCTCTCTTCATTGACTCCTAACATGTCCAGACTATATCTGGTCAATTCCGCTAGTGGCTGTAACAATGGGACTCAATGACTGTCGATGTGTGTAAACCGCCGATACGTTCACATTAAGAATGCACCCGGCGAACGAATGCATGGGTGACAGCCCCCGATGCGGCTATGGGTGTCCTACTTCTCATTGCACTCTGGGGAGGTCTGTGGCCCTTGTGGGGAGGTTGAAACAGACGCAGCAAACCTGTCTCACTATCCGACCGGTGCCTGGATGCCCGTACCTATAGTATGGGATTAGTGCTACATAGCCCACACGATAATGACCCGAGGGGAATTCCGCAGTTGTCTTATAAGCTGGGCTGTGGAAACCGTATCATATGTTACGCCTTTGGCGTGTCGTGGGTGGCTGGCGCCCGGACAGAGCCTTGGTTTGATCCCCCTCCCCTGGTTCACCCCTGTACAATTTTTACAACCTGTACTAAAGAGCCGGATTGCTCATCCGTTGTTTTTTCGCGACATTAAAACTTTGTGCTAGTCTTCCTGCCCACCTCTATCTAATGAGTGACTTCTAGCATGGGTTCTAAAAGAATGAGTCATTACATTTTAGTCATTCGTTTCTCCATAATTTTGACGGGCATAACCAATAGTCTATACCTATAATAAAAGCCCAAAGAAATAATTAAATCAGTCAGTCTGTATGAACGCTTAGTAACTTGGTTTAGAGAGTACAGACAGATAACGTAATATCAAAAACTATAAAAAAAAAACTATAAAATAGCTTGCGCTATTTTTAGGACAAAGTAAGTTATAGTTTGGTAAAGATAATTTCGCATTTATTATACTAAAAAATAATAAAGTTATATTAAACCAAATTAATACGAAGGAAAATTGATTCTTAGAACGTGGTAAAATCTAAAAACAAACAAACTGGTTGATTTTGTATTGTTTGAAGTGAAAAACTGTATTGTCGTGAATTTAGTATTTAGGCTTTTATGATTGCAATATAAAGCAGTGGATGTTATATGCTGCACAAATTAAAACAATATTTGTATAATATGAATAAAATCCAAGACACATCTATCTAGGGTTGTCAGATGTGCGACATGAAAAGAATGAACTGTTTTTTTAAGAACCTTCGGTCTACAGTCTACATGAACCGCAAAGTGTTTTTTGTTTGTTTGTTAATTGCCCAAAAGCTAGCTGCTTTTCAGTCTACATTAAATAAAATTAAGGTCAGTTGTACTAATGTACAAAATTATTGGCAGCTATTCAGTTGTGTATTTAGGCATGTGCCACGTGTTCCATTGGAATAGGGGCCCCACACTAAAAGGGGACCCACACATCCCAAATAGAATTGTTTTTTGTGACATCCCCATTCTTTCGTTGAAAATGTAAAATAAAATTTATTTATTCCCCTACAATTTTAAGCGCTCCAATCCAATCAAGCTAAGCGCAACAAAAAATGTATGATTTTACAGAATGTAACATGAATTAACGGCACATTTCTGAGGTATGTGGAAGGCAGGGGTGAGTCCAAGAGGGGCTCCCACATAAATTTGGGAACAGGGCCCCCCACAATCCTAAATACGGCCCTACAACTATTGTAATAAAACTGAATTGATTGTGGAAAATTCAAATGAAACACTAAATATGTCTTTATATTTGTCTCTCTTTGTCCTCCTTTTGAAGTCCACGTATCTGGCAACCCTACGTCTATCAGTCTGTTTGTCTGTTAGGAGAGTTCAGCATTAGTGGGGAAAATCCCAGTTTTTTCTTCTCGAATACTTTATTTCTAAAGGATGTGCCGACGATTAGCATTAACAACTGCGCTTGCTGTTGTCAATACTTGTATCGCAAATTCACAAGCAATATTCGTGATTTGAAAAAAAAAATACAATAGGCCTATGAGTTGACTCTGACTAATGAGTGTTTGCAAGGAATCGAATGTTAAGGAATTGATTTGTGCGAATCAAACAGGGTTTAAAATTTAAAAATAAATAAATCGTGGGACTCTATATAAAACTATAGGGCCTTTTCAAATGCTTTTTTCCCAAATTCCGGTTTTTGTTTAACATCCCTACTTCACACAGATGAATTCGCAACAGTTTAAATGAATTAAATTATCAAAAAGCAGATTAATAGATGCAAGCACTAGCGTTGCAGTGTAAATTTTTTAAAATAGATGTTCAGCTGATGACCAAAAGTCAATATTAGTTTTTGTCGAAATCGAAAGCAAACCGAAAGTTAACATTCTGGCTTCGGCCAAAATAGAAACCATGCCGAATGAGGCCATTTTCCTACATTCGGGGCCGAAACCGAATTACAATCAGCCTCTATATGATATTATTTAACTTTGTTGTTTATATAATGTTTACCAGCCAAATTAGATCAAAACTTCTTATCCTTTATGCGAGATCAATTAAATGCATTATAGTTCTCTTTTTTTCCCGAGTGACATTCGGGCATAGGATGGGTTGCCTGAACAAACCAGAAAAACCAGTAAGTTATCATCATTTGAAACATTAATAGAGAAGCAAGACTAGACTAGGACCATGGATGAGCGTAGGACGCAATAATCATATTTATAGAAAGAGTGTCTGTAATAAATAAGATAAGATCGACAAGTAAGAAAATATTAAAAAAAAAACAGTAAAAATAAAAAAAATATCAGAGGAACCAAGAATATGACGACCGACAGATTATTAAATACAAAATGTTTCTTATAAAATGTATAAACAATTCCAATGGTTTCATTCTGGAAACCCAATTTCCATTCATACTTAGTCTCCTCTACACTCAGAATTAATACCAATGAGCTCCACCAAACAGTTTCACTTCAGGAAAATTTCTCGTCTGTCAATTATTCTCTCCTTGTGTAAAATATGTTTTTTTCTTTTCTTTTAAAGATCCGTGTCAAGTTTTCACTGTTTCAGTGTCCTTACAACCAATCCAAAGTACTTCCGTAATATTATCTGTTCTAAGCCACGCCCACAAAATACATTTATTAGTTGTAGTCGACTAGTGATTTAATGACATCATCGCTCATTGGTGCTGAGATTCTCTCATGAGATTCATTTATAAGCATTATCATACATCACCACTTGATTCAAACGGAAGTCTGTAAATGTCATACAATGTTCTTTACTGATCAATTTATGAAAATGTATTTCTATTTCATTTTAATTTTCTGGTGTTTTGGTGAGTACATTATATAAAAATAAAATATTTCCATAATTATAGGTTATATTGAGTTTGTTAAGTAGTCTACCAACAGGACAGGGCCAAAAAACTTTTGTATAATCCTTTTCAACGTTTCTATTATGGGACAATCAGGTTATCAAATAATATAATTGGTAAACATTTACATTTGTTTAACATTGTATTAAGGTAAATATTTTAAAATATTTTTGTTATAAATAAATAATTTATTCTCAGATTGTGTCAGTTTATTTCCTGTAGAAAACTGCAACACAGAAAAAAAAAGACTTTTGGCAGTACTGGATTGTCGAGGTGAAATTGAAGAGCAAAGAAATTTCATGCAAAGTTTCATTGACTATATGGAGAGTAACACCCAGAAAAGTAGGGTTAAGTTCGAGTTAAATTTGACCATGATGATAGGAAACAAATGTTCTAAGAATGTAAACATTGACTTCTTAAATGGGCAATTTAAATATGATGAAACTCTACCAATTGATTCAGTACTGGAAGCAACTCAACATTGGAAGGAACATGTTCCAACATCTTGTAGCTATTTGTCTGTATCATTTATTTATTTATTTAACATCGTAGATATTAATAACAACAGTAATTCAATAATTAAGCATATTGTAGATAGTGAAAAGAACAATTTCCATACATTTCCTTACAATAGATTTTTTATAATACAATCTTCTGAAAATCCAAACGATTACTTAAGTACATTAGATTATATTCACTTTACTTCATCATTTAAAACATTAAATATTAAGGAAATTTTCAACAAGATTTGTGATATGAACTTTGAAAATACTTTATCATACAGCGGCAGAAGTTCTGTAAAATCAGATTATGGTATCGTCAATGAATTGAGAAAAATGAGTGCAGGTGATCTCCATTGTTTTTGTCTTGAAAGGTTTGGAATGTCTTTACTTTCTCTTGAGACTTATGACGAGTTTGTTGATATAATTCAATATGTAAATAATTTATCAATAGCGACTAGCACTAGTGAAATGAATCTATATCTTGGCTTTTTGACTGGTAGAAATACGGTACAATGGGCAAGTGAAAATCCCTATACATTTTCTAAATCTTCACGAATATCGTTTAAGATTGAGGTTTGGCATTGTTTTTATTTGAATTTGTCAACCTACACAAACACCATACTTTTCCATGACAAGAATCTTTATAACTTGGGTAAATATATGGTAGAAATAGACTGTTATAAAGATTTGCAAAATTCATTAGTAATTTGTGAAGGGAACAGTTTTATTCCCGAAATATATTATGAACAACTAAATAAAAAAACAAACACTATTACCGACAAAGTAACATTAACTAGTGACCACATGCAAGATATGTTTATGATTTTTTTTTGGAAATTGGCTGAAATGAATACATTAGAGTGCATCTCAATAAAACATGATCTTAGTTTAACGAATGAGGACTATATTATTATTTGTAGTAGCTATATTATATATTCAAAATTTAAAATTGAAGTCAGCAATGATAAAAATAATTTTATTTCCCTTTTAAATAATAGGCCTATACATAATATACATAAATATAATACATTTTATACTGTTACAAAAGTTGATATTTCTAAATGTGAAATGTATAATGAATGTCAAACTATGTCGTACAATGAAAGAGATTACAAACTCTCTAATCCAAATGTTGATATTTTCTGTGTTGATGACAGAAACAACAAAACATTGAATGACACATGTTCAATTCGTTCAGTGAATTTAAACTTTTCTCTTGAACATTTTCAATGTGAATCAAATAAAAGTCAATATTCTCTCAAATGTATTAAAGATTTTCATAGCCGATGTGAAGATAATTCTAATTTACAAAACTGTGAAAACTTCATTTGCCCAGAACCTTTAATTAAATGTTTTAATTCTTACTGCATTTTCCCTGAAATGATCAGAAATAACAATTACGATTGTCCACATGGTGAAGATGAAATTTTCAGGTCTAAAGTGGAAGCTATAAAACATACTTGCCAAGGATATTGGATAATTGAACTCAGAGACCTATGTTTTAATTTAAATAGTGTTCAAGATATTTTACCATTAGAAATGATAAATACACATTATTTATGTGATAATGTATGTCCAGAGCACTACAAATGTATTTCTAGTAAAAAAGTAGAAGAACTTTACAATAACACATTTAGCGAAATAAAAAAAATCCAATTTCACTTGGGCTCAGAACTCAAATTAAAATCTTTAATAAGTCAAAATTTTAATTATTTCGAGAATTACCATTTGTTTTCTATTATTTCATTTCAAGGAAGACACTGCAGTTTGACAAATTTTGATTATGAATTTCAACTTTGGAAATTTAAAGATCTTATCGAGTTAGATGTTAGTTCTAATAAAATAAATCATAGCAATTATTTAAAATCTGTAGAACAATTGTCACAATTAAAACTATTGAACATTTCACACAATGAAAATCTCATAATAGATCAATTGTTTAATTTTCCAAGATCTTTAGAAATAATTGATTTATCCTACACTAAAACAAAAGCTCTCAGAAATCAGGTTTTTGGTGATTTAAAGAATCTAAAGCATTTAAATTTAAGTCATACATTAATTAAACAATTCAAAGATATGGGGTTACCAGAATACTTTACACTAGATACTTTGTATATTGAACATATAAAATTCCAACATATTGACAAGGACTTTTTTAGAGGATTAACCATACATTCCGAGTTAGTGGCTAGTGACTATGTAATCTGTTGTCCACAAATTTTAAATGCAAATATATCAGGTGACAAATGTCATGCACCTGTTGATGTCATATCTTCATGTGAACATCTTGTTGGTGCCAAATTCAAGAAAATCATCATCTGGATAGTTGGATTGTTGACTGTAGTAGGGAATGGTATTGTATTGGTCTATAGAATTCGTTGGGACAGAGAAATATTTAACAAAGCCTATGGACATTTTATAACTGGCTTAGCTATTTCAGATATTTTAATGGGATTTTATTTAATAATTATTGCTTGTGTAGATGCTTACTATAAAGATGTTTATGTCACAGAAGATTTTCAATGGAGAAATGGTTTTATATGTAGTTTTTGTGGGTTTCTTTCAACGCTTTCCAGTGAAACTTCTACGTTCTTTGTTTGTTTGATAACTGTAGATCGTTTCTTATGTATAACTTACCCATTTGGTCAACATAGATTTTCTAAAACTGGTAAACTACTATCATTGACATTAGTTTGGTTTGTTGGTTGTGTATTGGCCTTAATTCCAGTTGTCTTATCAGATTGGGAGATTTATTCATCTAACGGACTTTGTCTTGCTCTACCATTGAGTCCTACACAAAACAAAGGCTGGATCTTTTCTTTCGTTGTCTTTGTTGGTCTAAATTTTATATTATTTTTGTTTATAGTCTTAGGTCAACTGACAATTTTTATTAACTTGATAAAAGTTAAGAAATCTATATCAAGTGTTACACAAAACCATCAAAGAAGATCAGAAGAATTATCTGTAGCCACAAAACTGGCTTTTGTTGCATTCACAAATTTTTGTTGCTGGTTTCCTATCGGGATACTTGGATTCCTTTCATTTAATGGCTATATCTTTAACCGTGAAGTCTATGCTTGGATTGCTGTATTTGTATTACCAATAAACTCTGCATTGAATCCAATTATTTACACTATACCAGCTGTGTACGGTAAATGTAAGACATTCATCAATGCTAAACTCAACATATTTAAAACTACTGAAACGTAAACTAAAATTTAATGTTTACTGGTAAGACATATAAATTTGGAAGGGTATAAAGTATTCAGGAAACCTATTATCCTATTACGAACACTATACCAGCTGTGTACAGTAAATATAAAACGTGTATCACAGTTAAAATTAATAATATATTACGCACGTAAATGAAATATTGTATATAATATATGATAGCTATGTAGGCCTGCATTTATTATCTTTAAATTTAAATAAAAATATAATGGGAATTGTACTGCTTTAAAAGAGTATATCTTAAAAATGTATATATTTTAATAATGGAATTAGTAATTATGTTCCTAATTTGAAGCTTTATAGTATGTCATATACATTTGTAAATGTATAAGCTTATAGCATTAAGGGAATTAAATGGCACATTAAACCATTGTATGACAGTAGCCTCCTTCTTAAACTTTTTAGTGTGACGGACTGGCAAAACCTTTTCTGTTAGCAGCACTGTCAAAGTCCATTTTTTTGTGCTTTTTATACTTGATGATATCGGTTAAATATTTTATGTTGCAACTGTTTTTATGTTTAAACAGATGTTTTCATAAGAGTGATATTATTTTTTAAAGATAATATAAAATTAGAAAACACAACTTAGAACTTCTTAGCAAGTAAATGCGTGTAGTAGGCTACTCTATTTTTATAAACATCACATTTATGTCTAAAATAATTGCTGAAATTAAATTATAACTAATTCAAAGATTGACTATCTACATAAACTATATTAACGTCACCCAGTCAGTTATCTTACGAGTCTTACGAGACACCGTGCGGGGGTCAATTGGAATTGTGAAAGTTTCATCATGACTGAGAAAGTTCTCTTATATCCGGGTTTAAGATATTATGGTGCAGGCCATGAATGTTATGCAGACGAAAGATTGAGGAAGTCATCATATCTCCAACCTCTTATGAATGTTATGCAGACGAAAGATTGAGGAAGTCATCATATCCCCAACCTCTGATGAATGTTATGCAGACGAAAGATTGAGGAAGTCATCATATCTCCAACTTCTGATGAATGTTATGCAGACCAAAGATTGAGGAAGTCATCATATCTCCAACTTCTGATGAATGTTATGCAGACCAAAGATTGAGGCAGTCATCATATCTCCAACCTCTGATGAATGTTATGCAGACCAAAGATTGAGGCAGTCATCATATCTCCAACCTCTGATGAATGTTATGCAAACCAAAGATTGAGGCAGTCATCATATCTCCAACTTCTGATGAATGTTATGCAAACCAAAGATTGAGGAAGTCATCATATCTCCAACCTCTGCCCTCAATAGAAAAAGGACTAGGACAAAAAAAATTAAATTCATTTTCCAAATAGTTCAGTTTTACTGTAGCCTATAATTTAATTATATATTATAGTTATTAATATTCATGGTTGTTTATAGGCCTATTATATATATACATATATATATATGTAACCTGGAGGGTTACATTTTTTATGTTATCTAATTTTTGCTATGTTATTATATTATATTTTCTTTCAATGTTTTTTTTCGCATTTTTGTACTTTTTGGGTTTGGAAAACCTAGTGGTATTCTTATAAAGACTTCTGGGTTTTTAGTGTTTTTTTCTGAGTTGTTTCCTTGTGGGGAAAGATAGTCCTAAAATATTCTTGGGCAAAATGTTTATTTATGTAAATACCCGTACCTAAAACTTAAATAGTCCTAATTCTTTATTTCACTATTTTTATTTTATACTTTTATAAATATTTTATTTCAATTTCATTTAACATGTTTAATTTGTTGTTATTGTTTTTTTATTACCATGTTTGGTACTATTTTTATGTGTGTATGAGGATGTGAGTGTTTCGGTCAGGGATGGAGTCCGCCTTTTTTGAATTGATATTTAAAAACTAGTGGGACGGTATCAGGCTTTGTGCTAAACCTCTTGCTATGTGCCTGGGGCGTTGCTGCTTTGTAAACTTTTGTGTCTTCTAACTGGGATTTTAGATGATCTATTTTGTTTCATTTAGATTTAGTTTTATATATTTTGTGGTTAGATTCGATTAGCAGTTGTTAGCAGGCAGTTGATAGAATAGTGAATAGTCTAGATGTTTTGATAGGATGATATATATATATTATATATGATATGTAATAAAGCTCGTATGAATTTATCTGTAGTACTCTTTTAGTTGTGTGGTTTCTGGTGTTGTTCTTGTGTCGTGCTTAATGTATATTGTTTGTGTTGTGTTTAGCTTTTTAGGTCTTAATTTAGTTAGCTTTAGCCTTAGACCTTAGGGTCACTTTGGGTTTTCCGAAGTTGCACAGACTAGGACCTTCCATTTTCCTTTCACCCCTTACATATATATATATATATCTATATATATATATATATATATATATATATTATAATATTCATAATATTTAGATTATTGATTATTGTATTTCTGTTGTATTTATGGTATGAAAGCCTATAATCTAATTATTATGATTTACATGAACTTAAATTAATATTATCATGAGTTAAAAAAATGAGCTTTCAATAAATTCATACCCTCTGCGGGCAAACATACAACCTCATTGTGTGCAGCATACCTTTTTTTTTCATTTTAATATCACTAGACCTTGCCTTATTCTGTTAAAGCCCTCGTCCGTCGTCCTTTATAGTTCAAATAGATATATTACGCCTTTGTGTGATTTATAAAAAAAAAACAAAGTAGATTATATCCAAAGCGTATGTATATAATAATCAAATGTATTTTTGTCTTAAATATCTTAAGTTCCATTACCATTACAGTGCTGTTTTTTTTTTGTTTTAATATTGGAAAAGTCTAAAAATCTATAATTTATTGCAGTGTTTATATTTTATTTGAGAAAAATTGTAAAGAACCAGGCTATGAAACAGACTGAGTTGGCACACTAAATTACAACTGAGTGTCTGTGAGTATATATAAAAATAAAATGTATATGTTTAAAATAATATTGAGTGTTCCACTAAAGTCCATTACTTTGTTTTGTTGTTGTTTACAATATGACAAAGTTGTGTCAAAGTTTTATTTATTTTAATATATGAAAGGTCTAAATTTAAAATGCCTTAATTTATTGCTATGTTTAAGCTTATACTATATTTCGGACAATTTTTTGCTTATTACAATAATTCCTTCCCGAAGTGTGTACATGAGCCTGTCCAGCTCTGATGGGTACCTGGCCTTAGTTGGGGTAAAAAAAAAGCAGCTGTATTTAGTGCTGGCCACACAATCACCATGTATGCCGTGGTCACAGAAACTTATGAACGCTGCTTCACCAGCCCTATGTTGTTTAAAGTGGTGCATACATGAAGTCGTATCGGTACAATCAGGGTGTTTAAAGTGTTTTATACATGCAGTCGTACCGGTACAATCAGGGTGTTTAAAGTGTTTTATACATGCAGTCGTACCGGTACAATCAGGGTGTTTAGAGTATTGAATAAAAGCATTCGTACCAGTACAATCAAGGTGTTTAAAGTGTTGTATACAAAGCAGTCGCATCAGAACAATCAGGGTGCTTAAAGTATTGAATAAAAGCATTCGTACCAGTATAATCAAGGTGTTTAAAGTGTTGTATACATGTAGTCGCACCGGTACAATCAAGGTGTTTAAAGTGTTTTATACATTCAGTCGTACCGGTACATTTTGTAGTCGTACCGGTACAATCAATGTATTGAAAGTGTTGAATAAAAACATTTGTGTAGCCCTTCGTATTTTGCTTACGTTGACACTTTCCAGTGCTGAACGAAGTTTTTCAAAACTTTAGCTAATTAAAAACCTATCTGCGTAGTACAATGTGTCACTAAGTCTTGCGGGTCTGGCGACAATTTCTATTGAAAGTGAGATAGCAAGACAGACTCAAAAGCCCTCATACAAGAATTTGCTAAGCAGAAAGCAAGAAAAGTATCATTAGGATTTCAGTCTTTATAAGTATAAATACTGTTGATCAGTAGGCCCTATATAAAAGTGACTTTTGGACCATAGTTAAGAAAACAATAATTTAATATTAAGCAATATTAAGTAGCCTTTGTGTATTTTATTAAGTGTTATAAAAACAAACAAAAAATAGGCCTATCTATAATCTAACTGTGAGTTTCTGTTTGTTATTAAGAGAACTGTACATAATTCAATTATAAAACCTACAAAGCCATATATCTAATGTTAAAGTGTGTGTTCTCATGTAACTTTCCTAATAATAATTTAGATTTCTAATTATTAATCTATAACTCAAAGCCATTGTTACTTTTCATTCAATTGTTTTATTTACATTCACAGTCACAAATCAAAGGTTATAAAATAAAAATGTTTGTTGGGCTATAACAATTATTAACAAAAACACAATTTCTAAGTTTCATACCCGGCAGATCCAGCAAAAGGCACTTTAATGAGGGTGCGTCGAAAACCCTAGAGCCGGCCATGCACGCAGCTCAACCAAACAAAACGGATGTTGCCGGCAATGCAGTATCACGTGATCTCTTTATTAGGCTCCTTTGCTGAAGCGCTTTCTCTTACTATTTTTCAATAATTTGTGTGTCTAGTTTTACCCCACTATCTCATTTTACCCCAGTTTCCCCAATGCCTGGGTTAGAATATCCTCCATTGCAGGCCCTCAAGAAAACACTATGGCAACAATCAAACGGCGCAGACTGACATGGTTCGGTCATGTGTTGCGGCATAATAACTTGGGGGACGTCCATTAATTACGTCAACAAAATATAGGGGGGAGGGGAGGTCTGAAAAAGTTTGACAATTGTTGACATGGGGCAAGATAAAAAGTATTAATGATTTTACAGAATGTAACATGAATTAACGGCATGTTTCTGAAATAGGCCTATGTGGAAGGCAGGGACGAGGCCATGAGGGTCTCCCACATAAATTTGGGAACAGGGCCCAAACAATCCTAAATATAGCCCTGAATAGAACTAAAAACAACAATAGGCCCTCTCTGAGACTATAAGTAATGTTTGCAAAGCATTGAATGAAGTGTTTTGTGTGAATCTCCAACATGGTTATTTAAAAAATTTTCCTTCAGAAAAATTATTCGTGGCCCACCACATGAAATACGAAATACTTAGCCTACCTCATTTCCTTTTAACATCCCTAATTCTGACATATAGACTAATATATTTTTGCTGACTACGATATAATAGGTGTAACGCTATAATTAAGTCGATTAGGCTACATAGATCTATTTAGTAATTTTTATGTTTTAATTTCTAATTTTCTGGAAAAATTGTATGAGATAAAAATATATTTTAATATAATATATTAGTATCAGTGGCGTTGCCAGTATTGCAAGGTGTGGGTGGCAACTAGTCAAGGTAGGAGAGGTAGGGGACAGGGAAGGCAACTACCGTGTGTATAATGTGTGTATGTGTTTGGTAATAATGCAAGAAGGAATAGTGAACGTATTGTTAAAATAGAAGGCTAATTAACAACTGGTGACAATTTCCCCATAAAGTATTTCACAATTAATTAACAGTGTACCAAAAGCACATTAGTGAAACCTAAAATAAGAAACAGATGAAATATTTCTATGAAAAAAACAATAGTAGGCTAAATAAAATAGAAAAAATATTGTTAAAATCCTCATATTGGAAAAAAATGTGGGAGGGACGAGTGAGGGGGGGTAGGAGATAGGAACCATGTTAATCCCCCTTCGTGGCTACGCCTATGAGTGTTATAGTAAATAAAATCAAGTTTTAAAATGTATTACAATTAATTATAGTACCGTGTATAGAACTTTCCGTTTCAAATCTATGTTAAACATAAAAGCCAGCGTCTAAAATTTTGTTACTTGTTTTGAGAGGGGGGGGAAGGTAACAAATTGTTGACGTAATTATATAGGAAGGGGGGGGGTCTATGAAAGTTTGACAGTTGTTGACAAGGGGGAGGGGGGAGGTACAATACGCCACAAAATTGTTGACGTAATTAATGGACGTCCCCTTGCCACAAATAATCGTCCAACGCACGGTAGAAGGTGGACTTCCGAGAGACCGTCAGCGGAGATGACAACATAAAATATTGGACAGGGCTTCAGTTGGCTCAGCTATTGACAACCGCTCAAGATAGGCAACAGTGGAGAAAGTTGACTGCCGAAGTGTCCATTCGCTCCGACCTCAACGGTCAATGGATTGATGATGAGGATGATTAAATGATGTAGGTGTTAAAGGTGTGAAAAAGTTATTTATGTTCCTGGTTTGTTCATGCAACCCATTCCATGCCACTCGGGAAGAAAGAGTACTAATGTGCACACGGATAAATGGTTGGACAGATAATATGTGGCTGGATGGATTGGCAGATGGGTGGACTGTTGGAAGCAAATAGGTTGAATAACGAGAGAATAAATGTATGTGTATATATAATACATAGAATGTTAAATAGATGCAAAATAGATAGTAGGATGAGTGAATGCGTCAGAGGGAATGACAACCATATGGGTCTAGATGTAAAGAAAACTACAACACAAAATCAATCAACAATAGAATCTAGATCTAAATCTTTTTATTATAATGTTTGTAGAGTTAGTTATAGCGGTGGAGTGAACTTGTTCTGCAGAATGTGTGATGTCTAACAAATAGATCTAAACAAAAGTGAACACACCACAAAACAATACAACAACAACTGTTTAGTAACTTTAATGCATCGCCTTATATATTTTACTAAGCACACGGAGTCTTTCACTGATCAGGATTTCGTCCATGAGTTTTGAATGCACTTAATAAAATGTCTTGCACGTAGTGAACTTTTGTTTTCCCCCAAGTAATTAAACGTATAATATAAGCTAGAATATAACCTCTATAGGCGTAGGCTATATAGCCTATAACATCATTGGTTCTTTGAAATAAGCTGTTTCACATTTGACAAGTGTGTCTGTATTTCAACTGCAGTATTTGCACCGAGCCAAAGGCAGACGTCAAATCAGCCAAAACCAACGAACACAAATTTAAACATTTTTCCCCCCCTCATCAATGTCGCTCTCGGTCTACCGTAATTGCAAAGTCGTTTTTTTTTCTTCCCTCTCTTTCTCCGTCTTTCTTTCTTTCCTTCTAGGCTGAGCAAAAGAATGTAGAGTAGCACTCTCGGCCCGGAATCTTCGCGTTCCCTCCCCTCCTTTCCCTCTTTTCCGCCTTCTCGCATAATCTCTAAAAACCCAGATATGATAAGAGAGAGAGAGAGAGAAAAAAGGGGAGAGAGAGGAACTAATGGACACATTGGTTTCCGCTCGTGTTGTATGTATTGTGTTGGAATTTCATTCACTAAACTGTGTCTTCCCGTGTTGATACTATTTTGTTCCATTTGCTTTGTGTTTCCCCATTTCTGAAATATCTGGATGCATTCCCGTGACCTGTTCTGTGTTTATGTACCTCACGTAGGAAGTTAGAGAGGAGAGGGAGAGAGAGCGTTGGACGGTAAGATCTTTTACTTTGTGCTTTTTTTTTTTAGATTTCTTCCACCCATATTATGTTACTAGCTGCACAGACGATGGTTTAGGGTTGTTGTTGTTTTTTCAAATCGATAGTTTATGTAAATTTGCGTTTCTGGGTTGACCAAAGCTGGCCGTGAATGTGATGAATAGTAGATAAACAGGAGAAGAAACGCAATTTTTGTTTGTCATTATGACTGAGCTGCATAAAAATATGGTTATTTAGATCCATAATATAAAATTGCAAGGTCTAATTATTATTAAATTCTTATTTACTATCGTGTTGTTTTTTAAACGTTAGGCGTACGTACAAAAACATATTTAAAACACACAAAAAAAACAACTGTATAAATATAATATATATAGATCTAAAATGGTCGCAAATGATCAACAGAGAAGTTCATTTTTGAAAAGTTGCAAAGCATTTAATACTTTCCATGGTCGGAAAAAATTAGCCCAATTAGTTTTAAGGCATGAGATGTTGACTTCTAAAATAGACTTTCTATATTAGATCTATTTCTCACACCACACTGACTCATTCACAGACAAGCAAGGACAACATTGACTTTATAATATATATTTTACAAACATAATACATAGATCTAGAACTATATTATACCTTACATCTTTTTATGTCAATCCATTCATACATCAATCTTATTCATACATCATTTATTCATATAATGTTTTTTCATCATTCTGATCCTCTGCCAATCTATTGATACATCAATCTATTCATACATCTTTTACTCAAATGTCTATTTATTCACCATTCTAATCATCTGACAATATATCCATACATCGATCTATTTATACTGGAAAATATACATTAATAAATTCATTTACCTATCAATCTATGCACCGATCAATCTATTTACCTGTCAATCTATTCAGCCATAGATATGTCACACATACATCTATTTATATATCTCTCTATTCATCTATCAATGTTATCATTCATTTAATATATTAATCCACCAACCTATTCACCCACCAATCTATTCACCCACCAATTTATTAATCCACGAATTTGTTCACCTTGCGGGCACACCACGTCGTATCGACGGGGTGAAAAATCGTGGATTCCACATTTTTTCGTTGTTTCCACGTTTTTTCCCCGTCGATACGACGTGGTGTGCTCACTGTGGACAGTTGCCATACTAAATCTCCATTATAAAACTATGCATACATGAATCTACTACTTATTCACAATTATTTACCCATCTTTTCATCCACCCAGTTATCCATTCTATCACGCAAACAAAAATACTAATCCATTTAATTTTTTTATCCGCCCATAAACTCACATATTTATCTATTCATCCATTCATCCATCCATCCATATATCCATGCATCCACTCATTCACCATACCCAGCGTTCCACCACCAGGCATTCCGTATAACACACACCAGAATCCTGCCACCATTGGATAACACACACCAGAATCATGCCACCATTGGATAACACACACCAGAATCATGCCACCATTGGATAACACACACCAGAATCCTGCCACCATTGGATAACACACACCAGAATCATGCCACCATTGGATAACACACACCAGAATCATGCCACCATTGGATAACACACACCAGAATCCTGCCACCATTAGCTCACAGTGTACAGTATCGGAGCCTAACAATTTACTGTGATAAATCATACAGGATGTTAGCGTCAACTATTTATAGGCATTACAGATACCCCCCCCCCCCCCCTTTTCTGTTTACAAAGTCCTGTTTACGTGCTGGCGCGTACAACGTGTTATACATTTGCACATCGTGCATATAATATGTTTTAAAAAGTACCATTTCTATTATAATACATTTTCATTTATTAATACATATAGTAGTTGTTGTTACATCACGGTTATTTATTTCACGATAGAGTGATACTTGTCATGATAGGTGAGTGTTCGTATGTCTGTGTAAATCATACAGCAGTCTTTATGCGATGGCAGAACTTGTACGCATGGAGATGGGGCGGAGGACGCGCCAAGACGGGAAACAATATATATATATATATAAGCCTAGTCGAAATTTTCCCTGTACGGGGCCACAAAAACAAAAATCACCGGGTCCCATAATGAAGAAGAAGAAACGTTATATTACATATCAATTTTTTGTTTGCTTAACTAACGTTTGACCTGTAACTAGATATGTCATCCCCAAGACGGGATGTTTTTGGGGTGTTTAAACTAGATTTTAGCCACAGCCTTCGTATATAGGCACCAACTGTCTCGGGAAATGTTTATATTATGTTGTACTAGCTGAAATTTACCCGGCAATGCCCGGGGCAACAATAATATGGAAGAGCAAATGGTGTATACATTCTACAAAGTTATCCAAGAAATAAAAGGTATTTTATTATTACAGAAAACATTTTATTTCGTAAATACCTCCCAGCAGGGAACTGTATCCAGTGGGAGATTCTATTCATTCTAACTACTGGACTGCGGCGGACATATGCGGACACAATTAGGAACGAACATCGCAAATGCAGATTGGGCTTTGCAAATGGCACATACATTCAACTTTATAGAATATATAGCCTAGATTAAGGTTGGGCAACCTTTTGACAATATTGTGACAAAGTGGGATTTCTTAACCCTTACAGTCCCGGGCGCGTATATAGCGGAACTGAAGGCAGCATAGATAGAAGTAGGTCGGTACGGGAAGGGTTAATAATACAGCTTTAAAGTCGTCCTGTGCTTCTCTTATTGAAGTAACTAAAATAGACCTTTTGGGGGTGTTCCGCGTGCCATTGAAAAATAACTCCGCGTGCCATTGAAAATCGCGGTGCTAGACAAGTCTGGCACGCGTTCCGTAGGTAGCCGACACCTGGCCTGGATAGAAAAGATGATATAAAATTTTATTTTAGTGGGTCACGAGGTAGCACTATAAAAATGGCGGGTATCGAAATAATAAGGAGTTAGAAGCTTATATATTGTGCTATTTATATCAAATAAAGACATGGATATGATGCTATAATGATGGAGTTAGGAACTTATTTATTCTGCTATTTATATCAAATAAAGACATGGATATGTTGCTATAATGATGGAGTTAGGAACTTATTTATTCTGCTATTCATATCAAGTATAGACATAAAAGAGGTATTCCCCACCATGACTTATTGAAAATGAACAGAGTGACCTCTACATAATTCATTGCCCTCCAACCCTCCAACCCTCCAACCACAACCCACCCCCACTTCCCTTATCTCTACCTCAAGAGTCTGGGCACGTCAGCTTACCGTTTATTAAAGATACACTATAGCGGAGCGTGTCCTTAGCCCCCTCCCTCCCCTCCCTCCCATCACACACACACACTCGTTGATAATTTTGGGGAATGGATAATTACATCTTCGCTCTTCTCTTAAAAATACTAACGGTAAATATTATATTACCCCTTCGCTCCCTCCCCTCAACTTAACCCAGGTCTGTATTTTACACCGCGCAGGTTTAACGTTGGGCCATTAAACGAAAATGGAACGGCTATAATATAATAATGGATTGCATGGGTTAAAACTAAACTTGTGGGTTATAGAGGTGAAGAGGACGTATTTTGTAAAAAAAAAATAGTTTCACATTTGTTTACCACAGAATATGTAGGCTATAGGATAATCATGATCATCAATCCCATGACCGTTGTGGTCGTTGGGGGAGGGGGGGGGGGGAGCGAATGGACACCTCAGCAGTCAACTTTCTCCATTGTTGCCTATCTTAAGCGGTTGTCCTGGGCTAAAGGATAGGTCTACTATATTATGGTGGTTTGACAGATGAGACATGATAACTCGGATAGGCCTATCACCCCATCAGTCAGTGTGCATAACACAGTCAGTGTGCATAACAGTGTGCATAACACAGTCAGTGTGCATAACAGTGTGCATAACACAGTCAGTGTGCATAACACAGTCAGTGTGCATAACAGTGTGCATAACACAGTCAGTGTGCATAACAGTGTGCATAACACAGTCAGTGTGCATAACAGTGTGCATAACACAGTCAGTGTGCATAACAGTGTGCATAACACACACAAAATTAGAGCTCTAGGCCTACATCTCGATCAATAATTTCTAGTTTTATGTGAATTATTGATCTGCTATATCCAGGGTGTTATCAAATTGTGAAATATTAAACTCACCCAAATATTTAATTAAGCAATATTACATCATACATTTATTCATAAATCAAATCCATTTTATTTATACAATTCATCATCATCATCAACAGACCCTTGACCGTTATGGTCTTTGGGGGGGGGGGGGGGGAGCGAATGGACCCTCAACAGTCATCTTTCTTCATTTTTTTTTATCTTGAGCCACTTTCATTAGTTCAGCTGTTTGCTGCTTTGTCCAATCCTTTATATTGTCGAACCAGCATTTCCGATGACGGCCTCGCTGACGTCCACCTTCTACAGTGCCTTGGAGGATGGTTTTTGGCAGGTTATTATGCCACAACACATAACCGAACCATGTCAGCTTGCGCCGCTTTAGTGTTGCTATTATGGTTTCTTGATGGCCTGCAATTGAGGATATTCTGTCCCAGACATACTCATAATTCCTGTGTTCTAGGTAGGTGATTCGAAGGATTTTTCTCATGCATTGTTTTCGAATGCTTACATTTGTTTTTCAGTGGCTGCTAGCAGTGTCCAGGTCTCACATCCATACAGAACAATGGTTCTAACAAGGTCTCCGTAAAGCCTGAGTTTTGTTGGGCGACTAATGCTTTTGATGGACCAGATTCTGTTTAGTCTAGCCATTGTCGCAATTGCTGACCCAATCCTGGTTCGAATTTCTGCCTCACAGCATCTGTCTACGGAGAGGATGGCTCCTAGATATTTGAGTTCTTCACCTCTTCTAGTTGTTATTGGTTCATTAGGATGTTTGCATTTCTTGCATCTGTGGTGTTGATAATTATTTTGCTTTTTTACTGAGCTAATTTCCTTTTCGTATGCCCCGCTCTATCTGCAAGCCTGTCTGTGAGCTCTTGTAATTATTATTTGTTGCTCCCGGCAATTAGGTCGATATCATCAGCAAATCCTTAGATTGCATCGGGGTCTTCCACTAGTGGAGATGGATGTGTGGTAGTCATCGAGTTTTTCTTGCATTTTTTTTCTAGGAAAATATTGAACAAAACTGGCGATATAATGCAACCTTGAAGGACGCCAATTGAGATCTTGAAGAAGTCTTATATACAACCATTGAGTTAAACTGCACTGCTCGCCTGATTGTAGAGTGCTTCAATCGCATGTACTAGTCCTTCTTCAATGTTGTAGCTTCTCATCCTTGCAATAGTCCTTCGTGCAATACACGATCAAAGGCTTTCTTAAAGTCTATGAAGTTATGAAGTAACTATGGAGTTCGCGTTGGTGTTGTAAATATTTTTCTATGAGCAGACGACATTTGAAAATCTGCTCAATTGTGCTCTTCTTCTGGTCTGAAACCTGCCTGTTCTTTTGCGAATAATATTATTTGAATGTATTTCTTTCGTATTTTCTTGACGGTATGTTCTATTTCCAATTCTTATTCTTATACATTCATTAATTTATACATCACATCCATTTTATTTATACAATAATGCATCCATTTCTTTATACAATAATACATCCATTTCTTTATACAATAAAACATACATTTATTTATACAACAATACATCCATTTCTATATACAATAATACATCCATTTCTTTATACAATAATACATCCATTTCTTTATACAATAATACATCCATTTCTATATACAATAATACATCCATTTCTTTATACAATAATACATCCATTTCTTTATACAATAATACATCCATTTCTATATACAATAATACATCCATTTATTTATACAATAATACATCCAATCATTTATACATCCATTTTTTCTTATACAATACTATAATACAATCCATTTATGCACAGAAGATCAATGCCACAATTGAAAGTAATCGTCTGAAAGCCAGACTCGGCTGGACAACAGTGCTGTAGGACAACATGATTTACAAACACAAGTGATGCAAAACGACAATATGTGCCAAAACAACAACAACAACAAAAAAAAGCTTGCATCTAGCCGTTTTCTCTAGGGAACCGTTTGTTTTTTGCCACAAACGCCAATTCTAAAGCTTTGCGTAGTCGGGACTGAATCAGAGCCGTTGTAATAGTATTGGGCTTCGAGCAAATCCATATTTTTGTACTGTAAAACAGTTGGTCACGATGACTTTTGGGTCCCACATTTTGTTTTATGAGCCATGATCAGATTGCTCAGTTACTTTCCCCTCCGTGTGGGCCCAGGTTTTAAGCGCGAAATAACGATCGTATATGTCTCATTAGTCCAGGACGTAACGAGAAAAGGGGTAGAACAATGGGGGCACACCAGGATCCTGTCCGAGGCAAGCCACCTCGCCCTATCGGCATGTCGCTTAACAAAGGGTATTCTCAGTCACATGTACTATTCAGCTTCTCCCCACCTGCGGATTTCCCCCGGATCGGGGCCTCTCGGCAGTACAATGAAATCTCAGACGCGCAATAGGGGCTGTCCCCTCACGCATTAGCCCAACGGGTGTACTCTTTAGGGGACCGTTATGGTGGTTTACACACTTCGACATCTCTGAAACCACACAACAAACATCTTCTTGACACACTTTCTCTCCAGTTCCAGTGTCAACCCCCCCCCCCCCCCCCCCCACACACACAACCCTCACCCCTTTCGTTTTTTTTTTAAAAACTAACGCTGTCTACTCACACGAACTAGGATAAAGGACCAAACAAAACAACAACAATGATCTACAGTTGCCGTTCGATCGATGTGAAATCCCTTGAACCACTTGTTGTCGCATTATAGAGGCGATCCACGACCAGGCAGGCTCTGCTGCGACTTTTTTGACGACCGGTCAGTTGCTGGCTAGCTCCCTCAGCGTCATTCCTTGCTTTGATGTTTGTTATTCTGATTGTTTTTTTTTTAAATAAATTTATTTAAATAAAACGTATTGCTCGCTATATGATATGTTATACCCTTCCGGGAATCCCCCAGACGAACACTGTAACATGGCCACAAAGCAGTTGAAAGAATTCAAGACTATCATGTGTCAACACCAAGTCATTCAGTTGTTGTTTTTTATGATCTTCTCATGTGACAATGACATAACAAAATTTTTTGCTACATGAAACGTTTAATTGATTAACTGCAGAACTAATTCCCCAATGATTCTAATTGAATTAACTCTTCGATTTTTTGGGGGGGGGGGGGGTGGGGGTTGGTGGGGTGGGGGGGATATTATTTGTTGTGCTCGGAATAGGCCAAGGGATGGATTTTTATTATATATCTGTTAAGCTGTGTGAAAAAGACACACAAAATCTTATAGCGTTTGACTGTGATATTGGATACCGATAATAGGGTCAGGTAAACAGGTGGCCAGATACTATTTGGTATCTTTGGAAGAGGCTTTGAGGTTCAATTGCTTGGATGATCAATAAGATGTAATGTTTATTTGATAAAGTCACCATTTGATTGCGAGGATGAATTGTGTGAATGACGAGTTGGTAACGAGGCTGTGTGAATGACCACTTGGCAACGAGGCTAAACTGTGTGAATGACCAGTTGGTAATGCGGCTAAACTGTGTAAATGACCAGTTGGCAACGAGGCTAAACTGTGTAAATCATAGGTTCTCAACGGGGGCGATATCGCCCCCGGGGGGGGGGCGGTGAGAAGCTTTAGGGGGGCACTGACACCCCCGGGGGCGATTGGGGGGCGGTGAGGGGCAAGTGGGTTTTACAAACGTACCTGATGTATTTTAACACATCAGCCATTTGAATCGATTTAGTTTTTGAATGAAATGTTATGCAAACGCAAGTGCTGTTAAATATCTGATATCCCCAACAGTAAGCCTACATATTATTGTATTAATAAGAAATAAGAATCGCAATGACTTTTCGATGAAGTAAGGGTCTGTATTTGGCAAATATAGTGTGCGGCCGGCTGGTCCTGTGGTTGGTTCACTGGACCATCAACTATGCTGACCGATCACTTACGCTTTAGCATCTGCTATTATTAATTATATTTTTTCATCTCACAGAAGTTTATTCGTTGAAATTGCATAACAATATCAAAATTTCATTGAATTTTAACTAAGGGGAAAGGAAAGAAGAAAAATCTGTACATTTTTACAAAACAAAAGAGATAGAAGACAGTAAAGAATTTATTGAAATCATTTTCTTAATGGGAAATAGAGAGAAAAACAGGAATTGTTTGGAGTTAGTACATATTCATATTGTTTCATTTTGCGTATAGAGAGGATAGAAGAGCATGATTTTAATTTTTACACATATAAAGGATAGAAGACAAATGTGGAGTATTTGGAGTTATTTCTTTATTTTAAAAAAGGCTATTCGTACGATACTCTTTTGTTTTAATATATACTGGATAGGAGGATAGGAGGCATTTAATTTCATCATTTAACATATTTTTTCATCTCAGTTTAAAGACCAAGTGAAGCGGTTATTCTCAAAGGAACGAGATTTGGAATAGCCTCATACGGCAGTGACGTATCACAAGGGAAATAAATAAATAAAAATAGACGCTATAAATCTATATTTAACCATTTTGTTAAAAATAAGAACCGGGAAAAGATTCAAAACATGTGGCAATACATTCAAAACACGTGACAATATTCATTTTTCCTAGTCGGAATCCTTTATGTTACGTCACTTTCCTATATTGCCGGAAATAAAAACATCTCAAATGGCTACGAGATTTGGAGTAATCTTCCGAAAAACACACACATTTAAGTGCAAATATTGAACTAATATTACTTAAAATGTATCTTTGATATTTTGTATAAATGTTTTTTTTAACATTCAGATACTGAATACACTATTTACTATCAAAATCAAATGTTATCTCAATTTTGATAAAAAGCTCTTCACTTGGTCTTTAACTGAGATGTCTTAATTAATGTGTTTTATAAACAAGAGATGGAAACACATTATGGTAAAGCATTATAGATAATAAGTAATCATCCAAACTAGGTAGTTATTGTAATGCTCGAAAATATACATATAATTTATTTAGTCATATAATATTTATATAATTTTCAGTTTGATCATTTCAAAGTTATTAATGTAAGCCATTTTATTTTTATAAAAGAAAAAAAAAACAGAAATATTAGCTCAAATAAAATGGACTAATTATCTCCCTTTAACTAAAAAATGTGATTTTTTAGATTCAATATTTGATTCAATTTCAATTACAAGTTCGTTTTTGTAACATAACAAATATTACTAATTTTTAGACCTAAGGCTTTTTGCAACCAAAATTGAAACAAAAATATACAAATTGCTAGTAACACACCAGGCAAACGATTCACATTAATATTGATTTATTTAAACCTTTTGTTAAGGCAATTTTTTGATATATTAATTCTTACAAAATGTTTCCTTTTCAATTTTTTTAAAGATAATTAATCACACAAAAAGTCTACTACCCCTAAAAAAATTGCGGAAACTATAGTCCAGATGGGTGGAAAGGGGGGGGGTGGGTGGGCGCTTAGAGAAAGATGGGGGGGGGGGTGATGGGGCGGTGAGCGGATAAAAATTGTAAAAGGGGGCGGTGAGCCGAAAAAGGTTGAGAACCTATGGTGTAAATGATCAGTTGGCATCAAAGCTAAACTGTGTTAATGACCAGTGGAGGAGCTTTGCATGTTAGATTGGTAAGCGACCTCGAGTGGTCACTGCATGACGTACCAGTAGCTTGCAAGGAAAAGCTTTCAGTGGCAGGTGGCCAATCGTTAGCTAGAGCTAACTGTCACATGCTAATACCTGTACTGTTGACTTCCGCTCACATGCTAATACTTGTACTGGTTACTTCCGACCACATGCTAATACTTGTACTGGCTACTTCCGGCCACATGCTAATACTTGTACTGGTTACTTCCGGCCACAAGGTAATATTGTACTGGTTACTTCCGGTCACATGGTAATACTTGTACTGGTTACTTCCGGCCACATTCTAATACTTGTACTATTTACTTCCGGCCACATGCTAATACTTGTACTGGCTACTTCCGGCCACAAGGTAATATATTGTACTGGTTACTTCCGGCCACATTCTAATACTTGTACTGGCTACTTCCGGCCACAAGGTAATATTATACTTGTTACTTCCGGCCACATTCTAATACTTGTACTGGTTACTTCCGGCCACATTCTAATACTTGTACTGGTTACTTCCGGCCACATGCTAATACTTGTACTATTTACTTCCGGTCACATGCTAATACTTGTACTGGTTACTTCCGGCCACATGCTAATACTTGTACTATTTACTTCCAGCCACATGCTAATAATTGTACTGGCTACTTCCGGCCACAAGGTAATATTGTACTGGTTACTTCCGGTCACATGGTAATACTTGTACTGGTGACTTGCGGTCACATGCTAATAATTAATTGGTTGATTTCCGGTCACATGCTAATACCTGTACTGGTTACTTCCGGTCACATGGTAATACTTGTACTGGTGACTTGCGGTCACATGCTAATAATTAATTGGTTGACTTCCGGTCACATGCTAATACCTGTACTGGTTACTTCCGGTCCAATGCTAATACTTAATTGGTTGACTTCTGGTCACATGCTAATACTTGTACTGGTTACTTCCGGTCACATGCTAATACTTGTACTGGTTATTTCAAGTCACATCCCAATACTTGTACTGGTTACTTCCGGTCCTATCGCCTCCATGGTATATTACGTTCACATGACACGAAGAGAGTCACACACTGTTCCACTGAAGTACGTCTAGACCAAGCTTTATTTACATGCAAATGTCTCATCCAGGATTGCGCCTGGTGAATAGTGAATTGACGCCCCCAGGGTAAAATTCTCCCTTAGCGTTAAATCATATTATTATTTAGACTTTGCGTTTACAGCCACGAGACTTACTCCCCGTTTCCCATTCCCCCCCCCAGGGCCGGATTTACCTATAAGCTAGACAAGCTATAGCTTAGGGCCCCCACTGATTTGGGGCCCCCCCAAAAAAAAATTGTCCGAGTGAGCAATTGTCATAATATACTTAAATATACTGCAGCATTATTTGTCCCAATGCCGCACGTCCGGAACATCCCATACTCTTCACCCAATTGTTTTCAAAAGGATTTAAAATAAGATAAAATTGTGTAGTTTTAAAAATAATGTGTTTTAGTTTTTTCTATTTAGCGTTTGTTTTCGATAGTGGAGACCGATATATCTATTATCGATAGCACTTGACATCTCTAAGTTTCTACCAGTGGCGTATTTAGGCATGTTCCACATGTTCCGTTGGAACAGGGGCCCCCACACATCAAAAAAAGAAATTTTTTAGTAACATCCCCATTCTTTCGTTGAAAATTGAATGTAAAATTCATTTATTCCCTTACAATTTTAAGCGCTCCAGTCCAACAAAGGCCCCCACAATCCTGGTTTCTACTATTTAGCTTGTTTAACCTGAATGGCCCCCTTTTTAAAAAGAAGAACAAAGATGTTAAGGCCTACAAAACTAAAAAAATACTTTTAAATGCTGCCATTGACCTAAATAATTGACTATGTTTCGTTTTAGGCCTATGACTTTGATTAGTTAAAAAGCAGCATTTTTCGTAAATATTTTCAACAAGACTAAACTTTTTCATTGCCAAAATGACAACGATTATAATTGGTATTGATTTCTTCATAGTATTTTCGCGAATGCAACTGAATTAGCGTTGTGACTGTATATTCGATTACATTAAGGCAAAATCACATTTAACGGCGTATAAAGATGATTTAAGAACTACAGGGTACATCAGTCTCTCTGTAGATTCCACTCCAGACCGGCCCCATATTGATCAGCCCACTGTTATTCAAATTATTGTGAGGTATGTTTCACCAGATGATGGGGTCCCTATTGAACGTTTTCTAACTTTCCCTGAGATAGGTTGCCACACAGGGGAAAGTATGTCTAAGATGGTGCACAACTACCTTACAAGTGAATGCAAAAAAGATTTTAGTAAGTGTCGAGGCCAGTCATATGATAATGATGCCAATATGTCTGGCAAATACAAGGGAATGCAAGAAATAATATTGAAGATTAACAAGTATGCTATGTATATTCAATGTTTTGGTCAATCCCTGAATCTTGTTGGTAGAACAGCAATAAACTTTTGGGGAATTTTTCAAGAAATATATTTATTTTTTCATCATCTACACATAGATGGGCAGTACTGTTGTCATTCTTCAAAGATGATTCAAAATTTCCAAAGTCTTTGTCAAAGACTAGATGGGAAGCACATTCAATGGCCACAAGTGCAATAAGCTTACTTGATAGTTATGATGAAATGATTGCTGCATTATAGAGAAAGGCAAAACAAGAAATCAAGCCATAAACATTTTGAATAAAATGGAAGAATTTGAATGTATGGTAATGTTATATTTGTGGAGTTACTTGCTGGATGAATTTCACAAGACTAGTCAATCAGTGCAAGACCCCCAAATTAGTCTAGAAATATGTAGGAAATTATACGCTTCACTTGCGGATTTTGTTAAAGGTTCCAGGGATATGTTTGATCATTTTGAAAAAAAAGCAAAGGAAAAATTGTCTGATGTTGATTATAAGAAAAGCAGATATAGAAGAAGGCGTATCAACGATGATGAAGATGATGCTTTAGAGAACCTTGAGCCAAGAGACAAGTTCAGAATAAAAACATTTATACCTGTGATGGATGCATCAGAGTCAAGTCGGGCACAGAGGGCCTCAGTATACAATGATGCTGCGAAAAATGTTTCATTCTTAACCAAATTAGAAGCTACAGAAGAAGAGATTCGTGAAGGAGTTAGTACTTTATGCCAAACATACCCTGAAGATGTGGAAATGAATCTTGTTGGAGAAGTCAAGAATTTTCATCAATATGTTAGACATAGTCAAGCCTATGGTTCAGGGTAATATTTATTGATCGTGTCCAATCAGCATTCCCTAATGTAGAAGCGATTTTAAGTGTTTCTTAGTATGATGGTTGCAAATTGCTCTGGAGAAAGATCTTTTCCTCACTTGAAGAGGATAAAAAATGAATTTAGAACAACAATGACTCAAGATAAATTATGTTCCCTCAGTCTCATGTGCATAGAAAGTGACAAACTACGCAGTTTATCATTTGATGATGTCATCAGTGACTTTGCTTTGGCAAAAGCAAGAAAGAAAATATTTTAGATAAAAAGTCTTTGTAAATTATTCCTTTTAAAAGAATTTTTGTTTCTTTTTACCAGAGTTTGCATTTTAAGTTTGTTATGAATGAATAAAAATGTAAAAAAATGTATTATTTCACTAACTATAGGCAATACTTCTTAATTGTATTTCATTTTAACCCTCTAAGTATCCGAAAATCATATTTTGCACTAACATATAATTCTGGACTTATAAAGGGCCCCATATCTCAAATAGCTTAGGGCCCCATCAAGTCTAAATCCGGCCCTGCCCCCCCCCCCACTTTACCAACCTACATATTTCCTTTCTAAGAAGCCGTTCCTGATTCTATAACTGCAACAAGGAGGGTGCCTATGTAAAAGGGTGGGGGGAGGGAAGGTTGGTAGATATCCAAGGAATCTTTTATAGTTCTTAAGTAATACTGCTCCCCTCCACAGTACAATGGCTTGCTGCTATATAAAAGTAACAAAAAAATATTTGCCCCCCCCCCTCCCCCGAATTTATATAAAATTATCCTTAATAATTAAATTTTTTTTTGGGGGGGGGGGGGGGGAGGGGGGCGACTATAAACTGCGTTAGTGACCAGACAGACTGTAATACCTACTCAATACTAACTATATTACGGGATATTGTTGTTATATCATCTGAACAAATGCAGGGAAATGTCTGAATTCATGAAATAACATCATTAAAACAATTCAATGAAAATCAACCAATTTTTGGAAATACAGTTTTCCTAATTGGTGACCAGAAAAAAAAAGACAGGTAGATTTATATCTAGTTTATGTAATGCGCAAAAAAGAGCAGGAATATGGAAATATTTATATTTGTAAATCATAAAAAGTAAACTATATAATTTGAATTGCACGTTTTTTTTTTGTTTTGAAATAGAAAGAGAAAAAAAAAACCTCAAGGAGAACTAAACTATAAAAAGAACGAACCAGATAACATCCGTGGTCTACCTTAAACTTCTGGATGCCTTAGGCCCTAGCTTGCCTGTAAGGTCTTACCGGCCATGCCAGACTCCAGGTAATCTGACGTACACAATTGCTCCCCCCTCCCCTCTCTCCTTCTCGACCTCTCCAAGGCTATTGGCTGATAAGGTGAATTAAATCTTTCAACTTAGAGCAGAGCTATACAAGAAGAAAGGATGTTTAACACAACAAAAACACACACACACACACAAACTGATCTTTCGCAATTTCGTTGTTAAAATTCCATTGTTTCTATTTCCATATTACTTTAACAATCAAACTGTGTTGTATATGGATAATACTTTCTAGTTTAATCAAACTGTGTTGTATATGGAAGCACTTTCCAGCTAAATCAAACTGTGTTGTATATGGAAGTACTTTCTAGTTGAATCAAACTGTGTTGTATATGGATAGTACTTTCTAGTTGAATCAAACTGTGTTGTATATGGATAGTACTTTCTAGTTTAATCAAACTGTGTTGTATATGGATAGTACTTTCTAGTTGAATCAAACTGTGTTGTATATGGATAGTACTTTCTAGTTGAATCAAACTGTGTTGTATATGGATAGTACTTTCTAGTTTAATCAAACTGTGTTGTATATGGATAGTACTTTCTAGTTTAATCAAACTGTGTTGTATATGGATAATACTTTCTAGTTTAATCAAACTGTGTTGTATATGGAAGCACTTTCCAGCTAAATCAAACTGTGTTGTATATGGATAGTACTTTCTAGTTGAATCAAACTGTGTTGTATATGGATAGTACTTTCTAGTTTAATCAAACTGTGTTGTATATGGATAGTACTTTCTAGTTGAATCAAACTGTGTTGTATATGGATAGTACTTTCTAGTTGAATCAAACTGTGTTGTATATGGATAGTACTTTCTAGTTTAATCAAACTGTGTTGTATATGGAAGCACTTTCCAGCTAAATCAAACTGTGTTGTATATGGATAGTACTTTCTAGTTTAATCAAACTGTGTTGTATATGGATAGTACTTTCTAGTTTAATCAAACTGTGTTGTATATGGATAGTACTTTCCAGCTAAATCAAACTGTGTTGTTAATGGATAGTACTTTCTAGTTTAATCAAACTGTGTTGTATATGGATAGTACTTTCCAGCTAAATCAAACTGAGTTGTATATGGATAGTACTTTCTAGTTTAATCAAACTGTGTTGTATATGGAAGTACTTTCCAGCTAAATCAAACTGTGTTGTATATGGATAGTACTTTCTAGTTTAATCAAACTGTGTTGTATATGGATAGTACTTTCCAGCTAAATCAAACTGAGTTGTATATGGAGGTACTTTCCAGCTAAATCAAACTGTGTTGAATATGGAAGTACTTTCCAGCTAAATCAAACTGAGTTGTATATGGATAACACTTTCCAGCTAAATCAAACTGTGTTGTATATGGAGAGTACTTTTTAGCTAAATCAAACTGTGTTGTATATGGATAGTACTTTCCAGCTAAATCAAACTGTGTTGTATATGGATAGTACTTTCCAGCTAAATCAAACTGTGTTGTATATGGAAGTACTTTCCAGCTAAATCAAACTGTGTTGTATATGGAAGTACTTTCCAGCTAAATCAAACTGAGTTGTATATGGAAAGTACTTTTTAGCTAAATCAAACTGAGTTGTATATGGATAGTACTTTCCAGCTAAAACAAAATGTTTTGTATATGGAAAGTACTTTACAGTTTAACCAAACTGTGTTGTATATGGATAGTACTTTCCAGTTTTTATACTGCACTTTTCAATATATAAAAAAGTTATGATGCGAAATTTGCTTTTGCTTGTTTACAAGTCTTCCATTCATATCTAATGCTATTTATACCACACCCGATTCCTGGTAAATCACATAGTTTCAACCGTTTTTTTTGCTCGGAGTGGCTAGGCAACTATTATTAGCTTAGGAGGTGCTTTGTTATCTCCAAGCGATTGCTCGATGTAGGGAAGACATGCAAGACCCCCTTCGCCCCTTTCCCCAAAGCGAATTACCAATTATACCGATCTTTAAAAAAAAACGGACGAGACTTCCGACCCTTAAGTTCCGGGAAGTATCGATGTAAAATGGTGGATAAACGACGGAGGGGGGGGGGTTACACCAAGATCCTGTTCGAGGTCTATAGGGCGTGTCTCTCTCTCAAGGATCATAGACATCGTTAGCGGATCTGATAAAAGAGAAATGATAAGAGTAGTCAATATACTTGATATAATAAAGCAGAACATACCTGAATTCAAAGAGGAAATGAGATAATCAGAAATCATTAGTCGGTTCAATGAGCTGAAATAAATTACCACAGGTCCTTGTTACGACAAGAGAAAGTTGGACTACATCGACAAAACAATGGCAATAACAATAAAACTATGAGCCATAATTTGTCTCTTAGCTAACAAGATGAATCTTTTAGCTCTTATGGACAAGTCTTAATGAGTTCTTTCAATAGGTCAGGGTATATCGTGTTCATGAAGCTCCGGTTTATTTCCGTCAACACTCGTTTAATGTTCTTTTCGCCTCTTTGCTGGTGTTTGACAATTTATTTCAACCTCATTGTGTAGTTCTGGTCTTTTATAAATATATACAAAGGCTACAATATTACTTATGAGGAATCCGTTTTTAACATCAAAAGTGAGTATACGATAATTGATAGTCGATGTATAGGTCGTGTTAAGTTAAATTTAGCTTGGTTTATAAAATAAAGTAGTCAAGAGTAGCGGTTCTATGTTATTTTGCAAATATTCTTTTTTTTCCGTCAGTCATTAGAATGTGGCACACGCTGGACCAAGCGTCATCACTGAAGGGTTGGACTAAATGCCTCAAATGAAACTTCGTCGTCTGTTTATAACTCTTGTTTGTATGTTTTAAAATATTAAAAGTTAATGTTAATATAGTTGATGCATATTTTTGAGCATTCGCAATCAAATTGCCCTTAAATTGTAGACTTTTACTTCGGGTCTAACGGGGTCTCCACAATACAATGAAGAAGCAGAAGAAGATTTAATTTAAAAACAAACTACAACATGATCTATATATACATAAAGACACAAAACGAAAATTCTTTTGCATCAAGCAATTTTTGGGAAAAAAAGGTGATTAATCACGTCTGACGTTCACAATCCATCTTTTCTTTCGGCAACATCTTTTGGAAATGAATAAAAAATTTAATCCTCTATATCTTTCTTTTTTACTCGCAGTACAACCAGTAATGCAGCACACAGACATGTTTTTTTTAGTAAATGAACGAATGGAAACGGAAATGTTGGTACACTATAATTCGTTACCTTCACCATGTATTCATAATCAATTAAGACTTGTCAATATCCGGGGCGTAACAATAGAAGTTCAAGGATTCCTGTTTGAGGCATGTCGCGTGATACGACACCGCAGACACAATCACACTAAATATTTTTCCTACAGAATACCCCCCCGCCCCCGGGGTCATAACGAGGCGGCATCATCTCGTATTTCTATGAATGTAGCCAGAGACTCAAGACTCATGACCATGATGATCAGATAGGCCACTTTAGCTTTCCCCTTGTTCTTTTGAATTCTTTACCAGGCTTGTGACACACTGATGAGCTCAGAGGTCTGTGCAATAAACCACGGAGACGATGGGGGAGGGGCTGTTCTTTCATGCATTAGCCCAGGGGTCGGCAACCTACGGAACGCTTGCCAGACCTGGCACGCATAGCAATTTTTAATGGTGCGCGGAAGGCCATCTAAAACGTTAATTCAAAAATCTTCTACAAGAAATTGAATGGTGGATCAGGTTAACTATTAGGCTGTTAGCACGCCGAATTAATTACGGTAGGAATCATACTTTGGCACACTATTATCAAAAGTTTGCCGACCCCTGCATTAGCCCGCTAGTTCACTTTAATAGAAAAATGTGGCTTGCGCACTTATTCACAACTGAGGGCCTTGGCTACAGATGTGCTTGAAAAGCCAGATCTTGGATCACACAATTCTCAGGCTTTGAAAAAACTCTACTGGCTCTTGATAATTCCCAATTAATTGTTTCAAGATTCAAGATAGTATCAAAAACTAAAAAAACAACAACAACTATAGGATGTTCATTGTTATTATATGAATCTCTTTGTGTGAATTCGTTATTTTGTTTAATAAAAAAAGAAAAAAGCAGAAGTGTGTGAGATTTGTTAATTAGCTCCCTTGGACTTGTAGATTTTTGCGCCAAAGCGGAAGTGACGTAAAGGCAGTTGATAATAATCTTTCCCTCATAAAACATCTTTTTTTTTTATATTATTGATTTATTCATATTTTATTTCTATTGTTTCGTGACCGAACTAGATTTACTCCCAGATCAATCTTTTTACACTAACCACTGTAGTCATAGAAAAGGAGGCGTGTCGGGACATGCGCAGTCGGATAGAAGCGCGTGGCCGCTTTATCCGTATAAATCAAATAATATGCTAAACTTCTAACTTTAAAATAAAATGTATAGTTCGAATGGGCCCTATTTGTGTTATAGCTCTATCACCACTAACTTACATCACTAGATTCGCACCTAATCTAATAACCCAAAAAACTTTAACCAATACATTTCAAAATCTTAATTGAAAAACATGGCTATGAATTTTACATTCATTTTTTTTTGTCGTTTGGTCTACGAAAGTTCAAGTCTCATTTCTTGGTCAAACTATATCAGTTTTATACAACCTAATTTTGGCAGGCTAACTGACACATTTTGTGTCCTGCTATTGAGATGAAAATTGGCACATGGACGTTAAGCCCATGACAGCTCTTTCTATCAAACTTTCAGCCCCCCCCCCCCACACACACTCACACTTTTCCAATCCCAACACACAAAATCAGTTTTGAACTGTTTCTTTTTATTACAATTTATTATTAGATAGCAAGAGTCGACACATTTTTGATAACAGTGTGCCAAAGTAAGATTTCTAATTCCTTCGGCGTGCCAACAGCCTAAAAGTTATCCTACTTGTTCTTCTATAAGATACTTGAATTGCCCTTTTGTTCGTCTTACGTGTGACAATTAAAATTGCTCTGCGTGCCAAGTTTGGAACGCGTGCCGCAGGTTGCCGACCCATGCATTATGGTATGCATTTTAAAATTCTTTTTTGGAACGCGAATGACTGACATACATGCGTATTTCCCTCTTATGGCATTATATATATATATAGTATATCGAAGAGATTTCCCTTTAATTTTAAATCATTTATAGATTTATTAACGGGGCTTTTTCAAACTGTTTCCTTCATTGTGTTCGCCGAAGTGCAAAATATTCGGAAGGCTAATGCAGAACAAAATGGCTTTAAATGATTTATACGAAAAACATTGCTTTGAATGGGGCTGTTTAATTAGTGCTGTATAATTTCGTATAACAAAGGGCGGCTACTCACACTATATAATATATTTAGTTGTTGTTCTTGTTTATTTTTTGTCTTTCGTCTTAAATTACCTCCCCTGTTTATGTAATTATCTTCCAGTTTGATGTCTGAGCACGATTGTTAAACACTTTATGATTGGCCAGGGGTTTGGTTTTATTTGTTGGTAGAGATAACGAAATAACTTCAACATTTCTGAGATGAAATTTAAGAAGGATTTTTTTATTGTTATAGAATTACACCTTTCTATCTATCTATATTTCTACCTATATATTATATTTCTATCTATCTAGTCTATATTTCTATATATCTACATTTCTATCTATATATCTACTTACCAACCCACGTACCCACCTACTTATCTATCTATCCATCTATCCATCTATTTATCTATCTATCTATCTATCTATCTATCTATCTATCTATCTATCTATATATATATATATCTATATATCTATCTATCTATATCTATCAATTTATCTATCTAATTATCTATCTATCTATCTATCTATCTATCTATCTTTCTGTCTATCTATCTATCTATCTATCTATCTATCTATCTATCTATCTTTCTGTCTATCTATCTATCTATCTATCTATCTATCTATCTATCTATCTATCTTTCTGTCTATCTATCTATCTATCTATCTATCTATCTATATCTATCTATCTATCTATCTATCTATCTATCTATTTATCTATCTATCTATCTATCTATCTATCTATCTATCTATCTATCTATCTTTCTGTCTATCTATCTATCTATCTATCTATCTATCTATATCTATCTATCTATCTATCTATCTATCTATCTATTTATCTATCTATCTATTTATCTATCTATCTATTGTTCTGCCGTTCTATCTATCTATCATTAAAATTATTATTCCACATATTTATATATCTTTCTGTCGACCTGTCTATCTAACTATCTATCGAGCTTCACGTTCAAAGATACAGCAATAGCTCAAACTATCTGTCTTTGTTCTGTCGGTCTTTCTCAGTATGTCCATCTTACGTCTTGTAGGCCTAAATGAGTCTAAAAACAGTCCGTCTAAACATTCTATATAAAAAAATACCCAGTCTTTATGTCAATATATCTGTTCCTCACTCAGTCTATCGAATGTCTTCATTTTGATCTGATTCTCTGCCTGCCATCTTTCTTGTTCTATATCACTACGCCAGTTTGTACCTACAAGCTCTTTTTTTTAAAAAATAATCCTCGCACTACTTTTGTTTGTCTGTATCATTGCAAGCAAATTGCGCGGTCGGTTTTATTTGTCTTGTTCCCCGAAGTGCATGGGCCAACGTTTTAAAACTAAACAGAAGAGGTTTGGGTTAAAAAAACAATTACCAAAGTCGTGACGCAATGAGCCTTGATCAAAGTTTACCCCTCCCATCAAATCCTCCCTACCTCCCCTTCCTCCCCAACCACACTCCCCCACCCCCCTGATAAAACAAGACACGCCAGAGAAACGTGGTTCCCCCAGGATGAGGTGATCTTTCTCCATTTATCACCAGCATGGCTCAGAATCTCTGAGGTTAGTCACTTTGTGCTGTTACATACAACATACATGGGGGGGGGGGGGGGGGGAGTACGTAGATTTGTTTGTTTGAATCGAATGTTTAAAGCTATTTTATCATCGTTAGTGTATGCTACTAGTCGGGTTTATATTGGCAACAGGTGCACTGTTTAATGATGATAAATTATTGCTGCATTTCTTGCACTTTTTATAGATACTTTAATATTTTTTGCAGTATACTGTTGAAAGTTGCTAAAGAAAATGGTTGCAACGTATGCATTGTTGAACATCTCTAAAAAAGTGTTATAAGTATGAATTGTTAAGTAGGCCTACTCAAGACTCGTAGGTGGTTGGTTGCTCAGACTGCCTTACTGGTTGACTTTCGAATTTCGAGTTGACCATTGACATTTCCAGCATGCCAGCTTTTAGAAATTAACAAATCAATGTTCCAACGTGTGCACATTTTAGAGTTGCCGAATTAATGTCCCAACATGTGCACAATTCAGAGTCGCTGAAGGAATGTTCCAACATGTGCACAGTTAAGAATTGCTGAATGAATGTTCCAACATGTGCACATTTCAGAATTGCTGAAGCAAAGTGCACAATTCAGAATTGCTAAATCAATGTTCCAACATGTGCACAATTCAGAATTGCTGAAATAATTTTCCAACAAGGGCACAATTCACAATAGCTGAAGGGATGTTCCAACATGTGCACTGTATACATTGTCTGGTGCGACAAGTAAAACTGATTCCATTTCTTTTTAACATTGCGAAATGAAGTTATTACAAAAAGATTAACTAATAGAAACCATGGCACACGTAAGATTGGAACATTTTGCTAAATTTAGTTTGAAAAAGAAACAAAAATTGGTATTCCGATTACTCTAAGCATTAGAGCTTGCCATTTCGAGTTCGGAAATTTCTTTGCTCCTTTTCCCACTACCCCATAAATTTGAAAGAGAAAGCAACTAAAAGTCTCCCTTAAAGCAATTATTTTGCTTAGCAGAATTGCTTGTTTTTGTAGCCTATAATTGATTGAATGAACTCGACGTACAACGCTGGCAATATGTAAAACAAATTTCATTTACTGTTGCCACCAAAACAAAAAGTACAAAGTGAATTCATTTAATTGTTGTTGTTTTTTTTCTAGTTTGAAATCAATAGCGTTATATTAGTGCAGGAAATAAATGTAGCAAAGATATTAAAACTAGAATATACGGTAAAATTCACTAAGCTTTAAACACGGATCTGTACTACACAAACACATCTATCGCAATCAATTACAATAGAAAATGGGTCGATATTTTGGCTTTTAAAACGTCTCTGTTGGACTCTTTGTTTTGTTCTTTTTTTATAAAGCCAAATTATTGTGTTGTGTGTTTTTTTTTTTTTTTTTTTGGGGGGGGGGGGGGTTGTCATCCCACGTGATAATCTTGGCTGCGAGGATTGGTTAGGTCTTAAAGCGACAATGTACAAACACCCTTACAAACATCGTTACGGCCATAATACAGACTAGTGGTGGTCGATTTGTGGTCAACTTGTCAGTGAACATTCGCCTCACCAGATTACGCAAACAAAAAAAATTCTTGTTATTGCTATATTCCTTTCTTTAATAGGACAAGTTATATTTCTTCGGAAATTATGTCACACAGGATTTGAATATAAAATTGTTTTGTTTAGGTCGCGCCTGGAGTCTTAATTTCACATTTCGATAGACATCCGATGTTCGCTGAGCTATTCCTACTCAGTTATACTTGATAGACATCCGATGTTCGCTGAGCTATTCCTACTCAGTTATACTTGATAGACATCCGATGTTCGCTGAGCTATTCCTACTCAGTTATACTTGATAGACATCCGATGTTCGCTGAGCTATTCCTACTCAGTTATACTTGATAGACATCCGATGTTCGCTGAGCTATTCCTACTCAGTTATACTTGATAGACATCCGATGTTCGCTGAGCTATTCCTACTCAGTTATACTTGATAGACATCCGATGTTCGCTGAGCTATTCCTACTCAGTTATACTTGATAGACATCCGATGTTGGATGAGCTATTCCTACTCAGTTATACTTAATAGACATCCGATGTTCGCTGAGCTATTCCTACTCAGTTATACTTGATAGACATCCGATGTTCGCTGAGCTATTCCTACTCAGTTATACTTGATAGACATCCGATGTTCGCTGAGCTATTCCTACTCAGTTGTACTTGATAGACATCCGATGTTTGCTGAGCTATTCCAACTCAGTTATACTTGATAGACATCCGATGTTCGCTGAGCTATTCCAACTCAGTTATACTTGATAGACATCCGATGTTCGCTGAGCTATTCCAGTTCAGTTATACTTGATAGACATCCGATGTTTGCTGAGCTATTCCAGCTCAGTGATACTTGATAGACATCCGATGTTTGCTGAGCTATTCCAGCTCAGTGATACTTGATAGACATCCGATGTTTGCTGAGCTATTCCAGCTCAGTGATACTGGATAGACATCCGATGTTTGCTGAGCTATTCCAGCTCAGTGATACTTGATAGACATCCGATGTTTGCTGAGCTTTTCCAACTCAGTTATACTTGATAGACATCCGATGTTCGCTGAGCTATTCCAGCTCAGTTATACTTGATAGACATCCGATGTTCGCTGAGCTATTCCTACTCAGTTATACTTGATAGACATCCGATGTTCGCTGAGCTATTCCTACTCAGTTATACTTGATAGACATCCGATGTTCGCTGAGCTATTCCAGCTCAGTGATACTTTCATGGCTATTAATACGGATACGTTTTTTTTTACAACAGACTCTAAAATACGAATGCAATTAGTTTAATGGCACGGCATTATTGCTTCTAAACAAGTGTAGATGAAGCATTTCATATGATCGGCCTTACACTGAAATTTGATTATGTATGACTTGACTATGTATGACTTGACTATGTATGACATGACTATGTATGACCTGACTATATATGACTTGACTATGTATGACTTGACTATGTATGACTTGACTATGTATGACTTGACTATGTATGACTTGACTATGTATGACTTGACTATGTATGACTTGACTATGTATGACTTGACTATGTATGACTTGACTATGTATGACTTGACTATGTATGACTTGACTATGTATGACTTGACTATGTATGACTTGACTATGTATGACTTGACTATGTATGACTTGACTATGTATGACTTGACTATGTATGACTTGACTATGTATGACTTGACTATCTATGACTTGACTATGTATGACTTGACTATGTATGACTTGACTATGTATGACTTGACTATGTATGACTTGACTATGTATGACTTGACTATGTATGACTTGACTATGTATAACTTGACTATGTATGACTTGACTATGTATGACTTGACTATGTATGACTTGACTATGTATGACTTGACTATGTATGACTTGACTATGTATGACTTGACTATGTATGACTTGACTATGTATGACTTGACTATGTATGACTTGACTATGTATGACTTGACTATGTATGACTTGACTATGTATGACTTGACTATGTATGACTTGACTATGTATGACTTGACTATGTATGACTTGACTATGTATGACTTGACTATGTATGACTTGACTATGTATGACTTCACTATGTATGACTTGACTATGTATGAGCTTACTATGTATGACTTGACTATGTATGACTTGACTATGTATGACTTGACTATGTATGACTTGACTATGTATGACTTGACTATGTATGACTTGACTATGTATGACTTGACTATGTATGACTTGACTATGTATGACTTGACTATGTATGACTTGACTATGTATGACTTGACTATGTATGACTTGACTATGTATGACTTGACTATGTATGACTTGACTATGTATGACTTGACTATGTATGACTTGACTATGTATGACTTGACTATGTATGACTTGATTTGAGAAACTAAATCTGGGAATTTGTGCAGATGAGTTTTGTCCAGTCCTCCCCCTACCCCCCCCCCCTCCAAACCAAACAATCCCTTTCAATTCCTCCCTTAGTCCAAAATGTGCACTTATCGAAACAAAACAAATTGAAGTTGTTTTATTTTTTATTTTTTTTAATGTAGCCCGTTCTATAAGAATGCCAAAGGTAGCTTGAACGAAAGCCAGCCTGTAGGTAAGGATAGTGAGTTTGTGTGTGTTTGTTTATGTGTTTTTGTTGGTGTATGTGTGTTACCTGAGCCTGCTATGTCTATCTGCAGGCAGGCAGGTTGTAAACCCCTTGACATATTGTATTACATTTTATTTTTGAAATCTCAATTTGATAACATGGTTCACTTAGGGTTATGGAGAGGTGATGGTGCAGTCGTGGTTTTGTTGGAGAGGTGATGGTGCAGTCGTGGTTTTGTTGGAGAGGTGATGGTGCAGTCGTGGTTTTGTTGGAGAGGTGATGGTGCAGTCGTGGTTTTGTTGGAGAGGTGATGGTGCAGTCGTGGTTTTGTTGGAGTGGGCTTTTGGTTTTGTTGGAGTGGGGTTTTGGTTTTGTTGGAGTGGGGGTTTTGTTTTTGGTTAGGGGTGGGGTTTGATGTATTGAACTATTTTTAAAAAAGATCCATTTTTATGATGTCGGTTAGGAAATTTTAAAAAATACTTCCCTGTCGTTTGTTTTGGATCAATCAAATATTGGTTTTTACACAAATCCACATTTGATTGGATAGACGAAAGTGTGTGTGATTGTGTGAGTTGTGTGTGTGTGTGTAACTCGTTTTACAGTTTATCAATACTAAGAGCACGCGATATATAGTAGCGTTAGTTACGTTGTGCACAATGCAGTGGTATATACTACAAAACGATACACATTTACCGTAATACATTAACAACAATAACACACACACACACAAACAAGAACACTCATTAGAATAATTAATTGATTCTTGCACAAATACAGTCAGGAAATACATACACTCACACGCAATTTTGGATGCGACGCGGAATTATCTGCACATCTTTTTTTGACAAGTATCTTCTCCCCCTCTCTCCCTTTTTCTTTTTTCTTATACCATTGCTCTCCATCATCTTCCCAACCCTCATTATTCCCGTGTAAATCCCCAAATTTGATTAACAAACGCACCCCCCCCTCCCCGGAAGTTGTCATCACAAACCCATAGTCCTCTACGCGAAAAAAAAAGCTATGTTTAAACACTCGAATCTAGACTCTAGTCCTTAGAGGCGACACCTTCTTAAGCCTTCATTGTTTTGACCGACCACCACCATCACACACTTAATGATAACATTCCATAACAGGGGGTTTGTTTTCTTAAGACTGCCCGACAAGTTGTTAAAGTATCCGTACTTAACAGATTCTAGGCCAACATTTTCATCGAATCGTGACCTTTTTCTTTAAAAAAAAATATACACAACATCATTTTATGTACGATGATAACTTTATTTGTTTTAATTATTTCTGTAATTTTTTCTTTTATTAACAGGTGATAACACTAGACGTGCTGAGCTCATCTAAAGGATTTTGTGTTTTCAAGTCAAACTACGATATACGGCAGAAAATTCTTCCAATTTTTCTTTTTACATATTAAGAGCTTAAAACTTAAAAAAAAAAACCAGATTTACACAGTTTTTATTTTGTTCCTTTCTTTCGGATTCTGTTTTGTTTTGTTGAGGAGATGATGGATTCTAGTTTTGCTTTATTTACTAACAAGCGCGTGCGTCTCACGAGCCAGTTTGTGTGATCTCAATCAGCAGACGACCGAAATCCGAGAACTTGCAGTGCAGACATTTTTTTTAGTATTGCTTTTGCTATTGTTGGTGTGTGAGTGCGTGTGTGTTTTCGCGCGCGTGGTTACATCCTGACAAAAAAAAAAGATAAAAACACTGTTGTGGTCGTAGACATGGTGGGACGATCGGAGAGGCTCGGCAGCACGGGGAGAGGACGGAGCTCGGAACCGGACGAGGACGTGGAGATTATAGAGATTTCTGAGAAGCACGGGCCGCTGTACAATGCCATACCCCGCATGCCGCTGCCCCTGGCTGTCGTCTTGTGCATCTTCAACATTGTGGTGCCAGGACTTGGTGAGTATGCCATGTCTGCTTAGATATTGTGATGGCTTTCTAGACATCTGCCTACTTTGCTACTTGCCTAATTATTAAGTATTCATGATATTGCAGTCTTAAACGGCTTGTGCCCTTCTAAAACAAACAAACAAAACTAATTTAACCCACTGTGTTGACGTAGCCATTCAGTTTATTCCATCATCAATATCGACAACTTGCCTACCTACTTTACCTGTTTGCCTACCTACTTTACCTGTTTGCCTACCTACTTTACCTGTTTGCCTACCTACTTTACCTGTTTGCCTACCTACTTTACCTGTTTGCCTACCTACTTTACCTGTTTGCCTACCTACTTTACCTGTTTGCCTACCTACTTTACCTGTTTGCCTACCTACTTTACCTGTTTGCCTACCTACTTTACCTGTTTGCCTACCTACTTTACCTGTTTGCCTACCTACTTTACCTGTTTGCCTACCTACTTTACCTGTTTGCCTACCTACTTTACCTGTTTGCCTACCTACTTTACCTGTTTGCCTACCTACTTTACCTGTTTGCCTACCTACTTTACCTGTTTGCCTACCTACTTTACCTGTTTGCCTACCTACTTTACCTGTTTGCCTACCTACTTTACCTGTTTGCCTACCTACTTTACCTGTTTGCCTACCTACTTTACCTGTTTGCCTACCTACTTTACCTGTTTGCCTACCTACTTTACCTGTTTGCCTACCTACTTTACCTGTTTGCCTACCTACTTTACCTGTTTGCCTACCTACTTTACCTGTTTGCCTACCTACTTTACCTGTTTGCCTACCTACTTTACCTGTTTGCCTACCTACTTTACCTGTTTGCCTACCTACTTTACCTGTTTGCCTACCTACTTTACCTGTTTGCCTACCTGCTTTACCTACTTGCCAACCAACTTTACCTACTTACCTACTTTACCTACTTACCTACTTTACCTACTTTACCTGCTTGCCTACCTACTTTAGTTACCTACTTTAGCTATTTATCTACCAGCCAAGCATGGGCATCTGAAGATATTACAGGAAGGCTTGTCTATATAACATAGTTTCTGTCATTTAGTGGAAAGCGGGTGTGGTTGGGGGTCCGAATTCTAGTTTTTAGGCTTATCAGCCCTATCTCAAACTCCATTAAGTGGATGCCTATGACACTCTACCCGCATACTGCATACCTATTTGTCTACCTACATACCTACCCTGCCTAACTGTTACTATCACCCGTTCGACTAGGTTGAGTCTATTGTGTAATATGTTGGCTAATACGAGGGTATTATGGTCCAGTTTCGTAAGTAATGGGTTATTATTTTTAATATTTTACGAAAATATTCGATGCATACATTTTTGAAACCTACTTTGAGGAAACCACACTTATTGCGTTAAAACAGATTAGCCGAGATAATCTAGATTGATCTATACGGTGACTTAGCCGCATTACGCTCGACCCACACAGTATATACCCAAGGTCTCTAAGGAAGGATTAATCTCATCTCTCTGTTTTGTAGTCGAGTCTGGTGGAACTTGTGTGCCAAAAAAGATAAATAAATAAATATCGCGCGTAAGTCTTTCATAACGTGGACCAAGAAGTAGAAACTTACAACATTGGATAACGTTGCTGAGTTTAAACACTAAACAAGAAGACCATAAAAACGAAGTTTTTATTATACTCCCTTTCTTTGCAAACTAAGTTTACCATTTCCACTTCACTACAAAACTAAAATTTCGAATCGGTAAAAAAAAAATTATCTAATTATAACGATTGTCAATTAAAAAAAAAAAACTTGCTTTATATTTCGGCTATATTGTGTCGTTTTCATTCGTATTTGTTTCGTAAAAACAAACATACCCGTAAAGTTTATATTTATATACTTCCGTCAAAGGCAGCCATGTTGTTTCGTCAAATATATTCCTCGATTCGCAAATTGGTAGAAGGAATTCGTGCCTATTCCAAATGCTACGATGCTGAAAATTTTATAGAATGTATTGTTAGTCTGGGCAAGTCTGCTGCCCAAATTTCAGCTCGATCGGACCACGGGAAGTGGTCGAAAAATCGAAGCAAAGTCTTGCTATCAAGATTGCAACCATCCGGACAGACAGACAGACATTGCAACTGAAAATAAAGGGAGTAAAAAAATTTGTTCCTTGATTTTTAAATTTAACTTTAGTTCACATAATGAGGGCACGGTGGTGTCAGTGCGTTTGGCTGGCGCACCGAGGGTTCTGGGTTCGAATCCTGGAGAAGGCTGGGGTTCGTTCTCGGGTTTGGAGGGTGTCCTGAGCCTCCACAGCTCTAATGGGTACCTGAGTTTAGTTGGGGTAAAGTAGAAGCGACTAGGCATTGTTCTGGCTACAAAAACCTATTAGTATTTGGCATGGACACAGAAACTGGTGAACGCTGCTTCACCGGCCCCATGGATCAATCTGGCCCGACGCGATACTTTACTTTACATACAAAATTTTTTCTTGATCTCTTTTCAAGTTCACACGTTTCCAAATACACATTCGTTTTAAGTTACCTTTCTTCTTGAATGGAATGGGTTTATACATGAACTGGTCAGGAACACACCACAAAGCTAACATCTTTCAATTCGAAAGCGTTGATATCAAAATGTGATACTAGATAAAAGCCACGGCTAAGCTCACGACGCAGATAATCTCCCGCGTTACAAGAAAGGGTCTATGAATGATAAGACACGAAAGAAATCAATGACTTCCAGACTTTGATTCAATAGGAAGCTCATTGATGATGTTGCCAGATCATTGACTCGATCGTTGAAGCAACATCATTCTGTCGTCCACATCATTCTGTCGCCCACACCATAAACACCAAACCTAAACCAAAGCAAATATTCTTTCCAAAAAGTAAACATTTCTAACAACTATTCTTGTTTTTTCTTCTCTTTTTGTTTTCCTTTAAATTCAAACATAATATTTATCGAAGAGCTAAACAGACGACATACGAAATCCTTTCCATAATGGCGTTCGTTAAGTAAATGATTTAGATCATTTGCAGTTGTTGTTTTTTTATAAAACAAATATGTCTTAGTCCGGGGGGTTGGCGACCAAACGGCACGCGTGTCAGAATTGGCACACTTAGCGATTTTCAATCGCAAGCAAGAGATCCACGCCCCACCCAACAAGCCGTTTTTTTTTCAATGCAAGTCAAAACAACGTAGGACAGAATAATGAATGGCTTCTGCTTGACAAACTTCATGACGTCAGTCAGACGTTGACTTTTAAAGTTAAAGGTTAAAGGTCAGTTTGTGTGCGAAGATTGAAGATCTCATCGTTGGACTTGTGATGGAATCTATTAGTAAAATAATTAATTTTATAGCATTTTAAGCCACAATTGATTTACTGTCAATATAAGTATCTTTTACAAGAAATTGATACTTCATATGGAGATTAGCTGTTTGCACACGGTGTTCGCTGGCTTAGTCGAGGTAAAGTCTTGAATAGATTTGCTTATTCTCTAGAAGCAATAAAGGTGGGGTTTTTTTTAAAGAATTTTTTTTTTTCCGGAATAGAATGAGGAGAAATTACTTTTGAGGTTGATGTTTATGAATGACATAGCGACACATTTCAATGAGTTGAATTGCCATTGACAAACGGCACTTGAACTGTCTGGCCACTGGAATGGATTCTCGTTGAAACTGGACATATCTTGCTGAGAAATCGATTCCCTAATTTTAGGGATATTCAGATCAATAAACATGAATAATAGATTAGCATTTCAGAAGTGCATTGAAGCACTCAAAAAAAGTGGAAGTTTCCAACCAAAGGCAAGCCTTTCAAATTTATGGAAACATGTTTTCATTCCTCATCCATCCTGACTTGCTTGATCTTACTACTACCTAATTAGAGCTGGATCTTTTCTTTTAGTTGAGTGATATCCTTATAGGGCACGGTAGCCGAGCGGCAGCGCGTTCGACTGATGATCCGAAGGTCCTGGGTTCGAATCCTGGTGGAAGCTAGGATTTTTTCCTAGAAGGGTGTCCCTGAGTCTACCCAGCTCTGATGGGTACCTGACATTAGTTGAGGTAAAGTAAAAGCGGCTGGGCATTGTGCTGGCCACACATCCCTTACTATGCCCAGGCTACAGAAACTGGCGAACGCTGCTTCATCAGCCCTATTATCAGTTTGGTCCGAAGGGTACTTTACTTTGCTGAGTGATGGGCATATTGGCGATTTATAAACACAGCAAGTTTAATTTAAAACATCAACAAATAATAGGCATCGAAACTCTTGAAGGAGGCTGCTTAAGAAAGTCGTCTGCTATTCTCAACTGCTAGGCATTTTCAGCTTTTGGTTCAACACTTGTGAACACATTTTTTTTATTAAATATGAATTATGTTTTAAACCTACATAGAAGTCGCTTACATTTGTAGTTACCGTACTTAGAAGTGAGTAAATATGTACCTGGCATTGAACGATTAGCATGAAGAGCATTCAAGGACAAGGCGCACATTAATTGATACATAACAATTGTATTTAAAAAAGTTGTTATTCTCAATGTTTTAAGATAAAAATACATGTAATTAATTTAAGAACTAATTTTTTTGTTTTATTTCTTTTTAAATGAATATAAGATGCTTACTTACTAGCATTACATTAGGCCTATGCAATTGTTGTAATTATGAATGTTTTTTTTTCAATTTGTAAACAATGCAGGGAAATTTAATTTGCAACTATTTCACGTAAATTAATTGTATACCTTTAATAATGAATACGATAATACTGGATTTGTATAAATAAAAAATAATTAATACGTGATAGTAGCATTAAAAAATATAATTTGTTGGCATCATTAGACTCAAATTGTGCAGGCTAAATTTTAATTTAATTAAAGAGAGGTAATTAAATGTCATACAATTTATAACTTTAAAAATGATCGAATTATTAAAAGCTAGTTGAAAATAAAATAATTATGATATGATTAAATAGAGTGTATGTACATTTTTAAACATTACATTAACTACCCAGTTTTTTTGATTACTCACGCGAGCATACAATGAAAGTCAGTTTCCTCGCAAAAAATATAAAGGTTATCTTCACAAACAAAGGGGTCTCAGCTAGTATTATATCAAATATTAATTGACTATCAATCAGCAGTTGTTAGAAATAGCTCTAATATTCTTGCAAGCTCTTTTGCTTATGACCTTGCTCAAGATACGGCGATATATAAATTGTCATAATGAATATATATATTGTAGAGTTGCGGGCAATCTACGTGATTATGTACTCGTGTAGGGGCTGATTATGTAGATGTCACATTGGCATTAGTCCTTAGAATATAAATATTTTTATTCCGTTTCTCGCGTGGCTAACGCGGGTTGCTGGTAATTTGAGTGATCCTGCAAGACACGGACACTCCACATAGGCAACACAAATAAAGATTGACTCAAACGCCAGAATGAACTTCAAATACTTTAGGCATAAGTTGATGAAAAACAGAGGCACTCTACAATACGAATTTTAGTATATCAATATAATTGGACCAGCAGAAAACACGACTGACGTGTTCTGTGTTTCCGACTCCAATGCCAGTTTTCATTCTATCCTAACTAAAGTGCTCTCTGTATGGTGGGGGCTGAGAAGTTTACAGTAGAGACACGCGGAAGTGGTAAATGGAAGCATAATGAATGTATACAAGGACAGATAACTATGTTTGTATAATAATAATAATAATAATATATATATATATATATATATATATATATATATATATATATATATATATATATATATATATATATATATATATCGATACATGTAAACAGTTATAAAGGAGAAAATAAGTATACAAATAATATTATTGCAAGATACAAATACAATCAAACATCCTTCATTCATTGGTGAGCACCGCAATGAGCCAGGATTAATTGTAGTTTGGAGCCATTGTGAGTAAGTGCCATGGCAGCAGACTGAGTGGTTGCGCCTCTAGTGAGTTTACGACATATATATATATATATATATATATATATATATAAAGTAGATAAGGTTTATTTTCAGTCAGTTGGCACGCTGAATGAATTAGAAATCCTACTTTGGCACACTATTATCAAAAGCTTGCCAACCCCCTGTCCTAGTTCATGTAATTATTATTATTTAGATTTGAAGTATCTCACGCGATACATTCCAGTTGCAACCCATCAACCCCAAGAGTGGTGCTTACTTCAAACTCACCCGCCAATTTCAATCCCATTATTTTCAGGCTAAGGACAGGTCATATAACATGCTGAAGCAGCACATGTTCCACAAACTACAAATTGAAACAAGTAAAAATGTGCCCCTCCGGAACACTGAAAATGCGGAACACGTCCATCAATCCTGCCCCCTTGTACCAATCTACCCGGTCAACCATATTATGACCCCCCCCCCCCCCCCCCCAGGAAGCTACCTCCAATGACAAACTGTATGGTAGACTGTAGCGCAGTTCAAGTATTGGACTTGTTGTCTAAATCCTCCAAATCGTAACATTTGACAACGAAAAGTAGACTAAGATACATCTTTACTGATTGGTACATCTTCACTGATTGATACATCTACACTGATCGATACATCTTCACTGATCGATACATCTTCACTGATCGATACATCTTCACTGATTGATACATCTTCACTGATCGATACATCTTCACTGATCGATACATCATCTTCACTGATTGATACATCTTCACTGATCGATACATCTTCACTGATTGATACATCTTCACTGATCGATAAATCTTCACTGATCGATACATCTTATTCATAACTGATTGGTACATCTTCACTGATTGATACATCATCACTGATCGATAAATCTTCACTGATCGATACATCTTCACTGATTGATACATCTTCACTGATCGATGCATCTTCACTGATCGATACATCTTATTCTTAACTGATTGGTACATCTTCACTGATTGATACATCTTCACTGATCGATTCATCTTCACTGATCGATACATCTTCACTGATCGATACATCTTCACTGATTGATACATCTTCACTGATCGATACATCTTCACTGATCGATACATCTTCACTGATCGATACATCTTCACTGATTGATACATCTTCACTGATCGATACATCTTCACTGATTGATACATCTTCACTGATTGATACATCTTCACTCACCTTTTGTATATTTTCTTTTCTCTAGTTATCAATCAATGTTTCGGCCAATCATCTGTGGTCTTAAATAAACCGATCGTTAAAAGTAAAATCCCAATGATTTGATTGGTTCCTTGTATAATAGGGCGTGACTTATTTTCGTTTCAATGTTTTTTTAAATATTTGTTGTTTGTTGTTTCTTTTTTTTAGTTAATGATTTGAATTAATTTGGTGTTATTCTTTGTAAAAGAAAATATATTATAAATATTATGAATTATGCACCAGGAAAAATGCCTTCGTAAGAAATGTTATAACTGTAAGACTCTCTTAGAATTTTCGGAACGGGGTAACGGTGGTGGTGCGACAGCGCGTTCGGCTGGCGTACCGAAGGTCATAGATTCGAATTCTGGTTAAGGCTGAGATTCCCCGCCCCCCCCCCCTCCCACGCCCCGGGTCTTCAGGTGTCACTGAGTCTCTACCCAGCTCTGATGGGCACCTGACATATGTTGGGGGAAAAGTAAAGACGGCTGGGCATTGTGTGTTGCACACAGAGCCCAAAGATGCTCTGGACAACAGAAACGGGGTGAACTCATCTTCCGCCGCTCCGATGGGTTAATTTTGGTCCGACGGGATTAATTGCAAAAAAAAAAAAATTTACACTAACAGCAGTTTTTGCTGTACACTATCAGCAGTTTTTGTGTTCATCTTGTATTATTGCCCGTTATTCTAATCGATTTTTGTATTTTGGGATTTTTCTCCTTAATCTATTCAAGAATGTCCCCGATCTTTTTTGTTTTGTTCTGTTATTCGCCGGTCTGCGGTCTATAGTCTCAGTACGCCCGCGACACCGAAGTCATTTTGACCATCTGACGGAGACTGTAATTGGGAATACGGAGATGTATGTGTGTGTATGATGGGGTGGGGGGTAGGGTGGTAGGAAGAAAAATGTTTTTGTAGAAAACATCTGGTCACACCTCGCGGAATTGTATATGGTTGTCACTTAGTTTTTGTTGTTATCCCTCCTCACCGCCACCGCCCCCCGTTCCCCCAGCCAGACAATTTGCAAAGTGTCATGACGAAATGGCACGCGCTTGATGAAAGCTGTCATTGGTTCGTGACCAGGTTTTACAAGGCTGAATATTTATCAAACCCATTCCTGCACATACACACATATATAAACACACAGTCAACCATAAACACATAAACATACCGTACATATATACACACAGTCACACATTTACATACATACACACACGGTCACATACATACATACATACTTATACATACTTATACACACACAGTCACCCATATACATACATACACACATATATATACACTCACACAGTCACCCATATACACACATACACACATATACACGCTCATACTTATACACATGTTCTCTATCTGTTTCTCTCTCTTACAACTACTCACACGCTTAAACACATACTTACACACTTACTTTCAAACACACACATATACACACACAAATACACACACACAAATACACACACAAACACACATACACACAATATACACACACAAAGAAATAGAAGCAATATATATTATATATAAGGGGGCCGTAGACTTGTCAAGGACATAATCTAAGGCGCCAGAGAAACCATGAAAGACACACACAAAACTGTTACATACTAATAGTATAGCAAAAAAAAAATTACTTTCACCTAAAGCTTCCAGATTTTCTCAACAATCCAGAAACTCGATTCTGTGCGGTTCCGGTTAGTACAGCGGTTCCCAGCCTGTGTGTCGCGACCCCTTGGAGGGGGGGGGGTCAAACGACCTTTTCATGGGGGTCGCCAAGGACCATCGGAAAAACACTTATTCTTGATGGTCTTATTGAGGCTTTCCACAACAACAGTACAGCACAGTGTTCTTCGATGGCTCCACCTCAGTACCCTCCCCAGTGTGTATAAGCGGGGTCAAACAGAGTTGTGCCCGGGCCCCAACACTCTTTAGTCTAGACCAGGGAAGAGCAACCTTTTGATAACAGTGTGCCTAAGTGGGATTTCTAATTCATTCAGCGTGCCAACGGCCTAAAAGTCAGCAGGCTTTAGTACTTTATTTCTAATAGAAGAAACTTGAATAGTGATTTTTTTAGGGATCTTCTATGTGCCATTGACAATTTTTTTGCCTAACAAGTCTGGCACGCTTTCCGTAGGTTGCCGATCCCTGGTCTAGACTCTAGACTCTAGCTAGACTCTAGACCAGGGCTGTGGAGTCGGTAGATAAATGTTCCGACTCTAACTCGGACCCCGACTCCACAGTTTTTTGTACTTACGACTCCAACTCCGACTCCAGGTACCAAAATTTCCCCCGACTCCGACTCTTCGACTCCGACTGATAAATGGTAGATAAATGTTCCGACTCCAACTCCGACTCCTCAGTTTTTGTACTTACGACTCCAACTCCGACTCGAGGTACCCAAAGTTCCTCCGACTCTTCGACTCCGATTCCACAGCCCTGCTCTAGACTATTCCTCTTTTCTTTACAGTCTTCAAACCTTAAAAATAAGGCTTTTCAAAAATTTATGTCATCTCATATGTACATACATTATATACTATTTAACGAAATGCGTACTAATGACAACAAGCTAGTAGCTAAAAAGGTGTTTTAAAAATGACATTTATAATGTAAAAATATTAATTAATGAATTGTTCATTTTACGCATTTTTATCAATACGAGTACCGGTACTGGTATATGCAAATACATTTTTTTTTCAAATGCAAATTATGTAGTAAAAAAATTGTTAACTAAAATCATTGCCACAGAGACTTAAAATTAGGACTATTATCTCCCTTGATGCGATTTAGTATTTGTGAATTTTTTTTTTTTTTATAAGGTTCGCTCACGTTGAATTTTTTTACAAGAAATTAAAAGAATATTGTTTTAACAATATACCAACATTAAATGTTAGATCTTAATAGGGACCGATGAAGAACCATTTCAGGGGGATCGCCCTTTTTTATCAGTCTACAGGCGGGCCCACCCACATGCAGATACATCCACATATGAGCACAGAATAAGTATATTTCGATTATGTGCATACAAGTACCCGGCGTGATGACATCAGCGCACCACCCTCATCACATACCTACTTTAAACAGTTGCGAAAACAGTCGGATGCGCCGCATTACTAGATCTATTTCACACTGAAGTCAGATGGTTGTCGAGAGGAAAAATTTAAAAACGTGTTTTGATTCGTGATAAACTCAGAAGTCTTTAACTTTAAAATTAAAAAGCAAGACCGCAGTTCAAATCATTTTATGGCCATAAAAGTGAACTGCAGAAAAAAACTTACTTTGTTGACATCTTTGAAATCTTGAATGAGTAAAATTTATCACTGCAAGGACATGTTAATTTTTGTAACAAACCTTAATTAATTTGAAAAGATCGGATCATTTCAACTAAAAATTTAGCTTTAACATAAACAATTCGATGTAAATAAAATGTACATGTTGCTTAACTTATCTGCTTTCTTTGAGGAACATGACATTGAACCATATAAAAGGATTACGAAAATGATTTTTACGATAAGGATTTTTGTGAAGAAACCCTTGTACATGCTTGCAGACGAAATTTCATCGTACCTTTCAAATTTATCTGACACTTCAATTGCACTTGAAAAAAGGTCATGCACAGTCACATTTGAAAATGTTCTTAAGACAACACAAAAGAAATTCATTTAATTTATTAACAATTAGATTCTCTACAATGCTAATTAAAAAATTTAAGGTCAAGTGTTTGCAGTCATAGGCTATACTATTCTGTCAGAGACTGTGTTGCACTTTCTTCTTCCATCTCCAACAACTTATCTTTGTGAAAGGGCTTTCAAGTTGGTTTATTATTATACCTAAATACAGAAGTAGACTTGTTGTTGAAGGATGATCTTCGTTGTGTAAGACGATGAGAAAGACGCAATCTCAATCTTAGCACTGACGTTGTGTTGTAATTAGAAATAAATATTTCACAATATATAATTTCAAATAGATTTGTGTGATTAATCACTGTGCTTTAATTATGTTCAATTTGTAACACTGAAAATACATCCTGCATATCCTGAGATATTTACATTACATTTTATAACAGTAGCACATTACAGTTATAAGGTAGCGATGAAAAAATGTTTATGGTTGGGGGTCGCCATAACGTGAAAAGCTGTATAAAACGGTCGCGGCATTAAAAAGGTTGGGAACCACTGGGTTAGTAGGATCCAAAAATTTTTCAACATGACAAAAACAACTGAACTAATAATACAAATTGCAATATTTTAATAACATTGTTAAGCGATCAATATATCACCTGACAAGGTATTATAAGGCAATAGTTTGATCTCAGAGATTTCATTAATGTTTTTTATTGTTTTTTTTTTATTTATACTTTTTACTTCTTATTACAATTTAAAGGAATAGATGCTTAATAGTCAGGGCCGGATTTACCTATAAGCTAGACAAGCTATAGCTTAGGGCCCCCACTGATTTGGGGGCCCCCCAAAATAATTGTCCGAGTGAGCAATTGTCATAATATACTTAAATATACTGCAGCATTATTTGTCCCAATGCCGCACGTCCGGAACATCCCATACTCTTCACCCAATTGTTTTCAAAAAGATTTAAACTAAGATAAAATTGTGTAGTTTTAAAAATAATGTGTTTTAGTTTTTTCTATTTAGCGTTTGTTTACGATAGTGGATACCGATATATCTATTATCGATAGCACTTGACATCTCTAAGTTTCTACCAGTGGCGTATTTAGGCATGTTCCACATGTTCCATTGGAACAGGGGCCCCCACACATCGGAAAAAAGAAATGTTTTAGTAACATCCCCATTCTTTCGTTGATAATTTAATATATAATTCATTTATTCCCTTACAATTTTAAGCGCTCCAGTCCAACAAAGGCCCCCACAATCCTGGTTTCTACTATTTAGTTTGTTTAACCTGAATGGCCTCCTTTTTAAAAAGAAGAACAAAGATGTTAAGGCCTACAAAACTAAAAAAATATATTTAAATGCTGCCATTGGCCTAAATAATTTAATATTTTTCGTTTTAGGCATATGACTTTGATTAGTTAAAAAAGCAGCATTTTTCGTACATATTTTCAACAAGACTAAACTTTTTCATTGCCAAAATGACAACGATTATAATTGGTATTGATTTCTTCATAGTATTTTTGCGAATGCAACTGAATTAACGTTGTGACTGTATATTCGATTACATTAAGGCAAAATCACATTTAACGGCTTAAGTATAAAGATGATTTAAGAACTACAGGGTACTTCAGTCTCTCTGTAGATTCCACTCCAGACCGGCCCCATATTGATCAGCCCACTGTTATTCAAATTATTGTGAGGTATGTTTCACCAGATGATGGGGTCCCTATTGAACGTTTTCTAACTTTTCCTGAGATAGGTTGCCACACAGGGGAAAGTATGTCTAAGATGGTGCACAACTACCTTACAAGTGAATGCAAAAAAGATTTTAGTAAGTGTCGAGGCCAGTCATATATGATAATGATGCCAATATGTCTGGCAAATACAAGGGAATGCAAGAAATAATATTGAAGATTAACAAGTATGCTATGTATATTCAATGTTTTGGTCAATCCCTGAATCTTGTTGGTAGAACAGCAATAAACTTTTGGGGAATTTTTCAAGAAATATATTTATTTTTTCATCATCTACATATAGATGGGCAGTACTGTTGTCATTCTTCAAAGATGATTCAAAATTTCCAAAGTCTTTGTCAAAGACTAGATGGGAAGCACATTCAATGGCCACAAGTGCAATAAGCTCACTTGATAGTTATGATGAAATAATTGCTGCATTACAGAGAAAGGCGAAACAAGAAATCAAGCCATAAACATTTTGAATAAAATGGAGGAGTTTGAATGTATGTTATATTTTTGGAGTTACTTGCTGGATGAATTTCACAAGACTAGTCAATCAGTGCAAGACCCCCAAATTAGTCTAGAAATTATACGCTTCACTTGCGGATTTTGTTAAAGGTTCCAGGGATATGTTTGATCATTTTGAAAAGAAAAGCAAAGGAAAAATAGTCTGATGTTGATTACAAGAAAAGCAGATATAGAAGAAGGCGTATCAACGATGATGAAGATGATGCTTTAGAGAACCTTGGCCAAGAGATAAGTTCAGAATCAAAATATTTATACCAGTGATGGATGCATTAGAGCAGGGGTCGGGAACCTTTTTTCTGAGAGAGCCATGTACACCACATATTATGAAAAGTAATTCTGTAAGAGCCATACATTATGTTTAAAACTAAAAATTCTAGTAAATGTGTGCATTTTGTGTGATTTTAACACTAAAAGTACAATAATTTTGTCTCTGAATTCTTCTGATGCTGAGCTGCAGCATACTTTAACTCATTTGTAGAATGAAATATTGATTAAAAAAAACTATGTAGATCACAAAGTCTATAAAAAAAAACATTTTTTTAATACTCGAACATTTGTCCGCGAGCCAGATGCAGCCATCAAAAGAGCCACATATGGCTCGCGAGCCATGGGTTCCCGACCCCTGCATTAGAGTCAAGTCTGGCACAGAGGGCCTCAGTATACAATGATGCTACGAAAAATGTTTCATTCTTAACCAAATTAGAAGCTACAGAAGAAGAGATTCGTGAAGGAATTAGTGCTTTTTGCCAAACATACCCTGAAGATGTGGAAATGAATCTTGTTGGAGAAGTCAAGAATTTTCATCAATATGTTAGACATAGTCAAGCCTATGGTTCAGGGTAATATTTATTGATCGTGTCTAATCAGCATTCCCTAATGTAGAAGCGATTTTAAGTGTTTCTTAGTATGATGGTTGCAAATTGCTCTGGAGAAAGATCTTTTTCTCACTTGAAGAGGATAAAAAATGAATTTAGAACAACAATGACTCAAGATAAATTATGTTCCCTCAGTCTCATGTGCATAGAAAGTGACAAACTACGCAGTTTATCATTTGATGATGTCATCAGTGACTTTGCTCTGGCAAAAGCAAGAAAGAAAATATTTTAGATAATAAGTCTTTGTAAATTATTCCTTTTAAAAGAATTTTTTTTTTTTACCAGAGTTTGCATTTTAAGTTTGTTATGAATGAATAAAAATGTAAAAAAAATGTATTATTTCACTAACTATAGGCAATACTTCTTAATTGTATTTCATTTTAACCCTTTATGTATCCGAAAATCATATTTTGCACTAACATATAATTCTGGACTTATAAAGGGCCCCATATCTCAAATAGCTTAGGGCCCCATCAAGTCTAAATCCGGCCCTGTTAATAGTCATAAAGCCTGGGTAGTTAACGTAATGATCAAAAATGTACATTCATTTTTTTAGTCATACAAGCTTATTTAATAATTGTTATTTCTTTTTATTTATTCAGTATTACAGCATTCATTTCAAGCTTTAATTAGCGGTATAACATTATTTTACGTTAAACAGCAGTTGTAAATGTCCTTCAGTGTTTAAGTCGATTTAAGAAGGTTAATTAACTAATAGTAGCCTATAATACTAATAACGACAACAGTTACATAATATGATTCTTGTATTTCAATCCTATACATTTTCTAAAATAATAAAACAAATAAATTTGTTCTATAACTATTCATATTTATGATTATTTTAAGAACTAGTTCACAAGTGTAAGTTGAACCAAAATCTGAAAGTAGAGCTAATACCTTGCAGTTGAGAGTAGCACAGGCCGTTCCTAAGCAGCTACCTTCCAGATTTTTCCATTTACCCGTAAAAGGGGTACTTATTTATGTCCATTTTTAATGTCTTATAGTCAAATTGCTGCGTTTTAAAATCGTCAATATCCCTCCAGTATAAAGAGCTAGACCTAAGCAGATAGTAGTAAGATCAAGCAAGTCAGGTTCGATGAGGTGTGACCCCATTTGTCCATGAATTTTGAAAAGTCTTGCCCTTAGATTTAAAATTCCGTTTCAGTGCTTCAATGTACTTCTAGAAAAAAAACTCATCTATATTTAATGCATATTGATCTGAATTAGGAAAGTACTTAAGTTTTATTGACATTGAGTTCACTGCAAGGTATGTACAGTTTAAACGCAAATCCATACCAGTGGCCCAATAGTTCAAGTGACGTGTCCTTGTAAAAGTTCAACTCATTCAAATGTGTCGCCAGTGGCGTATTTAGGCACGTTCCACATGTTCCATGGAACATGGGTCCCCACACAAAAGGGGCCACCACAAATCTCAAAACACAGGCAGCTGACACAGCAATGTCGTAATGCAGGGGTGAGGCCACTAGGGGCCCCGATATAAATTTGGCCCATGGGAACAGGCCCCCCCCTTCCACAATCATAAATACGGCCCTGTGTGTCGCTATGTCATTCAGAAACATTAGCTTCAACAACCAGTTCTCCTCATTCGATTCCAGAAAATATTGTCTTTTTAAAGCAAGAAACACTTTAATAAATGCTTCCAGACAAGAAACGAATCTTCATAAGACTGTACCTAGTCTAAGCCGGCGAACAATGTGCGCAAAAAAAAAGCCTGAGCACCCCCGTGGAACTGGTCTTCAAAACGCAGAACACACCCTGCAATGGTGTCCACTCCTCAGAGAGGTCCGAAACCAGGCCTGGCCTTAGGGAGCCACCATGGAGGAAAAAGCCTTGGGGTCCAAAGCCATTCCTACAGACAACAGCCCGGTTCTTCAGAGAAACAGGACTGTCAGTCTGACACCGCAAAGGAAAGCGAAATGGAAGGCAGAAGAAGAAGAAGTATCATTTTCTTGTATGATAGACTTGTATGATAGACTTGTATGATAGACTTGTATGATAGACTTGTATGATAGACTTGTATGATAGACTTGTTTGATAGACTTGTATGATAGACTTGTATGATAGACTTGTATGATAGACTTGTATGATAGACTTGTATGATAGACTTGTATGATAGACTTGCATGATAGACTTGTTTGATAGACTTGTATGATAGACTTGTATGATAGACTTGTATGATAGACTTTTTTGATAGACTTGTTTGATAGACTTGTATGATAGACTTGCATTGCCTGTCAATCAATGAATGTGGGAGAAACGATCAAATTGGCTGTGTTAAAAATAGATCCCATCACATACCGGAAGTCAAATGAATGATGACATCTTCGGGCACAAACTTTCATGAACTTTAACAGTCGATGTTTTTAACGTGACTTTCATGAAGTTTAAACCGCAGCAGGAAGTATGTTTTGACTTGCACTAAAAAAAAAATCTTATTCTTGGAGGTCTTTAGCGTGCCATTGAAAAATCGCTATGCGTGTCACGTCTGGCACGCGTACCCTATGTTGCCGAATCCTGGTCCATGGGATAACCGCGCGTTTCTAATTCTTTGTGCGAGGATTAATTCTCTTCTTTCATTTCTTGGCATCTGTGTAAGGAATGGGTTAAATAAACTAGGAAGTAGTCATAGAAAATCTACAAAATTGACATGATACAAAAAGTCTTTTGAATAGAAAAACTCTTAAATCACAGACGAGATTTGAACAAGATAATCTACTTCAGGGGTCAGCAATCTACGGCACGCGTGCCAGACTTTTCACGCAGAGACATTTTCAATGGCACGCGGAAGACCCACAATCGGCAATGCGAGTCACATCTACAAGAAATTGATCGGTAGCGTAGGTTGACATTAAGGCTGTCGGCACACTGAATGAATTAGAAATCCTACTTTGGCACACTATTACCAAAAGGTTGCCGACCCCTTGATCTACTCCATGAACGACACGCGTGTACAGTAAAAGTAAAGATTATTGACATATCTTCCCTAATTGGTATCTTTGTGTGTGTGTACGTGTGTGTCTTTTGTTTCTAAAATATAATACAATAAACTAACGATGCACAAAAAACAGTAATTGATAACTAATTTGTTCAAATCAACCTTAGATTTCTTTTGAAATTATGTTTTTTTACTGTATTTTTCTTGTTGCTTTTTTTTTTTTGGGGGGGGGGGGGGTATTTGTCGCTTGGTTAATTCCTTGTAAAGTCTTTTTCTTGAGTCTTTGTAATCGTGTTCACACGTCATTTCCAGTGCGTGTTACTATTTTATTTTGTTGATACAGTCCTACTTAGCAATATCTCTCTCTACTTCTCTTTCTCTGTATATACACATATATATAGGTATATATATATATATATATATAGGGAATATAATATGAACGAATCACTTATCTATGGCAATCTCTTAGTCTTTTGATTCACTTCCCCTATACAGAGCATAAAAAAAAACTTCAGTTGTTAAGCTCTTCCTTAGATTTGCATATTGTTAACAAACAAAAACAACAACCGTCTTATGTGCCAAGCTTGAAAGCCTAGTCTCTTTTCTTTGTTTCTTTGAGTCGGTCACATTACAGAGACGGTCTCAGAATTTCTATCCACGTGTTAATGGCATCCGGTCCCTTTCTCTTGTAGCCCTTAATTGTAACGTTAGAGTACCCCCCACCCCGGCACCCCCCCACCTTCCCAGATACACGGCCCTAATAATCCGAAGACACGCCAGTGACAAAGAACTGAAGTCTTTTTGAGGAATTGCGCCAGCAGTATAAAATGCTAGAGTAATTAGTTCACTTATCCTATAAGTTTACAGACGTTCCTTCTAGATAGAAGATTATTACGTCCACTAGGCCCAAAACTCCTGCAGGGCGACAGGGATCCGTCGGTGGCAGGGCTAGAACCCGCGACCTGTCAATTGGTTTTTGGTTGACAGTCCGGTGAACTAACCGCTGGACCAGCCGGCTTCACTTGACTGTTTCCATGCATATCTAAATGTTTCTCTGTGAAGAGAGTGAATTTTCAATTGTTGCGTTTTTGTGTAACTGCGTCAAAAACGATAAACAATGGAGAATAAAACAAACAGCACACCTTTAAAGTAAACTTAACCCAGGTTAGCATTTTAAAAGGTTGTTGGTATTACAATTCAATTTACAGCGTTGGTCGAACATAACCAAAAAATCACATCATCAATTACATCAACAAATACAACAATATCAACTACAGTGACATCAACAACAACAATGACTGCAACACTAACAACAACAGCAACAAACAAATACAAAAAAAAAAAAAACAACGACGACCCCCCAAAAAACAACAACAAGATTTCCAGCCAAGATTGATATGGTTTCAGGGAAGATGAAAAACAAGTGAAAAATCAATACGTGTTGAGATTTAACTTGCCGGACTGCCGTGCTGGACTTTGTCGTGTTCAGTTCACGTCGCCGACAGTTCCTGCCGATTCTCTAGGAATAGTTCAGAATAAGAATTTCTCCCTCCCTCCCTCCAGCCAATCACCCCCCCCCCTCATTCTCCCTAGTGGTTTAAACGTGTTCATATTGCGCATGATTGGGAGGAGGGAAAAATGGCGCCCGTCTCTCCCCTTACAAGTAATACAATAAGAAAAAGAAAGAAACAAACTAACTAACCTTAAGGTTAGTTACAAGATAGCTAGTTAGTGGGAAGAAAAGATACAACTAAGTAACTAAACAACGAAATAAACACACAGATATTTGACAAAACAACGAAATAAACACACGGCTAAATAACAAAACAACGACAAAAACACACAACTAAATAACAAAACAATGAAATAAACACACAACTAAATAACAAAACAACGAAATAAACACACAACTAAATAACAAAACAACGACATAAACACACGACTAAATAACAAAACAACGAAATAAACACACAGCTATTTGACAAAACAACGAAATAAACTCACAGCTATTTGACAAAACAACGAAATAAACACACAACTAAATAACAAAACAACGAAATAAACACACAACTAAATAACAAAACAACGAAATAAACACACAACTAAATAACAAAACAACGAAATAAACACACAGCTATTTGACAAAACAAAGAAATAAACACACAACTAAATAACAAAACAACGAAATAAACACACAACTAAATAACAAAACAACGAAATAAACACACAGCTATTTGACAAAAAACGAAATAAACACACGGCTAAATAACAAAACAACGAAATAAACACACAACTAAATAACAAAACAACGAAATAAACACACAACTAAATAACAAAACAACGAAATAAACACACAACTAAATAACAAAACAACGACATAAACACACGACTAAATAACAAAACAACGACATAAACACACAGATATTTGACAAAACAACGAAATAAACACACGGCTAAATAACAAAACAACGACATAAGCACACAACTAAATAACAAAACAACGAAATAAACACACAACTAAAAAACAAAACAACGAAATAAACACACAACTAAATAACAAAACAACGAAATAAACACACAACTAAATAACAAAACAACGACATAAACACACGACTAAATAACAAAACAACGACATAAACACACAGATATTTGACAAAACAACGAAATAAACACACGGCTAAATAACAAAACAACGACATAAACACACAACTAAATAACAAAACAATGAAATAAACACACAACTAAATAACAAAACAACGAAATAAACACACAACTAAATAACAAAACAACGACATAAACACACGACTAAATAACAAAACAACGAAATAAACACACAACTAAATAACAAAACAACGAAATAAACACACAGCTATTTGACAAAACAACGAAATTAACACACAACTAAAAAACAAAACAACGAAATAAACACACAACTAAATAACAAAACAACGAAATAAACACACGACTAAATAACAAAACAACGAAATAAACACACAACTAAATAACAAAACAACGAAATAAACACACGACTAAATAACAAAACAACGAAATAAACACACAACTAAATAACAAAAAAACGAAATAAACACACAACTAAATAACAAAACAACGAAATAAACACACGACTAAAAGAACAAATTAACTCATTAACAAAACAACTTAACACACAACGTTAACAAAAAAATTTACAAACAACAACTATATTCTAATTTATCATACATTCAAACCAAAAGCAACATTTGATAAAATCAAATATTGACATTAATAGGCTAAGACGTGTAAACTAAATGAAGGCAATTTATTGAAGTTATTGAAGGAATAATTCACTCAATCCGAATGTTACATTTTGTTAAGATTTACAAACATTTTCTATGTGAAGTAAATGTAAAGTTTTTTTTTGTTGTTGTATCGTCTTCTGAAGTTGTCTTTTTTTTCTGCCGGTATAATCCAGTCCACGTTTTATCTACTTTGTTTTCAAAAAATTACCATTGTTAAAATTTAATTTTTTGTGTGTGTGTAATTAGCTTCAAAGTGAATTTAAAGTGAATTTAAAGTGCAATGCAAATCGAAACAAAATTTTTTTTTCTTTTTATTTTATCTGATCCACTTTTTTTTTTTGTTAGGCAAAATCTTTAACAAATATTTTTTTTTATGTATGAAAAATGAAAATATTCTGAATGCAAGAGTTCTTCAAGTCATTAGAATTTGGTTAACTTTAAAGTGTTCCGTTTAACGTCGTTATAGCGTTTCTGTCTAGCTCGTTTGAGTTTCGGTTAAACCTTTTAAAACATTAGTTAAACCTATACTACAATATGCATCTTCTCTATGTGACCCATCAACTAAAGAAAACATTAAAAAAAATAAGACAAATTCAGAAAAAAAATACTGCCGAATATTCACAACTGACAAGTGTAACACCGATAGTTAAATCACTAAACCTAGCAACACTAGCGGAGAGAAGGGTAAAGAGTAAAGTAGTAATAATACATAAGGCATGAAATTCTAATTTAGAAATACAACACACAAAAATGTGTTACTATGCTCAGATAAACACTAGGACAAAAACACTTTTCTTTTCCCTTATACGAGAAGAAACGTATATAAGTACTCTTTCTTCCCGATAGGCATTCGGGCATGGGATAGGTTGCCTGAACAAACCAGGAAAACCAGTAACTTATCATCAGTTAAAACATTAATAGAAATGCAGGACTAGACTCAGACCACGGATTTGCGTAGGACGCAATAATCTTCTTTATAGAAGGGGCGTCTGTAGGCCTAATGTATAAGATAAAAAAATATTTTATATACAGTCGTACTGGCGAACTCTTCATTATGAGCGCCTCTTGGTGGTCCTGGGTTCGAATCCTGGCGAAGGCTAAGATCAGTTCCAGGGTCTGGAGGGTGTCCCTGAGTGTAAACCAGCTTTTATGGGTAGGCCTACCCCTCATTAGTTGGGGGGTAAAGTAAAGGCGTCTGGGCATCGTGCTGACCACATAATCCGCCACATAAATCCGTAGTGGTCACAGAAACTTTCGAACGCTGCTTCACCAGCCCTATGGATGAATTTTTAGTTCGATACAATAACCCCCCCCCCCACACACACACACACACTTCTTCTGTTAGCCAGTCTGCTGAGGTTAGCTCTCCCACACACACACATACACACTCACACCAGCTACACACACAGCCGCACACACTCACACAAATACACACACATACAAAAGGTTAGCTAACGTCATACTGAAAGCTCACCAATTATTGCCGATGACAATCTTAATAACTATTAAGGATGTAAAAAAAAAACTAAAAAAAACAGTACAGCTACGGATTAATTAAACGTAGTTAGAGAAGCATTATAAAAATGTAAGTTTGTTTTTTCAATCAATGCAAACCTCATCACTGCTCATATTGAAAAAAAAAAATTATTTTTTTTTTGTTATTTTTTTTTTATATTTTTTTTCAGGAACGTTTTTTTCTTCCTGGGCGTGCCTGTGCGGCTGCAAGACGAAATTGGGGAAGCCCGCCAAGGCCTTCGGCCTGAACATGTTATCGGCCGTCTTGCAGATGCTGTCCTTCGTATTGATTGTGGGCTGGGTGTGGTCCATCATCTGGGGCATGAATTTCTTACAAATCTCAAGTAAGTGCCATGGTAGAGGAGAATAAGGGGAGATGATATGTTGTTTACTTCTTCCTGTCTTTGTTATTGGTTAGGCCTATACATTTCGTCTTCAAGTTCGTTTGTGTCTATATGTCTTTGTTATTTGTTATACATGTCGTGTTAAAGATCGTATGTTCTTATAATGTCTTTGTTATTTGTTATACATGTCGTGTTAAAGATCGTATGTTTGTATATGTCTTTGTTATTTGTTATACATGTCGTGTTAAAGATCGTATGTTCTTATAATGTCTTTGTTATTTGTTATACATGTCGTGTTAAAGATCGTATGTTTGTATATGTCTTTGTTATTTGTTATACATGTCGTGTTAAAGTTCGTATGTTTGTATATGTCTTTGTTATTTGTTATACATGTCGTGTTAAAGTTCGTATGTTCGTATGTCTTCGTTGTTTGTTATACATGTCGTGTTAAAGTTCGTATGTTTGTATATGTCTTTGTTATTTGTTATACATGTCGTGTTAAAGTTCGTATGTTTGTATATGTCTTTGTTATTTGTTATACATGTCGTGTTAAAGTTCGTATGTTTGTATATGTCTTTGTTATTTGTTATACATGTCGTGTTAAAGTTCGTATGTTTGTATATGTCTTTGTTATTTGTTATACATGTCGTGTTAAAGTTCGTATGTTTGTATATGTCTTTGTTATTTGTTATACATGTCGTGTTAAAGTTCGTATGTTTGTATATGTCTTTGTTATTTGTTATACATGTCGTGTTAAAGTTCGTATGTTTGTATATGTCTTTGTTATTTGTTATACATGTCGTGTTAAAGATCGTAGGTTGTATATGTCTTCGTTGTTTGTTATACATGTATTAAAGTTAGCATGTCTAACACTTGTATACCTAAACGTTTTCTTTCCCCCTAGAGGCAAGAGGAATGGGTTACCTGAACCACTAAAATGATAAAAACGTTAGGCGCTTTTAAACTGTTTTTTTTTAACAAAAAAAGCCACGGATTTGTGTTAGGCGTAAAGTTATTTTCTTTGAAAACACATCTGTAAAGTATAAGAAAGGTTTGTGCAATTATGTAACTCATAGGTTCTCAACGGAGCGTTATCCCCCTCCTGGGGGCGGTGAGAAGCTTTAGGCGGGCGCTGACGTTCCCGGGGGCGATTGGGGGCGGTGAAGGGCAAGTGGGGATACAAACGTACCTGATATAATTTGAACATCTCAGCTTTTTGAATTGATTAATGTTTGAATGAAATGTGATGTAAACGATGCTAAATGTCCAATCTGCTAATATTGATATTTTGAACTCAGTTTTACTGATATGTTTTTTATGCAGTACAATACAATTAAAAATGCTTATCTTTAAGCGGAATTGATACGTAGTAATCATACGAACTGGGTATTTAATGTAAGGTTTGAAAATATACATAGGCCTATAAATTCTTTAGTCATATAATATTTATATAATCTTCAAATACTTTTCACAGTTTAATCAATTATAAATTGTAAGCCGTTTCTTTTTTTTTTTTCATAAAAGACCAAAAAAATTAGCTTAAATGACTTAATTAGGCTAATTATCTCCCTTTAATTGAACAATTTTTCCACATTTAATTCAATAGTGATACCAAAAGAGTTCTGTTTTGTGATATAAAAATTTTATTGACTATTTATTTTTTCTTGATATAAATTCATCATTATGGTATTCATAACAAGATTTAATTATTAGAGGATTAAAATAATTTAGGTTAAACAGTTGTGAATAAACATTTCATGCATTAATTGTTTGACCATTTAAGAAGTTTATATTTTAAACATTAATAATATAGTGCTAATAAATAAGTTTCTTATATTTCTAAGTTAATAATGCAAATACATTACAAATTTATTTTATATACAATTGTTTCAGAATTAATTAAATTAACGTTTAATTAAAGAAGATGAGCATAAAAACGTGTTTAAACGTGATTAGTCTGTATCAATTAATGAGCCGTCAATTGTAGGTGACCTTTTTTATGCTGAAAACAACATTATTGTGCAATAATATCTGTTCACAAGTGTAAGTTGAGCCCAAAAGCTCAAAGTAGAGCAAACGCCTAGCAGTTGAGAATAGCGAATGACTTTCCTAAGCAGCTTTCTTCCTGATTTTTTCCGCAAATGGACACTTATGGATGCCCATAATTCAAATGTTTAAAAATGCAACTTGCTCCATTTTTAAATCGCTAATATTTCTCCACTTAAAAAAAGATCTAAGAAAGTTGTAGTAAAATCAAACCAATTAGGCTTGGTGTGGTATGAAAAAATGATTCCATCAATTTGAAAGTCTTGCCTTTGATTAGAAACTCCGCTTTGAGTGATTCGATGTACTTCTGAAAAAGCCCAACTATTTATCTTAAATATATTCTTTATCATAAGGATGCACGTGTAGTTAAAAGTTTGAAAGGATTTCACGGTAAGATATGTCTATTTTCAAAGCAAATCCATTCCAGTGGTCCTTGTAAATGCAACATTCACTAACTGAAATGTGTCAGAAACATCGGCTTCAACAGTCAGTTCTCCTCATTCAGAACCGGAAAATGTTGTTGTGGTTTTTATCAATAAAAAACACCTTTTGGACGTCTCTCGCGTGCCATTTAAAATCGCTCTGCGTGCCAAATTTGGCATGCGTGCCTTTGGTTAGCGACCCCTGATTTAGAGTATACTGTGAGATAACCTAAAGACATCACAATTTTCTTTATAACTGGATGAGCCCACGCTACCTGACAGTCAAGCTTTACTTTTAACTTACGTTTATTTGAGTTAAAAAAAAAACGATTATTTGCTCATTCCGAAACAAGAAAACCATAAAAACGAAGTTTTTATTATACTCCCTTTATTTGCAAACTAAGTTTACCATCATGTAATTAAATAATTGATTGACTACTGCAAATGAAACGTAAAGAAAAAATATCTGTGTCGCAAATCTCAAAAATATCTCCTTACTCCGTATGAATTGTTCTAAAAATAATCTTAGCGCATAATTTTTTTTTCTAGCTTTGCGCCGAAAAAGTATAAAATGTTGCACAGGCATTTTTAACGCGAAATCAAAATATTTCTTATACTTTCCTTTTAAGAAATGAATATTGTCATAAGTGTAGTATTATTAAGTCGTTTTAACTGAAAATTTGATAGGATGTATTGTTAGGCGCCCCAAATCTGCTGTCCAAATTTCAGCTTGATCGGACCACGGGAAGTGGTCGAAAAATCGAAGCAAAGTTTTGCCCCCACGACGCATGATTGCAGACAGACAGAAAGACAGACAGACAGAAATTGCAACTTAAAATAAAGGAAGTAAAAATATATAAATATAAAAATCTATTAGACTACTTGTACTAGAAGACTTTTTAGCGTAAAAGAAATTCCTCCATCGGCGATGGTAAGATGTATCGTGGATTGAAGTTGTAGTTTTATAAAAAGTAGTCTGTTCTAGGTGTATTTGATGGCTATTGTGTTTGTATTGCATTCTTATCACCCTCTTTTGTGGAAAAGAAAAACAAGCTGCAAACAGTGAAACGTGGAGACTAAGGCTTTCGCAACCGAATTTGAAACACATATAGACAAACTACTAAAAACACACCAGGCAAACGATTCACCTTATGCCTAATATTGATTTTTGTAAGCCTCTTGTTTAGGTTTTTTTTTTATCTAATAATTCTTACAATATGTTTCATTTGCATTTTTTTTTAAAACTTAATAAATAAGCACACAAATCTAGTCGGCGTAAAATAAACTGCGGAAACTATGTTGACCCTTTAACGTCCAGGAAGGGGGGGGGAGGGCATGGGCGCAAAAAAAAGTTGGGGGGGCTGTGAGCCGAAAATCATTTTTTAAAGGGGGCGGTGAGCCGAAAAAGGTTGAGAACCTATGATGTAACTGATGCATGTGTTGAGGATTGGAGACTATACACATGTCTTGATTGTTCCAGCATTCTTAGTTCACAATTATTGGACAAGATTGAATATGGAACATCATTCAACATAAAACTACACAACAAAAAACAACACTTAGGCATTTAAACGTTAGAGTCGGGACTGCAATCAAAATAGAAAAAATCATTGAACATTTGACGACATTTAACATAAGATAACATTCAACATAGAACACCATTCAGTATACAACATTCAACATAAAACAACATTCAGAATACAACATTCAACATAGAACAACATTCAGTATACAACATTCAACATAAAACAAAATTCTGTATACAACAATCAAGATAAAACAACATTCAGTATACAACATTCAACATAAAACAAAATTCTGTATACAACATTCAACATAAAACAACATTCAGTATACAACATTCAACATAAGACAACATTTAACATAAGACAAACATTCAACATAAGACTTTATTTAAAAAAAAAGACAAACTTCGAGATAAGGCAACATTCAACCTTGAATATTCAACATAAAACAACATTCATCATAAAATGACACCCAGCACTAAGGTATAAAGCTAATGTAAACACACTTCATAATTCCACATCCAAGGTAGAACACCATTCGATTAAAAACAATGAATTTTCGCTGCCATACCGCAAGAGATGGAGAGGTATACACGAATTCCTGTATCCTGCACGTGTTCTAGCCCTGAGCGATAACCTCTAAAATCAACCAACTTCCCAAAGAGTTCCTCCCCCAGAGCTAAAAACTGCCTTTTTCTGGGGGAAACACGTGACATCAAGAATGTTATGACCCACTCTGTATGGTTCACCCGCATACAACTGACGAACTCTACAGTTTCATAAGGAACTTGTATGAAATCATATGATAGTATCTTCACCGAGGCTTGAGCGAGAGTTGGGTTAGTAGTGACGTTGGCGGGACAACGAGGAGGACGAATTGTGTGTGTCGTTTTGTATACCGTGCAGAAAATTAAAGGGTAGTTGCGTTTCTTGTCTACCCCAATGTTGACCGCCGCTGACCATAAGCTAGTTTTTAAATATATATTTATAGATTAACGCTAAATTTAGTATATACTTTAACTTATAAACGTGTTTGTACAATTTATTGATTGTTTGTATATATTGATTTTGTTGTATTAAATTCATTGTGCTGGTCACACATTTCCTAACTATTTAATTACCAACTAATAACAGCAAATGGTGATCACTGTTTCGCTAGCTTTATGGATCAGAATGGTTCAAAATATTAATTGTTCAAATATTGATTTTATTGTATAAAATTTTTTGTGCTGGCCACACCAACGCTAAGTATTTAATTAACCAAAAAAAAACAACAACAGCTGGCGATCACTGCTTCACTAGCTTTATGGATCAAAATGGTTTAAAAACGACTACCTCCATTTTCTTTGTTTGTTTGTTTTAAATTTAAATAATAAATTTCCATTAACGATAAAGTTTTAAGACTATGCCCATTATACTCGACCGAACTGTTTAATACTCAACACTATGAAGTTTAACAGTCACAATCCAGAGCGTCTAGTTTAAACCCTTGGAAAAAGATTCTAGACTCTTTGATAACGAATTCAGTTTCCCCAACTACATTATTTTTCTTTCTTTCTTTTTGTGTTTCCAGATCAATCCGACCACGAGCCAGTGAAACCCTATTATGTGAGAAGGCAGAGCAGTGTAGTGGAGTAGAGCTGTCACTTGCCCGGATCTATAGCTGGATCTTTTTTTGTTTGTTTTTGGTCCTTTTCTGTGTTTTTTTTTTCATTTTGTGAGTGTTACATTTAATAGAATAAGAGTTGGCATCAAATGTTAGCGAGATTGAGAAGAACGCGATGAAAGAAAGAGTAAGTGAGAAAGGGACGAACGGGCAGAATTAACAGAGATGTGAGAGAAAAAGAGTGAGAGAGAGAAAGAGAGAAATAGCGAGACGGAGACGAACAGGCAGAGTGACAGAAGGACTGCGAGCATTGATTCACGTCGGCCGGTCTTCCCCATCTTATGTGCAATTTGAAGTTTTCAAAGAGTTGAAATCCCATTGTACAAGAAAACAAACATTAAAGTAAATTCTTCCACACTCTTCCCTCCCTTTCCATTGGCGCTCATTTAAACGACAATGCAAATTTTATTGCAAAGAGAAACCTTTTTGTTTAAAAAAACAACAATGTTGAAATCAATTTATTTCTCTATCATTAAATTAATAATCTTCAAACACCTCTTCTTTTCAATATTGTAAAAAAATATATTTACACTCGAAAATTTTTATTTGCTCAGCAATAACTGTTAATATAATATATATTTATATATAGTGCAAAAACTTTTTTTTTAATAATTGAATTTCGTCTCATGATTTTTTAAACCATTTTTGTAAAACCAAAAAGCATCCATGTTATTCACAAAGGTTGCTTAGCAACAGAACACAACAATCCAACACCCTAGGAGTGGACTGACACTACCAAAACCGAAGGTCCAGTTTCAATACATACAATATATTCATTGCAAAAACGTAGAAGGCCCAACTTTAATGCTAGTTCATGAATTACAAAATCTAGATATCATTTTTTCAATGCCTATGTATTACGAAAACTAGAAACCCCGAAATAAAAATTCTAAAAATTCTAGCAATTAATAGAAAAAAAGAAATAAGCTGGGGCAATTATATTTTTAAAATATTGACCAAAAAATGTATCATTAAATCACATATTTTTATCTGGTAATATAATAGTAAAGGGCAAACGCTCATTTGCCTATTGTAGGTATTGGCCACGAAAGCCCACTAGATTTCAAAATCATAAATACATCAATGGATAGATTATCGAATTATATATACTATGTATTTTTCCTGTGATAGTTTTGATGACTTAAAAAAAATGAATACCATATATAAACTTTTTTTTCATCTATTGCACTTGTTATATATTATAAGAACTTCAGTCACTGATCCTATCTAAATTTACAAAAGAATATATTTTAACATCTGTTTTTAACTGTAAGATTAAAGATTATCAGATATTTATTTCTTCTCAGATACTTACCAACTTACCGCTAATGTAACAAATCTACCGTAGTTTCTATCATGTAGGTCAGTGATCTATCGTTTTTAAAATGTAGGTCAGTGATTTCTTCAATTAAATGTAGACCAGTGATTTTTTCAATTCAATGTAGGTCAGTGACTTCTCCTTTTTAAATGTAGGTCAGTGATCTCTCTCATTTTTAATGTAAGATCTATTTTCCTTATTTTTAAATGTAGGTCAGTTATTTCTTTTTTAAAGTGTAGGTCTGTGATTTTATTTTAAATATAGGTCATTTTATATTTTGTTTAAATGTAGGTCAGTGATATTTTTACACGTTATGTAGGTCAGTGTATAGTTTCAGTGTCCATTCAGTGTTGAATGTATATTATTATTACTCAGTGTTATGCCGTTCTCTGTGCTAGCTGGTGGAGCCGAGTGTGTAGTTGTATTATCTATGTATATGTTTGGTTATTGAACAGTTGACTTTCATGGCTTCCGATGTATACATCCATATATCAAGTGTACATATATATATTATTTGAACAAGTCACTTAATATTGATTGCTTCCAAAGTGTATCATACTCGTAATGTATATATAAATATCTATATATTATGTTTATATATTTATATGATCTGGCCAGTTTACATGTTGTTCAATGGTTTTCATATGCTGCATTTAAAAAAAATGTTGCCTTAATTTATTTATATTTTTTAAGGCCAGAAACTGTTTTAAATTAACACATTATTATTAGTCAGACAAAAGCAATAAGAAACGATCCAATTGAAAACTGTTACTATTTATATCAACCAGTGCTTTTTCAGACTGTGCCAGAAACATAAATTTAATGTCTAAAGATGTGGAGAGTTTTTTTCATTCATTATTTTCTATTATTTGTTGTGTGTGTGAACGTGTTTAAATATGAGTTACACAATCTCCAAAAGTTAAAGTCTTGAAAATTTCTGAAACAAAAACGAAAAACTAATTACTTAAGATGAGATTCTGATTGCTTTATTGATCCAAATAAATGGAAATTTGATTTGATTACGTAGATTCCGACTTTCAGCATACTTAAAACAATTTTAAAGAACCATTTGTACTTAAACACAATAGAAGGGACAAAGTAGATCTATACATTTATTTCGTTGTGTCAGAAATTAAAAAAAAAAAAAAACTTGATTGACACTTTTTTGACAACTTCCTGAAATGTGCAGATCTTTGAGTTTCTAAGGCGAAATGTGTAGATCTTTGAGTTTCTAAGGCGAAATGTGTAGATTTTTTAGTTTCTAAGGAAAATGTGTAGATCTTTGAGTTTCTAAGGCAAAATGTGTCGATCTTTGAGTTTCTAAGGCGAAATGTGTAGATCTTTGAGTTTCTAAGGCAAAATGTGTCGATCTTTGAGTTTCTAAGGCGAAATGTGTCGATCTTTGAGTTTCTAAGGCGAAATGTGTCGATCTTTGAGTTTCTAAGGCGAAATGTGTCGATCTTTGAGTTTCTAAGGCGAAATGTGTAGATCTTTGAGTTTCTAAGGCGAAATGTGTCGATCTTTGAGTTTCTAAGGCAAAAATGTGTAGATCTTTGAGTTTCTAAGGTGAAATGTGTCGATCTTATAGTTTCTAAGGCGAAATGTGTCGATCTTTGAGTTTCTAAGGCGAAATGTGTTGATCTTTGAGTTTCTAAGGCGAAATGTGTCGATCTTTGAGTTTCTAAGGCGAAATGTGAAGATCTTTGTGTTTCTTAAGCGAAATGTGTCGATCTTTGAGTTTCTAAGGCGAAATGTGAAGATCTTTGAGTTTCTTAAGCGAAATGTGAAGATCTTTGAATTTCTTAAGCGAAATGTGTAGATCTTTGAGTTTCTAAGGCGAAATGTGTTGATCTTTGAGTTTCTGAGGCAAAATGTGTACTTTAAATATAGATAAACATTCATTCTTTAAAGAACAAAAGGTAAAACACGCAATTATAACACGCAACATTAACTCACAATGATTTTGTGTTCTTTGATTTTGTATTTAAACATGCAAGACAGATGATAAACTCGACATAATTCCTAAGCATTAGTCTGTTTGCAAAAAATAAAAAATAAAATAAAATAAACAAGAAGAAATAATAAACAAAATATAGATTTTATACTTAAGCTTTTGAGGAATTTTTTGTCCTGCTGTTTTTATATTAGCGAATGTTTGGTACAGTGATTGAAAATTAATATTGCCAGTTTGAAGGTTTTCTGATTTTGAATTCAGGTAAAAAGAAAAAAGTTTGGGCAGGTACCAGGCACACAATCGCATTTTTTAAATGTTATAAACAATAAAACTGTTGAACTCTATCTTCTGCCAGATATTTATTTGCAAGGGAAACTAAAAAATTTAATATATTACTATCTAGGCTTCTTAGTATAATTGTAGCCATTAACGTTGTTTTTAATGACGATTCTAATGCTTTTGTCATTTTTCTATAACCTTATAGGGTTATAGATGCATTGCCAACTAAACGTGATGGGAGCTGGGTAGAACATGTCCGAAAGGTCTCAGTGTTTAGTAGGGAATGCATAGATCTAGACAAAGACTACAATAAGATGGATCACTTGCTTTAATATTTCTGCTATTAGATAATCCATAGACTATAATATACATGGACCGCTTGCTTTAGTATTTCTGCTATATGATGACTTGAAACATTGATTTTTGGAATTCCCGATTCTAAATAAAGTAATTGCTATACAGGAAATAAAGTTATTGCTATACAAGTACAAGTTCCGTTTTATTTAATCGCTATGATTTTCTCGATAAAAAATTAAAATCGAAAGTTTGTACAGAGCGGAAACATTTATAGATCAGTGTTGTGTGCGCACGGAAAAAGAACATAAGCTCTAATAATAGAGCAGGCGGTCCATCTTATTATAGTCAATGATAATAGGTTAATAGGCCTACAAGTATTAATTTAAAGTCGAAAAAAATGCGATTTAATAAAACGGAACTTGTATGACAATTACTTTATTTAGAATCGGGAATTGCCAAAAAAGAAGATAATCGCATAAAAAACTCAAGCAAGCGGTCCATGTATATTAAGCTTATAGTCTATGGATAATCGAAAGGACTTCTTTGGGGAATTTCCGATTCCCATTTGCCTTGTAAACTTCTGTCTTATTAAATCGCTAAGATTTTCTCAATGAAAATTATTTTAAAAGTAAATTAAAATCGAAAGTTGTAAACAGCGGAAACATTTAGGCAAACGTAGGAGCGTAGAAGTCATTTAAGTCAGCGTTATTGGTTGCGCACGGTAATAGAACATATAATCTCTCAAAATAGAGCAAGCGGTCCATCTTATTATAGTCTTTGATATAGCTAAAAACAAAATAGTTTTAATTCCACATGCATTACCTTTTTGTTAAACGGAAATCGACATGGACGGGACATGGCATTTGTTTTGGGTGTGATTTGCATAAAAAGATTTAGAATACTCTATCTCTATCCCTATCTCTATCCCTATCTCTATCCCTATCTCTATCCCTATCTCTATCCCTAGAGAGCGCAAGATCAAAGCTACGTAAATCGTTTGTTTATACTTTCTATTAGTGTTTAAATAGAAAGATCCATTTTTATATGTATTTATTATTTATATATTTACATTTCAATGTCCTTTCAATGTAAATCGTTCGAGTTAATTGTTTTGTATTTGTGTTTTGTTTTGTGAACATTGGGTTATATTGTTTTTTTTTTATCACATCAGTATTGTTACATTTCAGATGGGATGATTATATTATATTGTTATATATATGAAATCAGACTTTTTTTTCTCTCTTTACAAGTCCCAGTTTTAATATATAATTTTTTTCTGTTATATTTTATTATATGACATTCATTTTTAATTCTTAGTTATATGAATATTTTAAGAAATGCAAATCCTAGATATTTTGCTACAATGTTTATTTAATTTGGTGTATGTTTTTTTTATATAGCAGTAAAATGTACCACTTTGTGTAATATGGTATCATGTATTGTTTTGTTTCTTTAAACAATTTTTAGTGTTTATTAAATAAATGTATTCACATTAAAATAATTTTATTTACATTTATTTGTGACAAGTTTTAATTAATACGTAATTAATAATTGATTTCATATATTATGTGAAGAAGAACTTTGTCTTTGGATTGTAGCTAAGATGGTAATGTTAAGGCTACGTTCTCTTTGCACTTTTATTTGTGGTCAAGATGACATTGGTAGAAACAGCAAACAAAAATAATTTTTAATTCCCGATTTAGAAAACTAATAAAATTTGGTAAAAAAAAAATGAGGAATATTGTCGACATTTGTAGGAACATCAATACAAAAAAAAATATATTTTATTCTTAATAAAAACAAAATAAAATTAGTACATTCTACAAAAATGTGGACTAACTACCATCCAGAATAGTAGACATGCCTTCGAAGGATTCTCAAGATGCCCTGGTCCAATTATCACCAATGAAGAGCTCCGCCAATGCACGCTGCAGGAACAAATGAAAGAGACAATCCGTCAAAGAAGAATGAGAGATGGATAGGTTCAAATCTAATAAATATCCACAACCCTGCATCACACGACAAGCCCTCACCTGGAACCCGAAGAGAAAAAGATACAGACAAAAATGACCTGGCGATAGAGCTTGAAGTGTATAGGATGTAACTGGAGAAGCTCAAGAGATATGCCTAGGCGCAGCCTAGAACAGGAATAACGGAGGATTTTGTGTGATTTTGTGTGTAGCCTAATCGGGGAAATAGGCGATGATGATGATGAAAGTTTGGTAAGCTAGAGGTCAGGCCTGCAACAAATGTAATCTAAAAATCAAATAATATACTTATAGAAGGAGCTTCTGTAGCATATAAGATTTAGGGCTTTACTTGTAATGAACTGCGAAGTGTTCTGTGAGGTTCTCCATACCAGCGTATAGTTTGTCATTTAGGAAAGTTTCTTTTTTTGTAAAGCTTTACCGCAAGGGGCACATGTACGTTGTTCCAATTTGTAGTTTGCGGAACATGTGCTGCTTCATCCTGTTATGACACATGCTTAGTCTGAAGATAAATTGTTGAAATAGGCGGTAAAGTTTGTTACATCGTCGTTTTTTGCATAGTTTGGCTGGAGCTGAGAATAATGCACAATCTAATTGTACATTTAAAGAAAGTTTTTACATCAGTTAATTTTACATCTTCTTCGTTATATTCACAAAATAGGACTTTACAGAATCTTGAAAAATTCCCTTTTTAAGTGGACACTGTGGGCAATTTGATTGTCTGAGTTCTGTATGCTATAATATTCTGTGCTGTTTTACATGAATTTTTTAAAAATTAGATTCCGCCATTACTTAAAAACATTTGATCTTTAATATGTTATTAGTGTTTAAGCAAAGACTATAATAAGATGGTCCGCTTGCTCTATTTTTAGAGCCGATATGTTCTTTTTCCGTGCGCATACAATAACGCTGAATTAAATTACTTTTACGCTCCTAAGTTTTCCTTAATGTTTCCGCTCTATACAAATTTCGATTTTTATCAAGAAAATCATAGCGGTAAGATAAAACGGACGCGTACAGTGCAAAAGGGAATCGGGAATTCCGAAAAAAAGTCATTCGTGTCATCAAATATCAGAAATACTAAAGACCAAGTGAAGAGCTTTTTATCAAAATTGAGTAAACATTTGATTTTGATAGTAAATAGTGTATTCAGTATCTGAATGTTAAAAAAAACATTTATACAAAATATCAAAGGTACATTTTAAGTAATTAGTTCAATATTTGCACTTAAATGTGTGTGTTTTTCGGATGATTACTCCAAATCTCGTAGCCATTTGAGATGTTTTTATTTCCGGCAATATAGGAAAGTGACGTAACATAAAGGATTCCGACTAGGAAAAATGAATATTGTCACGTGTTTTGAATCTATTGCCACATGTTTTGAATCTTTTCCCGGTTCTTATTTTTAACAAAATGGTTAAATATAGATTTATAGCGTCTATTTTTATTTATTTATTTCCCTTGTGATACGTCACTGCCGTATGAGGCTATTCCAAATCTCGTTCCTTTGAGAAAAACCTCTTCACTTGGTCTTTAAAGTAAGCGAACCATGTTATTATAGTATTTGGTTAAAGTTATGTTTTAAACATTTTCCAATAGTTATATTAGAAAAAATAAAGCATTGTAAAACTCACGTGAAAACAGAAGCCACAAATAATCAAGAAAGCACGTCTTTGTTTCAATCCACCATCCACTCTTTCCTTTGTTAAACCTTTGATCCACGGCTTCGTGTACATAATTATATAAAGCCAAGCTAAATTAAACAAACAATTAAAACACTGTAAGTTTGTTCTTTTTTAAATAGATCCTTTATATACACTTTTGTGATGCATTAGCCTTCTGAAGATTTTAGCCCTTTGCCACCCACAAGGAAACAAAGAAACCAAAAAAAAAAAAAAAAGCGAAGTTAATTGATTTATAAATAATGTTGTTCTTATTAAAGTGGAAAGAATGTCCGCCAGGTGCGTTCAATAAGGATTTTAAAATATGCTCCATATCATGTAATGTAAAAAATTCCAGTAAAGACTAATTTTGGGAGGAGAGGGGGGTGGGATGATGCTGTGGCTGAAACTTTGATATAATGAGTAGTAATGGGCTTAACGTCTATGTGCCAAGTTTCAACTTGGCTGTAAGTGGGTCAACTAGCCTTGCGAAAATTTGCCAGAAATGTAGGCCTACATAAGTACATACATAGGCCTACGTACAAAAACATTGAATGATTTATAAATAGATGGGAAACAATGGAGAGAGGAAGGGATAATAACTGTGATGTCATTCAATCATTGTAAATAAACATTATTTATACTTTGATGGGATGGAAAATGAGTCATGTCAACTTTAATTTGACACGCCAGATAGACAAATATGTGCAAAACCCAACAAATATTATACATCATTTCATATTTTGTAGTTCATACAATGATTAGTGAAATGTTTATAAAGAAATATTTTAATACTTATTGAATTAACCGAAAGATATAATATGGTATATTTTAGAAATATTTTAAATAAGATTAATACATATATAATATATATATATATATAATACCAAAATACAGTATTGTGACCAAGTAAAGAAAGATGTGGAATAACTGATATATAAGAGAGAGAGAGAGAGAGAGAGAGATAAAGAAAAAAAGAGAGAAAGAAAGGAAGAGAGAGAGAAAGAGAAAGAAAGAGAGAAAGAAAGAGTGAAAAAGAGAGAGAATAGAGAGAGAGAGAGTGGGTGAAAGAAAGAGAGAAAGAGAGAAATAAAGAAAGAAAGAGAGAAAGAAAGGAAGAGAGAGAGAGAAAGAGCGAGAGAAAGAAAGAGAGAAAGAAAGAGTGAAAAAGAGAGAGAGAGAGAAAGAGAAAGAGAGAGAGAGAAAGAGAGAGAGAAAGAGAGAGAGAGTGGGTGAAAGAGAGAGAGAAAGAGAGAGAGAAAGAAAGGAAAAGAGAGAGAGAAAGAGAGAAAGAAAGAAAGAGAGAGAGAAAGGAAAAGAGAGAGAGAAAGAGAGAGAGAAAGAAAGAGAGAAAGAAAGGAAAAGAGAGAGAGAAAGAGAGAGAGAAAGAAAGAGAGAAAGAAAGGAAAAGAGAGAGAGAAAGAGAGAGAGAAAGAAAGAGAGAAAGAAAGGAAAAGAGAGAGAGAAAGAGAGAAAGAAAGAAAGAGAGAGAGAAAGAGGGGAGAAAGAGAGAGAGAAAGAGAGAAAGGAAGAAAGAGAGAGAAAGATAGAGAGAAAGAAAAGAGAGAGAGAGAAAGAGCGAGAAAGAGAGAGAGAAAGAGAGAGAGAGTGGGTGAAAGAGAGAGAGAATAGAGAGAAAAAAAGAAAGAGAGAAAGAAAGAAAGAGAGAGAGAGAAAGAAAGAGAAAGAGAGAGAGAAAGAAATAAAGAGAGAGAAAGAGAGAAAGAAGAAGAAAGAGAGAGAGAAAGAGAGAGAGAAAGAAAGAAAGAGAGAGAGAAAGAGAGCGAGAAAGAGAGAGAGCGAGAAAGAAAGAGAGAGAGAGAGAAAAAGAGAGAGAGAGAAAGAGGGGCGAGAAAGAGAGAGAGGGAAAGAAAGAGAGAGAGAAAGAGAAAGAGAAAGAAAGAGAGAGAGAAAGAAAGAGAGTGAGAGAGTGGGTGAAAGAGAGAGGGAGAAAGAGAGAGAGAAAAAGAGAGAGAGAGAGAAAGAAAGAAAAAGAGAGAAAGAAAGAAAGAGAGATAGAGAGAGAAAGAGAGAGAGAGAAAGAGAGAAAGAGAGACAGAAAAAGAGAGAGTATAGAGAGCGAGAGAAAGAGAGAGAGAAAGAGGGAGAGGGAGTGAAAGAGAGAGGGAGAGAAAGAGAGAGAGAAAGAGAGAGAGAGAGAGAAAGAGAGAAAGGGAGAGTGAAAAAGAGATAGAATAGAGAGAGAGAGAGAAAGAGAGAGAGAGAAAGAGAGAGTGAAAAGAGAGAGAGATTAGTCATTAAGAAATTAGAACCCATTACTTATTGGTTAAGATTAACTTTATAAAAATTATCAACCAGAAGAAGCGCGTTTTGTACACAAATAAACAACATCTATTGTTTGTAAAAGAAAAAGAAAGCAGTAATATCACAGAGAGATACGTTTGTTATATCTTTAATCAGAATAAAATAGTAAAAAAGAAGTATTTTGTATAGTAGACTCCATTAATACTTACAGCCAAACTTTATACAATTTTAAACAGACACAAAGGCAATAAAAGAAAAAATTCTATTTGATTTATCTGGCAAAAGTTAAAATGGAGCCGACGATGATATTAAATGATTTAAACAATCTTCAAACAGAAAAAAAAAGGCTATTTAAATTTAAATTTATATACATGAACCAAATAATATTTGAATATATACAAAGATATAAGTACAGACAATCATGTCAGAACTTAAGTAAATACAAGAGTTCACTATTAACTCTTTATAAGGCCAAACTATTGCACTATTATATTTGTAGTTGTTGTGCTCCCAAATTTAGGTTGGTTATACAGGCCTAGCATCTAAGCTCTCAGAGAATTAACTTATATAGTTAGTTTAATCATGATCTCATTTCGCTACTTGTGAATAAAAATAAATAAAAATAAAGAGTTAATTTTAACGAGTAGTGAAAATTAGCCCACAGGATGTGACGTGAAAGAGTATTTTTCAATTTAGCGATGAGGCCTTCTTATAATAAGTAGGTCGCGTTTTAATTGAAAACCTAGACAGCATAGAAAAAAAAAAAACACATTACCTTTAACTTGGTTACATGTGAAAATACTTTTTTCCGTTAAAGTACGTTCAGAAATGTTAAGATTGACATTTTAAAAACCATTAAATAACAAAACACACACAACAAGAAATAAAGTCATAAAAAATATACCCGTACACTTAAAATCTGCCCTTTTATTTTGAAAATGTATACTCTATTCCGAGAAAATGTATAGTCTATTCAGATACAATGTATAGTATATTCAGAGACAATGTAAAGTTTATTCAGAGACAATGTGTAGTCTATTCAGAGACAATGTATAGTCTATTCAGAGACCATGTGTAGTCTATTCAGAGACAATGTATAGCCTACTCAGAGACAATGTGTAGTCTAATCAGAGACAATGTATAATCTATTCAGAGACAATGTGCAGTCTATTCAGAGACAATGTATATTCTATTCAGAGAAAATGTATAGTCTATTCAGAGACAATGTATAGTCTTTTCAGATACAATGTATAGTCTATTCAGAGACAATGTATAGTCTAGTCAGAGACAATGTATAGTCTATTCATAGACAATGTATAGTCTATTCAGAGACAATATATAGTCTATTCAGAGAAATTTGTAGTGTATTTAGAGACAATTTGTAGTCTATTCAGAGACAATGTATAGTCTATTCAGAAACAATGTGTAGTCTCTACAGAGACAATGTCTAGTCTAGTCAGAGACAATGTATAGTCTATTCAGAGACAATGTATAGTCTATTCAGATAAAATATATAGTCTATTCAGAGACAATTTGTAGTGTATTCAGAGACAATTTGTAGTCTATTCAGAGACAATGTAGAGTCTATTCAGAGACAGTGTATAGTCTATTCAGGGACAATGTGTTGTCTATTCTTAGACAATGTATAGTCTATTCAGAGACAATGTATAGTCTATTCAGAGACAATGTATAGTCTATTCAGAGACAATGTATAGTCTATTCAGAGACAATGTATCTAATTATACTGCATCCCTGACAATACTCTGTCTTAAAATTTCTTCGACAGCTATATAAAGTGTTCGATTCTCAGCCAAGGATAGTCCAAACTTTTAGTTTAATAAGAAGACATGTTGTTTTAACCCGACTACAATATTTATTTTAAATTAGTTTCCAAAAGAGTAAATTACGAATAATTATTTTTTAAAATTTATTATCGCTTTCTGTTCATTGTAGTTTACTGATTCTACAATTTTTATCTGTATCGAAAGTAATTATTTCCCGGGCAACGCCGGGCAATTTAGCTTGTAGTTTATGTAGAATAGTTAACTTGTGTGTTCTATATTCTGTTTATTCGTTGTATTCTGTGAACTTTATATTCTGTTTGATGTAAATTCTGTACAATATGAATTTCCCATGATCAATATTCCGATTGATCAATATTTCGTACGATCTATATTTTGCATCTTATTATTTTCTTTTAAAGTCAAGTCCACATTTAACCTTTCTGATAGAAATATCTGGAAAGATGAAAGAATTACTATGCACTCAACAAGGCAAAATTGTTCCAACCACAAAGCTAGACTTTGATAGTCAAGAGAAGCTGTCTTCATCTTAAAGTTTGTGTGAACAGTCTACTCATCCATAGCAGACAATCTGGGGCAAAGAGAAATTAGGCTGGCACCGAGGCCTTGAAACTTGAGGAAACAGAAACACTTTGACCAAGAGACTCCAGACTTTTCTCAACAGCTGAGCCAAGATTTTTTTTTTTTTAAATCAGATACATACTGGTAGACTTGGTAGAAAAACTAAAAGCCTTGGTAGCTAGATAGCTAGACTGAAATGGAGAATGGTTGGCCAATCCCTAAAAAAAAATCTACATGAGACACCACAAGAGAGGCACACTAATGTAATCCACATGACCATAGAGAATCCAGTGGATCAAAGAACATTTGGAAAAGGACAAGCGAGGACTAAAGAGGCAGTGAGGCACGACATGGAAATCGAGAGCTGAAGGTTTATAAAAATTGTCCGAAAATCCACTGCGCAACAGGCTCATTGATCTATTTTTTGTATACTTTATAACTTGTAAGCTCTCTATTAATCTTTGGGATCTAGACCAAAGCTCAGCAACCTACGGCCACGCGAGCCAGTCTTGGCACGCAAAGCAATTTTTCAATGACACGCGGAAGACCCATTAGAAGACAATTCAAAGTATCTTCTACAAGAACAGAGCAGGATGACTATAGGCTGCTGGCACGGTGAATGAATTAGAAATCCTACTTTGGCACACTTTGAGCAATAGGTTGCCGACCCCTGATCTAGACTATGAGTCAGCTCGTCACGCATGATCTCAAATATCTGTATTAACTATATAGCGTATGATCTATAATCAGAATGATCACAATGGGCCGTATTGCTGCTGAGAGTTAACACCCTTGCCCTATACAAGTCAATCTTTTATGACTGACTTGTAATTTACAAGTCAGTCATAAAAGATTGACTTGTATAAGGGGCAAGGGTGTTAACTCTCAGCAGCAATACGGCCCATTGTGTATGATATATAATCTGTTTGATCTTTGATATGTATGATCTCCATTCAGTCTACATGACTAACATTTCATTTCTTTAAACTTCTATCTTAACATATTTATTTAATTACATTTAGGAATAACACACATTTTACCTAATATGTGTAACTTTAATAAAAAGTTGGAGCAAAATATTGTATAAAAAATACCACTTTAATTATCTTAAGTAATAAGATAAATCTCTTTTAAAATAGATGTAAATATAAATAAATTATTAAATAGTTTCATTTTCTTAGGCACCATGTCAACACATTCAAAGGGAGCTAATTCTGAACAGTTTTTGGTAGTTCTGTCCCCTCTTCCTCTCGCTCGCCAGAGGACGCTATGACCGGCAAGTCGTGGATGACTATCGCTTCCAGCTGTTGGTGGGTCAACACAAAAGGGGACAAATCGTTGTCGCTTAACTTCCGCTTCAGAATCTTCATCTTCCTCGTGCCGGCTTTCATGAGTGCCTCGTTAGGCGCGCCGGGCTCCGGCTGCGTCACGTGGGTCTGCTGCAGGGCGATGATTGGCTGGCGGAGCGCTGCTGATTGGGCGATGCTGGTCACGTGCTGCGTTTCCGGTCTCAGCGCGCCGTTGCTGGCGGAGTTGTTGGCCTTATGGTGGTCAGGAGTTCTCGAGGCATGGCTAGAAGTCCTTAATGCAGTGCTACCGTGGGTGTCATTTGACGCAGACTGTGCTGAGCCTCCGCCGTGTGTAGGCCTATCGGTCAGGAGTCTGCGGCTGTGCGGCCTATGATTATCAGCAGCTCCCGCCTCTTTTAAAGTGCATGCCACTTTGGCGCCATGTGACTCACTCTTAGTTGGATCCAATTTCTTTTTCTGATTTTCACTCACTCTAAACTCCTCTGGATTAGAAGCAAGAAAAAAACCAACAACATTATTATTAAAACCATCTACACAAACAAACTTGACAAAAATTTGAATTATGGTCTTCTCACATATTTGAGGATGGGCGAGGGGATAAACGAGTAAGAACAAGGAGTAACGGATTTCTTCTGGGACGCACAAACAATTAGCTTCATATTAATTAAAAGGCATAATTAGATATACAAGAGACGTTTTCATTACATCCCATCCCAGGTCATATTCGTGAAATTATCAATAGAATATTCCCCTCTTTTCAAACAAAGTCACCTTTTTTTTTCTGTTGTTAAAGTGTGTGTGAGTGGAAGGGGGGGGGGCAGTTGTGTCTAGACGTCATTTATGTACAACCCCTTATGAAAAAAAGTTGCTTTACTTTGCGGCTTGCGGCGGCCATTATTACATTGCGTTAAATAATTGTACCACGTGGTACAGCCAATGTGTAGACCCATAGATTCATACACAATTCACGTGACTTTCTTTGAAATAGCTCCAGGAAATACAAAAAAAAAAACAACAATACATATAACAACACGTCTGATAATAAGTTATACATTCATTCGCAATGGACTTGAAACAATGTTATCTAGTTGTTTTGTTTTCTAAAAGTTGTCTTCGTCATGTTTATAATGACAGCATGATACATCAATAATTCATCAGCCTTTTGTAATAGAATCGATGAACTGTAGATGACAGTTCAGTTCTTGCTTTAAAACATTAAAACATCCCAGCGAGACTATCACGTCGTATCGACGGGGAACAAACGTAGAAACCACGAGCAAGCAAAATTGTGGAGACCACACAGTAAATGATTGTGGGACCCGCACGTTGTATTTTCATGTTGCTATAATGGCAGATTTTCTATCAAGATTTTCAAGTCCGGAACTTTTATGTTGGTGAGCGGAAAAATCAATCGCTCATCATAAAATATTTCATTAGCAGACATCCATTCTTTTCCTCCAGAAAAACCATTCATACACAAACAGTAAAATAAATACAAGGCATCGCCAGAGCGTTACCTAACAACCAGGGCCGGCCCTATGGTCGATGGTGCCCACACACACACAAGAAAACTAAGCCCCGTCCTCCCACTTCATTGGGAAAATAGGAAATAGGCAAAGGGTCGGCAGCCTACGTAACGCGTTCGAGACTTGGCACCCACCCAGATATATTTTTTAGGGCACGCGGAAGACGCCCCCCCCTCCCCAAGTCATAGCAAGGTACGTCAGCATAATTAATGGGTGCTGTGTGCAAAATGGCCAAATTGAACTATAGTATGTATCAGTTCTGTGACCACGGAATACAAGGGGATTTTGTGACCAGCACAATGCCTAGCCGCCTTTACCACAACAAAAGTCAGGTACCCATCAGAGCTGGGTAGACCCAGGGACACCCTCCAAACCCGAGAACAAATCCTTGCCTTCGCCATAATTTGAACCCAGGACCTTCAGCGAGCCAACCCAACGCGCTGCTGGCACGACCACAGTGACCCATATTCTCAATATACATTTTTTTTTTTTACGGAATTGAATGATAAGAACTGGCCTTTGAAGGTCATATTCCTGATATAATAATGAGTTAAATGAGATTAACTTGCATTTACAAGGACATGATCAAACAGTATTTGAACCGCTGGGCTACTGAAAAGGGTTAACGTTAAAAACTAAACCCATTTTACCATGATATAAAAACTTTGAAACATTAAAGTTCGTCCCACATTGCTCAGGCTAATTCAGATCAATATACATTAAAGATAGACGAGCTTAGGAAGTACATTGAAGTAAAAGTGACACACACACTCTCTCTCTCTCTCTCTCTCTTTCAATTTATCATTCTCTTTCACTCTTTCTCTCTCTCTTTGATTTTATTTTTTCTCTATTTTCAAACACACTGAAGCACATGACGCCCAGGGTGACGGCTCGTGTTGTCACGCCAGCACTCATAGTATCACGATACAACACAATGAAAGTTTTTGAAACGGCATTCTTAGTTCATGGTTATTACGTGTTGTGCTTATAAGGTGATTATGTCTCAGACGCACCGGGAAGCTTACTTACAACAGACTATAAGAGCGCCTGCAACGAATCGTCCAACGTATTCTTACAAACAACAGCCCCGGTTCATCAGAGAAACAGGACTGCCAGTCTGACACAGCAAAGAGAAGCAAAAAATGGAACGCTGAAGAAGAATACTAAGACACAATCACATCACGTGACATTTATATAAAAAACCTTGTCGACCATGTTCGAATTCTGGTGCTGGCTAGGATTTTTCACCCGGGTCTGGAGGGTGCCTGCTCTGATTGGCACCTGACATTAGTTGGGGGTAAAGTAAAGGCGACTGAGCATTGTGCTGGCCACACAATAACCTAGCATGCCATGGCCACAGAAACTGGTGAACGCAGCTTCAACGGCTCTATGGATCCATTTGGTTCACGGGATACTTGACTTTTAGTTGGCAGGAAAAGAAAAGGAGGAAAAGATAGAGCTACATGGAAGGGAGCGTATACAGCACGAAGAACCATGGGATGTGGAGAGAAATATTGACACCCCCCCCCTTCTTGAGACCATTCTACTTTTGTTGTGGACCATCAACATAGACTGGGCCCTTGGTCTGTTACTGCAGGCCTCTAGGATGGGCGCCACTGATGTCAAAATTAAACTTTCAAGTCTCTGGCTTACTGACTGGCTATAGACAGGAAGGCCACACCACATACCTTACTGGCTATAGACAGGAACGCCACACCCCATACTTACTGGCTATAGACAGGAAGGCCACGCCCCATACTTACTAGCTATAGACAAAAAGGCCACGCCCCATACTCACTGGTTATGGACAGGAAGGCCACGCCCTCATACTTACTGGCTATAGACAGGAAGGCCACGCCCTCATACTTACTGGCTATACACAGTAAGGCCACGCCCCATACTCACTGGTTATAGACGAAAAGGCCACGCCCCATACTCACTGGTTATAGACAGGAAGGCCGAGCCCTCATACTCACTGGTTATAGACAAAAAGGCCACGCCCCATACTCACTGGTTATAGACAGGATGGCCACGCCCTCATACTTACTGGCTATAGACAGGAAGGCCACGCCCCACATGACGCTCCAGATCCACCCCATCAGGAATATGAAGGTCAGGAAGAACTGGACGGCGCCCACGCCAATGTTGACCCACATGCAGTGGCTCCTGGAGCTGCCGGCTGGACGTGCCCGCGAGCTGCAGAGGAGAGACACACCTGCAGCCATGGTACCTGTCTCAATGGAAGGTCAATGGAAGGTCAAAGTAGAACTTGAGGAATTATTAAATACACTGTAATAATAAATAAAATACACAATTGTATCAAATAGTAGGCCTACAGTTCAAAAAGTAAATACACATTTTGGTATATTAATGTAACCTGGAGGGTTACATTTTTTATGTTATCTAATTTTTGCTATGTTATTATATTATATTTTCTTTCAATGTTTTTATTCGCATTTTTGTACTTTTTGGGTTTGGAAAACCTAGTGGTATTCTTATAAAGACTTCTGGTTTTTTTAGTGTTTTTTATGAGTTGTTTCCCTGTGGGGAAAGATAGTCCTAAAATATTCTTGGGCAAAATGTTTATTTATGTAAATACCCGTACCTAAAACTTAAATAGTCCTAATTCTTTATTTCACTATTTTTATTTTATACTTTTATAAATATTTTATTTCAATTTCATTTAACATGTTTAATTTGTTGTTATTGTTTTTTTTATTACCATGTTTGGTACTATTTTTATGTGTGTATGAGGATGTGAGTGTTTTGGTCAGGGATGGAGTCCGCCTTTTTTGAATTAATATTTAAAAACTAGTGGGACGGTATCAGGCTTTGTGGTAAACCTCTTGCTATGTGCTTGGGGCGTTGCTGCTTTGTAAACTTTGTGAGTATATGTCTCAGCTTAAAATGAGTGTTGTATAATAATATTAATATTAAGTTTAATATTTGCTTATTTTATACAGTTGTGTTATAAACTTTGTGTGTCAGTATTACCGTAATTATTTGTTTTTGGCCAGCTTTCTAAGGCTGGCACTGTGCTATTTTCTATAATTATAGTACATGTACAATACCTTAATGAATATGTTTTATATGTCTATTACTAATTATATTTATTTACTTTTTTTCTCTGTTAGTGTGTCTTCTAACTGGGATTTTAGATGATCTATTTTGTTTCATTTAGATTTAGTTTTATATATTTTGTGGTTAGATTCGATTAGCAGTTGTTAGCAGGCAGTTGATAGAATAGTGAATAGTCTAGATGTTTTGATAGGATGATATATATATATTATATATAATATGTAATAAAGCTCGTATGAATTTATCCATAGTACTCTTTTAGTTGTGTGGTTTCTGGTGTTGTTCTTGTGTCGTGCTTAATGTATATTGTTTGTGTTGTGTTTAGCTTTTTAGGTCTTTATTTAGTTAGCTTTAGCCTTAGACCTTAGGGTCACTTTGGGTTTTCCGAAGTTGCACAGACTAGGACCTTCCATCTTCCACCCACCCCTTACATTAATGAATGCACTTTTGTGGGAAATAAAAACATAAAATCTTTATACACATGTTGTATGAAATGTAAAAGAGTTGAACACACTTTCGTGACAAGTGAGAACATTTTTGAATTTGAATACACACTAATTTTTTTTTTTAAAACAAGTAAAATAGCTTAATACACTTTTTTGGTGGGATATTGTAAAATTAATGAGTACACCATCTGGGTAACATAAAAATAAAGAAATAGAAAATATTATAGATTTATACATTGAGGGAATAACAATGGTAGAATCTACCAACTTTTCCAACCGTTCTCTACTGGCATGAAAGAAATATTTCTTTCTAATAACAAATTATCGTTTATTTTCTCCTAACTTTAACGCACCATTCACAATCCACGCTATCTAAACATTAAAACGTTGTGTCAGATTTTGTGTACGTAAACTTTCCGTTTGATTTTTTTAATTTGCAAGATCCAAAGCATTTCAAATGAATGATAGGCTTTTCTTTTTCTGTATAAACAATTACATTTGATAGATCAATGGTTTAACTGCTCTTGTCTGTTTCAAAACAGTTACGTTATCACTCACATCTCGATGCCTAATCGTAACATCTTTTTTTTTTTTTGTTGCTGTTTCGCTTCAAGCTGCCTGTTTACACATAAACAATACACGTTTGAACGAGTTAATTTTACTGCCGACAGTTTCTCCTCCAGGCCTAATAGACCCCAGCAGGTTCTCTCTCAGCACCATTCCCCCCCCCCCCTTCCCATTTCTCTCCATTCCCTCCACCTTTTACACAGCGCAACAAATCAGTCATACATTCCAATCCCATAGTTCAAAGTGTAAAGCAATGGGGGATCGGCAACCTCCGGCACGCGAGAAAGACTTGGCACGCTGAGTGATTTATTTTCAATGGCACGTGGAAGACTTTCCCCCAAAAATGGCGATTCAAGTCTCTTTTGCAAGAAATTAAGTGCTAGAGAAGGATGACTTTTAGGCTGATGGCATGCTGAATGAATTAGAAATCCCACTTTGGGACAAAGTTATAATCAAATGGTTGCCTAGCTTTGGTGTAAAGTGTAAAGCATAAATAATTGATTATTTTTTTTTACCTGTCCCAGGTATGAAGATGTTGAGCAGCAGGCAGAGCACAGCCACACCCGTGTTCATGACAGGGATGTGGTCCCTGAGGGACTGTTCCTGCTCCGCGGGCGGGCGGTCCTCGCGAGACTTCTGCACCGTCACCTGAGGGTGGACGTGGGTCTTGTAGCCGGGCTGTATCGGGTGCCCGTAGCCTTTCCGGCTCCTCCCGGGCGAAGGGTTGGGCGTTGTGCCGCCACTGTAAACAACTTGCATGGTACCCTAGACTGTGGTGGATTGAAGAGGGGTGGGGGGGGGGGTCGGGGCGCACAGTTTGAAATCGTAATAGGGTAATAATTTTAGAAAATAAAATTGGTATTTGTATAGCGTTTTTATGAAAACGAGTTAACAAAAGAATTGTGTAGGTCGTTTAGTAGAGAAAGAAAACACTTTTTGTTAAATTAAGGAAAGACAGAATGAGAGAGAGAGAGAGAGAG